>JAGFNQ010004507.1:72360-96134 GCA_024364735.1 Boesenbergia rotunda
GAAAAGGCAAGATGACCAAATTACCCTTTTCTGGAAAAGGTAATCCAGTGGGAGAATTGCTTGGTCTAATACATACTGATGTATGTGGACCAATGTCAACTCCTGCACAAGGAGGCTATAGCTACTTCATCTCCTTTATCGATTATCACTCACGATTCGGGTATGTGTTCTTGATGAAACACAAATCTAAAGCTTTTGAGAAATTCAAAGAGTTCAGAAATGAAGTAGAGAAATAGATTGGCAAAAGTATTAAGATACTTCTATCCGATCGGGGTGGTGAATACTTAAGTCAAGAGTTTCAAGATTATCTAAGGGACAATGGGATATTGTCCCAATGGACTCCGCCATATACACCACAGCATAATGGTGTATCTGAGAGGGGCAACCGAACCTTGATGGACATGGTTAGGTCTATGATGAATCATGCAACTCTTCCAAAATCCTTTTGGGGCTATGAACTTAAGACAGCTGTTTACTTGCTAAACAGAGTCCCGACCAAGGTAGTCTCTACTACTCCATATGAGACCTGGAATAGTAAGAAACCTCACTTAACTCACCTTAAGATATGGGGTTGTCCCACTTATGTGAAGCGGACCGTATCAGACAAATTGGATGCTAAGTCTGATAAATGTCTATTTATTGGATACCCTAAGGAAACGAAGGGTTACCAATTCTATCATCCCTTGGAACAAAAGGTGTTTGTTTCAAGGCATGCTGTATTTCTGGAAAAAGAATTTCTTTTACAAGAAAACAGTGGGAGTGGCATTGAACTTGATGAAGTTCAAGAAACTCTAATAGACATTACAGAGACACCTAGTCTAGACCCACAACCAATAACTCATAATGATGAGCTATCAGTTGAACCTAAAACTACACCACCTCTTCGTAGATCTGATAGGACACGCAATATTCCAGAGAGATATGGATTTCTCATAAATGAATCGAACGACGATGAACCTATCAGTTATGAAGATGTTCTGAAAAATTCAGAAAGGGACAAATGGCTTGAAGCCATGAAGTCGGAAATGGATTCCATGTACGAAAACCAAGTATGGGACTTGGTTAACCCACCTGAAGGGATTAAGCCCATAGGGTGCAAGTGGGTTTTCAAGAAGAAAACCGACATGGAAGGTAATGTTGTTACCTTTAAGGCTAGATTAGTGGCAAAAGGATATCGTCAGAAGCAAGGAATTGATTATGACGAAACCTATTCGCCAGTAGCTATGCTTAAATCCATTCGGATGCTCCTAGCCATAGCAGCTCATTATGATTATGAGATATGGCAAATGGATGTGAAAACAGCTTTCCTTAATGGAAACCTGCTTGAGGATGTATATATGATACAACCTGAAGGTTTCACATCGGTTGATAAAACCAAAGTATGCAAGCTTCGACGATCCATATATGGACTGAAGCAAGCATCTAGGAGTTGGAACATCCGTTTTGATGAGACAATCAAAAAGTTTGATTTCTCACAAAATCCAGACGAACCTTGTGTGTACAAGAAGGTTAGTGGGAGTGCAGTCGTATTCCTAGTATTATATGTCGATGACATATTACTTATAGGAAACGATATATCAGTCTTACAGACAGTTAAAATTTGGTTGTCCAAAACTTTCTCCATGAAAGACCTGGGAAAAGCAACCTATATCCTTGGGATTAGAATCTATAGAGATAGATCAAAACGATTGCTTGGTCTTTCGCAGTCTACATATATAGACCGAGTGCTAAAAAGGTTTAGCATGTCGGAATCCAAGAAAGGTTACCTTCCCATCAGGCATGGGATCAACCTTTCAAAGTCTATGTGTCCGCGCACAGAAGACGAGAGGATTTGCATGAACAAGATTTCCTATGCATCCGCGATAGGATCTATCATGTATGCTATGTTGTGTACTAGGCCCGATGTATCGTATGCTTTGAGCGTCACAAGCAGATACCAGTCGGATCCAGGAATGGATCATTGGGCGGCTGTTAAGACAATCCTTAAGTACTTAAGAAGAACTAAGGATGTGTTCCTAATATATGGAGAAGGAGATATGGTAATACGTGGGTATACAGATGCCAGTTTCCAGACAGATAAGGATGACTCCAAATCTCAGTCTGGATACGTATTTACTTTGAATGGAGGCGCAATAAGTTGGAAAAGTTCCAAACAAGACACCGTAGCGGATTCTACCATGGAAGCGGAATATATCGCAGCTTCGGAAGCAGCAAAGGAAGCAGTCTGGATCAAGAAGATCGTCTCCGAACTTGGTGTGGTTCCAACCATTGATGAAGCAGTGCCGGTTTACTGCGACAACAATGGAGCTATTGCACAAGCAAAGGAACCAAGGTCTCATCAGCGATCCAAACACGTGCTTCGCCGCTATCATCTGATCAGAGAGATTATAAGTAGGAATGACATACAAATTGAGAAAATTCCCACTGAAAGGAATTTAGCGGATCCTTTAACTAAGGCCTTGCCTCAGAACAAGTTTGAGGGACATGTTAGAGCCTGTGGTATTGGATACCGTAGCGATTGGCATTAGGCCAAGTGGGAGTTTGTTAGTGATATGAGAGAAGTGTCCTAAGGCAATCGCATTATGATTGTAAAACATTTATTTTAATAAATAATAATTCACTATTTGAGTATACATGCTTGTGTATTTGATTGGGATCTTAAACTCATCTACTGAATGTCCGCAATACAACTCACAGTATAAGAGAATTTGTGATGGGATCACAACTAGTGATTATCTCTAAATGCGCAAATGTGAAGTATTGAAAATATCCCTAGTCGATGAATTGATAAATACGGACACTATCAATTCTGTTGAGACTAGCATGGGTTATTCTCTAATCAGCTGATTCTCACTGGCTGGTGACATTGGGATGTCCGGAGATAAACATGAATGCTAGTTAAGGGAACTAGTTCATTGGAGTGACTAGCTGTAAAACTTCATATGGAATCTATATATAGAAATGTCAATGAAGTTCTTACTGTGGCTTAAGTGCGATGTTCCTTTGACTTGCGGTGTTCAAGTCATCTTGGACATGGAGACTTATACTTTAACATCTTAAGCAAGCATCTCCAAGGAGGTGTGGACCCAGGATGATTGGGTATAAGCCGAAGTGCCCGAAGATGTTTGAACAGCCTACAAAGGATTCACCACTCCTTGCGAGGAGATGTATACCCAGGCCTATCGTCGGATTGTTACTCAAAGCCTCTGGCCAGAGCATATCATGTTTAGAGTGCGAGTCTCTAAAATACATGAGAGTAATTAGAAATCCAAAGGACGAGAAAGATACTACTTGGGCTAGGTGTGACGTAGTCAGTCTAGTGGGGACTGACACAAACAGACCATGTCCTGAACCAAGTGGGTATAAGATGGTGAAGGGAATGAGGCACGATTCATTAGAGCTGCTGAAGGGTTTCAGAATTTCTTCTGAGGTCAAACCGTTGATCTTTCGATTAATTGGGGGTCATGATGTACTACTAGGTGCCACTCATGATCGTTCTATAATTGGTTGATTATAGATGACCAACATAAATCGAAAGCCTATTTAGTCACACGCACTACGAGTAATCCGAGGGATTTAAAACGAGTTGAAAATTGGATTTTCCGATCAAGAGAAATAAGTCGAATCTGAGTTAATCAGAGGCGTAACGGAAACTTAAAATGGCTAAGTCTTTTGAAGGCTTATTGGGCGAATTAAATGAGTTTAATTCGTGTTGGGTTCGGCTCGGTTTGGCCGGCCAAAGAGGGTGCCAAACCCCTTTGGTTTGGCCGGCCACATCAATGGGGAGAAACCAATTTATTTGGTTTAATTAATAAAATAAATCTAGCGCGATTTGTTTTATAAAATTATGGATAAATAAATTTGTTTTCATGGAAATTAAAATAAACTTTAAATGGTTTATTTTTATTTTATAAAATCAATTATGAATTGATTTTTTCATAATAAGAAAATTTTATATAATAAATTTATTCTTTTTATGGAAATTAAAATGAACCATGGATTGGTTTATTTTATTTTATAAAATCAATTATGAATTGATTTTTCCATAATAAAGAAAAATTTATATAATAAATTTATTCTTTTTATGGAGATTAAAATAAACTTTAAATGGTTTAATTTTATTTTATAAAATCAATTATGAATTGATTTTTCCATGATGAGAAAATTTATATAATAAATTTTATGAAAATTTATTCCATAATAAAAGGAGAGAAGGTATTTGTTTTATTATAAAGTTAGTTATAATAAAACTTGGCTTAAACGGAATAATTAATAAGAGAATTTATAGGATAAATTTCTTATAAAAATTTCGTTAAGAGGGAGACTTGGCAAGGGAGAGGCTACTATATAAAGGAACCAAAGACAAGCCTTGAATTCCAATCAATTGAGTAATCAAGAGATTAACTCTCTCCCTCTCTCTCTTATTCTCTCCCTTTCTCTTCCCCTTAGGGCCGGCGCCCCTTGTCCAAGCTAGGGCCGGCGCCCCTTGTCCAAGCTAGGGCCGGCGCCCCTTGCTCCAATTAGGACCGGCGCACCATCTCCACTTCCTTGAGGTTGGCGTGAGCAACAACAACCAAGGAGAAGCCAACCAAGAAGAAGAAGAAGCGGATTACATCTCCTTCCTTCCCGGAATTTTGATTCCGTTAACTTGGTGGTTAGTTTCCTTTCTTCTCTCTTGTTCTTCTAGTTGTGCCAATAGAGAATCTAGTAGTTCTCGTCGGCGCAAAACTCGTGACTTTGCAAAGTCATCCCGAAGAGAACTCGGCGTGGACGCGAATAGAGGCGAAGCTTCCAAGGGACGCTACGATTGGATCTCGTCCCTTACTTCGAGTTACGCGAGGTACTTAGTAAATTAGTTTACTTTTTCCGCAAAGTTTTAATTTATGATTATGTCCACACACCATAAGGTTGCATGCTAGATACGTGGTTAAAATAATTTAGGAAATTATTTTATGCTAATTCTTCCGCTGCACGTAAAAATTTAAAATTTTACGAACCCGTATCCTTGTCAACATGCACCTTGTCCCAACACTAGGTACCAAACTTGTGCTAAGGAATCCCACTTAGCAGCCCTAAAAAGAGTACTTAGGTACATTAAGGGCACCCAAAATGTAGGGATTTGGTATCCTAGGACTTCCACCTTTGAATTGTCAGGATACTCTGATTCTGATTATGCTGGATGCAAACTAGATAGAAAAAGAACAAGTGGAAGATGCCAACTTTTAGGAAATAATTCAGTCAGTTGGTGCAGTAGAAAGCAAGACTGTGTAGCCCTATCGACAACCGAAGCAGAATATGTTGCTTTAGGAGAGTGTGTGGCACAACTCTTATGGATGATGCACACTCTTAAGGACTTCCAGCTTGATTACACCCAAACCCAAGTTTACATTGATAATATAAGCTCAATCAATCTAACTAAAAATCCAATTCAACACTCAAGAACAAAGCATATAGAAGTTAAACATCACTTTGTAAGGGATCATGTAGCCAGAGGTAAAATAGTCCTTAAACATGTGGACTCAAAGTCAAACCTAGCTGATATCTTTACTAAACCCTTATCTGAGTCTGAGTTTAACTCACTAAGAAGGCAGTTAGGGTTATGCTAAGTAGAATAGGACTGCTCTACATGTTTTTTTAGTTTACTTTCTTATCTATTAATTTTTTTTATGAAAAATCATTTCTTTTATCAAAGTCTTGAAATTTAAAATGATTTTTTTTCAACTTAGTTTTTTTCAAAAACTTACCCCCTTCAAAACTAGAGTTTTTTCGCAAATGAACTTAGCTTAGGCCCTAACCCTAGAACTGCATGCACCTATAGATCTAGAAGCCATCATCTCACAAGCACCTTAGGGTACTTGTGATTGATAACCTAGACTGGGTTGAGATGCCTAGGTCTATGCCTTGATTCAAGATGCTTTAAGTCAGTGCATCTGCAGTAATTGGGGCAATAAATACCAATTGAACAGCAATCAGGTTAAGTGCCAAGCTTAGAAAATCTAACTTGATTAGATCACTTAACTTGACTAACCCTAGCGAAAGCTACTGTTTATAACAGTTAGTAAGTAGCTAAACTGGGTTAGACAGGACCCGAAAATGATGATTTAATTTGGTTTGGTCCAGTTTATGCTTATTAGAGTTGGTTCAATGCAGAACTTTATTTTTTTCTCTAATTTTTTTGCTATAATTATTTTTTTATATATGGCAAAGGGAGAGAGAAAGGAAAGGAGAAAAGAAATTTTTTCTAATTTTTTCAAAATTTATCAAACTTTTATCTTCTTTTTTTCAAAAAGTAAAGCACATAACAAAAATGCTTTAAAATGTTTTTAAAATCTAAGCATTTCAAAAATTAAATTTTCTAAGTATGAAATTTTTTTCTGAAAATTTGCTAAGTATGAAAAACCTTTTTTGAAACTTTTCTAAGTATGGGAACACTTTTTCTGAAAATTTTCTAAGTATAGATAAACTTTCTTTCTGAAAATTCTCTAAGTATGGAAAAACTTTTTCTGAAAATTTTCTAAGTATGGAAAAACTTTTTCTAAATATTTTCTAAGTATGAAAATTTCTTTCGGAAAATTTTCTAAGTACAAAATCTTTTTGTTCTATGAATAGTCATAACTAAAGGACTTAGAAGTTTTTCAAAAACCTCACATAACTTTGAAAAACTCAGGGGGAGGAAATTGAATAATTGCTTGTTATATGTTTTTAACTTAACTTTTTGAACCATGTTGCAATAAATCAAAAAGGGGGAGATTGTTGGTGCAGGAAGCACCTAAGTCAAACATGGGTTTTGATAATGGCAAAGGGTTCAGAAGTTAAGGTGTTATTGTGATCTAACAAGCTTACTAAGTGTGCAGGAAAGTCCTAGGTAGACTAAAAAAAAAAGTCCTAGGTAGACTAGGCAAGAAGTCCTGGCAAAAGGCTGGGCAAGAAGTCCTGATCAAGGACTAAGCAAGAAGACCTGACCAGAGGTTGGGCAATGAAGTCCTGTTCGAGGACTGGGCAAGAAGTCCTGGCGAAGGGCTGGGCACCGAAGACCTGACCGGAAGTTGGGCACGAAGACTTGGTCAGGTGGATTGGGCAAAAGTCCAACCGGAGGAGCCGGTTGGCAAAAGGTAAACTCTCCTGAGAGGAGTAGGTGAGGACGCGTTCCCCATCGAGGGAACAGTAGGCGTCGGTTCGACCTAGGGTTCCACTTGGGAGACCTAAAGTCAGAACTAAGACAGCTTAGGCTGTAAATAATGGCTAACATGTTTGCTTCCTTTTGTTTTGGAACTAACCTTGGTTGCAAGGATCGAAGGACTGGTTTTCTGCAGCTGAGGCGCCTCAATAGAGTGAGGTGCCTCACTGGGGTTAGGCGCCCGGATGGATACGGGCGCCTGTATGGATACGGGTGTCCCAGTTGAAGGCTAAACCAAAGCAAGCGAAGCAAAACTGCCACGAAGCCTCTAGACATACTCAGCTCAGGCGCCCCTGTGAAGATGGATAAATGCTGACCGAGCCTGTGGATAAGAGATCGCGCAGGAAAGGCCACGTGTAGGCGCCCCCATCGACACAGGCGCCCCCATGGGTGCTATAAAAGGGGGTTCACCCCCAAGGCTTCGAAGAACATCATTCACAACGCTCCAAGTACTTTCGTTCAAGCGCTACGCTCCGACACGCTCCGACTTCGAGATTCCAGCACCGACGACGACCCTCTGCTCCGAAATTCGATCCACCTCGGGCGTCGGTAACGAAAAGTGTTGCAAGTTTAATTTTAAGTTCTCTTTTTGTACTCAATTTGTAAAACTCTTTTTACGACTATAGGATTGACCAAAGTAAACGGTCAAGGACCGTGAGCCTTGGAGTAGGAGCCGACCGCGACTCCGAACCATGTAAAACCAATTTGTGTTCGCGTTTGTTCTGTTATTTTCCGCTGCATATATTCTCTAGTTTTCTGAAAAAAATTGATCTCGATATTCACCCCCCCCTCTATCGAGTTTCTACGATCCAACAGATTGCCCCAACAATCTCCCTTTTTTGATGTGTGACAATATATTTAAGTTAGGTGTAAAAACAACAATAATAATTGAAAATTAAACATATAACACATTAAGAGACATAAACATGCCCTCCCCCCTAACCTATGCCTTCCACATAATTTTCAATTTTTCACAACACCAAATTAAGTTAAACCTAACTTAAAACCATAAGTTCTCCCCCTTTGACACCATCAAAAAGGTTGCCTCAAGCAATCCTAACCCTAGGGTCAATGAGAACACTTTTTCATTTCTGAAAACCCCCACAAATCAAAAAATAGCAGAACCAGTCGACTGCCCCTGCATCAGTCGACTGGTCCCTACAATTTACAAACCCACAGAAAGATCAGTAGACTGCCCCAAGGGCAGTCGACTGATACGCAGCAGTTCTGAATTTTTAGCCAAAATTCAGAAACCCTTAGAAAATTTCATAAAATTCGAAAAATTCTGAAAATTTGCAAGCATATTTCTTAAGATATATTCTAATTTAGAAAAATATAGTTTCAATGAAATACCAAATATGCTTGACTTTTTGACATAAATTCCAATTCTTTGAAAATGCTTCATTTTGTATCAACTTTCTATCCGAACTTTGAATCTATGTGTTTGCCAAGCCTATCCTATGCCATTTGAACCATAGAATTGTTTTCAAATCTCCTCATTTTCATATAATTTTTTCAAGATAAAGCACATGATGAAACCTGCCCCTTTTCATCCCTTATCTCTAGATATACATATATATGAAAATTTCCTTATGCCCATAATAGCAAGATAATACCATTCCATATGAACAATATCAAGTCATGAATTGAAAACTCATATCAGCAATACCAAAGCATAAATTAAAGTTTCATATAAACTCATACTAAAGCATAAAAATGTCACAAGGGTAATAGCCTCGAAGTTTTCAAATATTACAATACCAAATTAAGTATTTGAGAGATAAAATATAAAAAAAATAAGCTACACACTCTCAACACTAGTACCACCAAATCACCCTGAACTACATGTCATCGCTTAGAGGAGGAGGAGGAGGGGTCTGATACATAAGGTTCTAGTGTTGCATCATCTCGTGCATCTCATCCTATCGCTGTTGGAACCTTTGAAAGTTCTCTGTGAGCCTGTGGACCCCCCTGAATATCAACCTGCCACTGCTGAATGTCAACCTGCCGCTACTGAAATGTCTGAAAGTCCTCCCTAAGTCCATGCACCTCTGACTGTAGTAGGGAGAATTGCTCCTGTGTAACCCCAGCAGCAGCAGCAGGCGCAGCCTCCTCCTCATCATCTAAACTGGAAGAAGCAGGATGCTATCGCCAGACCATCACCCCCTACTGACTCTCAATCCCAGCCAGAGAGAGCTGCCTAGAGCCAATCTGGTCATAATCCTTGGACAAACTATGCATCTGACCTCTAGTAGTGCTAATGCCTCTAGACTTGAAAAATTCGATCAAAATGTGGCAGAATAACATGTAGAGTTTTCTATTGACACCATGTGAAAAATGGGCAATGGATGCAAATATATGCAAGGCGATGTTAATATCTAACCTCCTCTCCAATGCGTACATCATCACCAAGTGAGGCAGTCGAATCTTCGACCTTCCCTTGGTGACAATCGATAAAATGCAATCTAGGACAACTTTATATAATACATTGCTGACTGGACTCATGCGCCTAGCTTCAAAGGTGCGCTGTAGAGGAGGTCGAGGTCTTTCAAAATAGTGCTGATGAATCTGATCCAAGGTTACATTAGGAAAGGTGAAGGGCTCGATGACTTTTGGAAAACACGTAAATGCGTTATTGGAAACCCTACACCCTAAAAATGCTCCTAATACTGTAGATGAAAAGGGGATGGTAACTCCTGCTTCCATGGACTCATAAGTCCCATCATCAGGACTAATGCACGTAAGATTAGCATAAAATTCTTTACACATGTCAATGTTGACATAATGCTGACAATAGACTACCTGCTCTAACCCAAAATGGGTGATCATCTCAACAATGTGAGGGGTATTTTCCTGGAAATATGATCGGTTAAGATACCTATAGTTCATTAACACAAAATCAACACATGCAAATCTCCGTCGACTGGCCTCGGAAAGGAACCGAGGTGCCTCAGGATCTGCAGGACGCTGTTGGGATAGTCCCTCCCCCATCCTTCTCTTTTGTACAACTCTAAGATGCAATTTACCCATGCATGCACCAAAAATTACCCCATAAAGACGAAAAACAAAGAAAAAACATGCAAAATGGGACAAGTTAGTCATGAATCATGAACTGATCGTGAAAAATAAGCCACACACGTTGTTATCGTTTCCCCGCACGTTGCATGATGAATGTTGATGAAGATTGACTCAAAGAGGGATGTTCTTCTAGCCCTAGCCTTGGATCTAAGGTGGAGGGAGGCTAGAACTGTGATTCTAGGGCCTTGGGGAGACTTAGAGCAGTTGGGAAGGTTGAAGGAGAAGAGGAATCGCGGGGGAGTGGCGCTGAAACCCTAGGTTCGGCTGCCCCCCGTGCGACTTTTCTTTTAAACTAATCGCAGCATCAGTCGACTGCCCCTGGGTCAGTCGACTGACAAACCATATAGAAAGAGCAGTCGACTGATGGGAGGTCAGTCGACTGATGCCTTAGAATATCCTAATATCTGGCCGAGCTATACCAGTCGAATGGTGAAGCACCAGTCGACTGATACCCTGTTTTCAACTTTTCTGTCATAACTTCAGAAACACATAACTAATTCTACAAATCTCTAAAAATTCTCAAACTTTGTGGAGAGATTTGTGACACCTATGTCTACATGGAAAAAATATGTTTCTAAATAAATCTATCACCAGTCCCAAGATTGACATAAAACTCAAAACTATCTAATCGGTTCAATTTATCCTTAACCTAAAGTCCTAATTTTGATCTCTTCTTGATGTATCTTCTCATACCCAACCACAATGCACCCCTAGCATTGATTTATATGATATCTACACATTAAAAACTAATTTTCATGCAATATAGTCTCATGTCATCTTTTTATCCATAAAACTCACTTTCAATGTGCCAAATCCCTAGGCTTAAGACTCAAGTTAGTCTTCGAAATCCATTGGCGCATTCCACAAGCCATCTAGTCCCCTAGGAGAAACCCACTTGAGATCCATTGACCATGGATCCCAACTTGACTCCTAGATCTCTCCCTTGAGCTCTTAGCCTTAGTCACCTCCCTAGGTGACTCATCCACCATGACAAGGCCACACATGCGTACCTCCAGTACCTCTTGACCTTCAACCCTAACTTTCTTGACTCTATACACCTTGCCCTTAGTCAAATTCTTCTTCTCTCCTTTAAATGGCTTCCCCATGCCATTTTTGGTCTTCCCCTTGCTATAGTCATATGACATCGTTGCATATGATTTTTCAATAGCATTTGATCTTGTAGATCGATATCCTAGACCCAGTTTATCATTTTTGGGGTTTTGCCTCCTTGAAACCATGCCTGAGCCCCTAGATCTACTAGTGAGTCTATCTAGGATTTTCTCTAATTTATCAAGTCTTGCCCTCAAGGCTTGATTTTCCCTTTCTAGGTTCTTCACCTTAGTATCACCATATCCACTTTGGACATTTCTAGATCTACCAATTTGTCTAGGCATGTGTCTGCCTTTCTTTGGATTAATGCCTTGGTCCTTAGGTTGAAAAATCCTAGATTTATCATGATACATAGATTCCTTAGGGTGTTGATACAATATTTAAAACTAAAATTATGCATAGGCAAATAATTTTCATTACTTCTAACATTCATGGAGGAGGTTGAAAAACACTTAAAGTTAGGGATTACCTCCCTTTCCCTTGTAGCTCCCCCTTGATATGAGCTTTTCTTTTTCTCCTTTTTTCACTTCCTCAAATGCTCTAATTTCATGTATTCTTCTTTCCTTGAGCATTTGGTGTGGTAGTGTCCTAGCTCACCACACGTATAACACCTAATGTATTTTTTTCTCCTTCTTTTCCCTACAACCCATGTTAGAGTTTAAATGAATTGACTTGAGTTTAGAGTTTACCTCCTTTTTACCTAATGGGCACTTGTCCTTGTAGTTCCTCTTTTTGTTGCATCTAAAGCAAATAATGTGGTCTTTAGACTTTGCTTTGGTGGAGGTACATGCTTCTTCTTGCTCCGGTATTGAAGGTGGTCTCTCCTCCCCTTCAATCTTTGAAGTGGAAACCTCTTCTTTTCTCCCTTCTTTGGATGTTGAGCTTCTTTCTTCATCCGATTGGTCCTTTTTCTCTTCTTGGACCCTTGAGATCATTTCCTTAGGCTCTTCCACTACTTGAGCTCATGTAGGGTTTTCATGGAATGCTACCATCTTGTTCCATAACTCGTGTGCACTTTTGTATTCACCTACACCACTCATTATATCATTAGGCAAAATATCAAGTAAAATTGAAATTACCATTTCATTTACCTTTGATTGTGCTTGTTGCTCCTTATTCCAATATCTTGGTCGGAGCTTTTTCCCATGCTTATCTCTCGGAACTTCGAATGGCTCTTCTAGCATGATCATGTTGTTCCAATTCATCCTGAACCACGTCTTCGTCCACATCTTCCAATACTCGAAACTCTCACGATCGTAGGAAGGCAGAGCATTAATATCATCACCCAACATTTCTTCAATCGTCATCTCCTCTAGCTTTTTGCTCTCTCGGCAGTTTGTCCGTAGATGAGCGAACCTCGCTTTGATACCACTTGTTAGGACCTTTCCGTCAAGCAAGAGGGGGGTGAATAGCTTCATTTTGATCTTGTCTTCCAACAAATGTTAGTGCGCAAGCGAAATAACAAAAAACTAAAACTAACAAACAAGAAAGACACACCAATTTACGTGGTTCGAAGATGAAAATCCTACTCCACGGCTGCCTATAATGTGAACGATCCCGATCCTTCGGTGGATGATTCCCCAGAGCACCTCCGGCTAGCTCTTATCACTCCTTGTGGGTGGAGAAACTTCGCCACAACACTTCGACAAACCCTGAGCACGTACAGGCTACTAACAGACTCTTACCAAGCTTGTTTCGCCAAGAAGAAACAACCATAAACGAGTCCTCTTAAATAGAGCTCGAAGCTGATATGACCATTACCAGTCGACTGGTCCAGCACCAGTCGACTGGTCCTCTTAAATTTGAATGTCACAGCCCGACATTTCAAATTCTGGTCACCATCAGTCGACTGGTCCTAGACCAGTCGACTGATCTTTCTGTGGACCCTATCAGTCGACTGGTCCATCACCAGTCGACTGGTCCACTCCCTAAGTCTAGGGTTACCCTTCCCGAGTACATTTCTCTCATCACTCGAACCCTCATGACTTAGCCTCTGAGTACAATTCCCTCAGCACTCGAAACCTCACAACCTAGTTGACTTTTCATCCAGCAGCCTCGATCTGTTGCCTTCAAGCCCTCTTCGACTTTGGCTCCCGTCCCTCAGATGTGCACACAAGCCCTCGGCTTGCCTTCATGCCATCCTTCACACATGCCTCGAAGTCCGCTTCCCTCAACTCATCGTCCTTGCTCCAGCAGCCCCGACCTGTTACCTTCAAGCCCTCTTCGACTTTGGCCCTCATCCCTCAGATGCGCACACAAGCCCTCGCTTGCCTCTATGCCATCCTTCACGTACGCCTCGAAGTCCGCTTCCCTCGGCTCATCGTCCCTGCTTTGTCCATGGTCCCTCGGATGCGCACACAAGCCCACGGCTTGCCTCCATGCCACCCTTCACCGTACCCAAAGACGTCCAACCAAGTCTATGTGTATCCTGCAAACATGCACACTCACATACACATATTAGATTAACATGAAACCTTAACTTAATCATATTGATACACACATCAAAACCCATGATCCTCCTGATCTTACTTGGGTCGATTGCCCCAACAAGGAGGTGGAGCCTTCCACTTAGGAACAGAAGGTTGTGATTGAGTCCCTCCCATGTCCTTCTTTCGGGCAAATTGCACCTCTTCTATATTCACATGCTTCACTGATCTACCTAGCAACTCATTGAAGTTGACTGGCGGCTTTTTCACTAAAGACCAAATGAAGTCTCCTTCTGCAAGTCCCTAAGTGAAAGCACTCACTAGGATCTGTGAGGTGGCTGTGGGGACATCCTGGACTACCCGATTGAAATGTTGGATGTAGTCTTTCAACATCTCTTTAGCCTTCTACTTGAGGGGAAATAAATTGTCTCGTTTTGTGATACCTTCGACTTCTTGAAAAGTGATACAAGACGATAAAGTGATGCAAGAAGGCTACCCCCGGTAGAGTGTTAAGAAACACTTATCACTTTACTCCATCGGTATACTGGGTGCAAAAGCGTTGCATTCTCGAATTTGTAGATATAGTCTTCCGGATCTAAATTACCAGTATATTCTCCAATTGTCAGCAGCCTATAATGACAAGGTAGCGAGTCCTTAATGATAGCATGAGAAAACGATGACGCCTTGTAGTTCGTTGGGGGCAAAACATATAAGGCCTTCCCCCTCTAGGATCTCTAGGAGGCATACTGGAAGCCATTGAATACTCCTTTTGGGCCGCACCTGCGGGATCCCCTATTTGCCCAAGGGGCACCCTGACAATTGCCTCAGAGGAGATGAGGGGACACATGGCCTTCCTACCGAAACAGAGATTTCTTTGGAGGTGACCTGCTGTATCTGGTGATGTTCTAGTGCTCTTGCACAACGACGACCACAATCTGGTCTAATTCCTCTTGCGTTAAAGTCAGGCTTGCGACTTTTCTAGTGTCTTTTATCGGAGCTTTCAACTTTTGGTTGGAGAGAATGTAAATACCCTGGGTTGGTTTTGATGTGATCAACCAAGTCAAGTTAGGTTCTGTGTGTTTTTGATGCCTTGTGTCTAAGTGTGTAGGAGCTTAGGAGCACAAAAAGTCTAGCGGAAGACCCGGCGAGTGAGAAAGATGGCATAAGAAGAGAGTCGACGGGCTCGATGCATCCAAGGGATGAGAAGACTACGAAAGAGAATATCGGTGGACGAAAAGGGCATGCATGACGTCTGAGAGACTAGAAATCGGGGAGAAAGACTACTCGAGGAGAAGGTCGAAAGTTGGGTTTAGGTGAGCTTAACATTGGATGATCAAAAATCACTCAGGAGTGCTAGAAAATTAGTCAACCAAAGGTTGACCAAAACTAGGCGAACCAAGCACTCGAGTCAACTCGGGCGCCCGACCATACAGGCGTCCGAGTGGACTTGGGCACCCGATTGTAACTCGGGTGCCTGAGAACAAATTTTAGCCATTTAACAACCATTATAACGTAGATAAACTTTGATCTGAGTAAGGCGCCCGTGTTGCACTCGGGCGTGTTGGTGTTAGAAGTAGATTGAACATTGTTTTGATAATGGCAAAGCGTTCAAAGTTATATATATATTTGTTTCTAATCAGTTACACTGAGTGTGCAGGAAAGTCCTAGTATAACTAAGCACGAATTCATAATATGCAGGATTGAGCACGAAGTCTTGGTCAAGGACTGGGTACCGAAGACTTGGTGAGTGAAGCTGGTTGTGAAAACCTAACCGAGGGTTGGGCACCGAAGACCTGGTAAGTAAAGCTGGGCACGAAATCCTAGTTCGAAAGACTAGGCATGAAGACCTGACCGGAGGTTGGGCACCGAAGTCCTGATCTGAAAGATCGGGCAGCCAAGCAAGGACAATGAACAGAAGTAGGGAAGGGTCGAGGTACGAACGTCGTGAGAGCCAAAGTCATTGAAGGTCGAGCAAAAGTCCAACCGGAGGTGTCGGTTGCCAATAGGTAACTTTTCTAGAGTGGAGTAGGTGATGACACGTTCCCTGGAAGAGGGAGCAGTAGGAGTCAGTCAAACCTATAGTTTCAATTAAAATCTGAAAGTCAGGATCGGACAACACTGGTTGTTATTGCATGCATTTTTGTTTTGCATATTACCTGTTGGACTAACCCTGTGTTACAGCTAAGCGAAGAGGTGACTGATGACACTCAGACGCCCGAGAGGGACTCGGATGCCCGAGAGAGACTCGAGCGCCCATGAACATAGGCGCCTGAGAGGGACTCGGGCGCCCGTGTTCCTTTGACTTAGCCAAGGCATGGTTGAGTTGGCCTACGTTGAGTGGAGGCTCCATGTCATCAACACAAGCGCCCGAGAGCAGTCAGGCGCTCGAGTGAGGATAAATCTTGGACCAAGCAGGGATAAGTCCATGGATGGATCACATAACATGGTTGACTCGGGCGTCCGAGAGGGACTTGAGCGCCCGTGTTCCTATAACTCAGCCAAGGTTCAACTGAGTTGACATATGCTGAGTGGAAGATCCATGTCAGCAACACAGGCAGCCGAGAGCAGTTAGGCACCTGAGTGAGGATAAATCTTGGACCAAGCAGGGATAAGGCCACGGCTAGATCGCAGGAACACGGGCGCCCATATAGGCCTCACAGGCACACGTATGACCCTATATAAGGGTTCTTCCACCAGAGACTCATCAATTTTCTACATCACTTGTGATCTCGTGTGTTGTGCTGAAACGATTCAACAACGCTAAAACATCGCTCCAACAAAAACACATTTTAGTTTTCTTACTTTCTATTGTCGATATACATTGTATTTACTCTTACTTGCATTGTACTTGAAGTTTGTACTACATCTTTACGAATTACAAAATTGCCTAAAGTAAACGGTCAAGGACCGTCGGTCTTGGAGTAGGAGTCGTCACAAGACTCCGAACCAAATAAAAATAAATGTGTTAACGCTTTGATTTTTCCGCTGCGTACTCACTTTCTTTTATGAATCTGAAGAGTTTTTCAAACGCGATATTCCATCCCCCCCATCTCTATCGCTCTCTACGATCCTACAATTGGTATCGGAGTGGGGTTTGCTCAGATTTGGTGATACCACTAATTTGAGTCATTTTTTGGATTTGTGTTTTTAGAACTAATCAGAAATGATATTATTACCTCATTTTGATATTTTTCTCATTCATAAATTTTTTGTTTTTCGAGGTTGGTGCAACACCACTCGCGATTTTTTTCTCTTTTATTTCTTCCTGCACTACTAATTCAAGGTCAAGTCTCGTTACAAGTTTTTCTGTTTGTGTTTTTCTAAGATTTATCCTTCTCCCTCAATAGCCCAACAAGAAGGCTATAACACAGCTTGTCTTCCTCTGTTTTCTAGAGAGGACTTCGACTATTGGAAAAGTCGTATGGAAGTCCACATAAAAAACTAAGGTGGACATGTGGATCATCATCCAAGCTGGCCTCGACATTCCACGAAATACACATGGTGAGCTATTGGGATACACTAAACGAGACTCAACATTAAAGAAGAAAATAGAACCAGATGCTAAGGCGACCCAAACCCTCTAGTGTGGTCTCACCAAAGAAGAGCTCAACCGTGTCGACCCCTTCAACAACGCAAAAGAATTGTGGAACAAGCTTATCGAACTCCACGAAGGAACCTCCAGCACAAAGATAAGCAAGCGTGACTTTCTATTGAACAAACTGTACAACATGAAAATGCAAGAAGGGGAGACTGTTGCACAACTACATGCTCGAATCCTGGAGCTGATGAACGACCTTCACGCGATTGACCACAAAGTAGAAAATTATGACTTGGTTTGGTATGCACTAAATTCATTTCCAAGGAACACCTTGTGGGCATCTATGGTGGATGCTCACAAGGTTTCTAAGAATCTTTTGTCAATAAAATTAGATGAATTATTTTCTGAATTTGAACTGCATGAACAAACTAATGCTACACTGGTCAAGAGAGATATTACTTTGATTGCAGGTAAACTCAAGAATAAAAAGCCATAATCGGAACTTGAGTCTAACTCCGACGTGGAGTCTGACGAAGAAGACGTTGATTACATTGAACTAGCTAATCTAGTTTGGAGGATGTACAAAAAGCGTAAGGTTCAAATGAAGAAGAAAACGGTTCAATCAAAGGATGATTCAACTGAACCAAGCATGAGCCAAAAGAACAAGGCGGAGATCACGTGTTATGGGTGCAATAAGAAGGGTCACTTCAAATCTAAGTGCCCCGACTTAAAAGAAGCAACGATGAAAGAAGGCACTTTAAGCTACGTGGGATGAGCCTTCCTCGGAGAAGTTAGATGAAGAAGAACTGGCCCACTCAAACCTTCTTGCACTGACGACACAAGGCAAACTCAACACCGAGTCTGAGTTAGAAGCGGAGTCGAAGCAAAGCAACAGATAGATCTCCTTGTTGGAAAAGGCCAACTCACTGTAAGTGGCTACTCTGAACTTGAACTCTATGACATAATCTCCTATCTATCTCGTAAGTTGGCTAAATCCAATGTTCGGGTCAAGTCTCTCCAAAAGGATGTAAAAGCCCTTAAGGAGAAGGCTAACTCAAGTTCCCTGACTAAGACCGTTCAGAAATGAACCTCTACTCAAGTCCAACACTTGAGGAAAAGAATTCCTCTCTGAAAACTCAAGTCAAAGAACTTAGAGTTATCCTAGAGCGGTTCACTTTGGGTTGCAAGAATCTTGATATGATTCTTGGAAAGCAAAAAGTCGTTTTTAACCGATCCAGACTTGGGTATAGAACCAACTCATGTTAAATATCTTACTTTTCAATTGTGAACCATACTAGCATCCGAGTCCAAGCATGGGTCCTCAAACTAAGCTTGACAAATAAACCAGGTTCAAACCACTATTGGATTCCCAAGGATCAAATTCATTGCCTAGCTAGACCGTATCGAGACTTTAATCCAGGAGGAGACAATAGAAAGATAATTTACATTATTAAATAAACTTTTGCATGTCTATCTAATTATTTGATTGAATACTTATTTATTTTTTTGCAAATTGTCATACTTAAGACTAGAAATGGTTAATTAAGAACTAGACTTGATTGAAATTTGGACAATCTTGTATTAGGGTGGGACAAACTGATAGTACGTTAAAAAAGTATGTCTAAGGAAACAGGTAGAGTAAGTAGTATCCTATTTGATCTTTTTAGCCCAGTAGAACAAGCCGAAGCTACCTCGCCACATCCTTGTCTAGTTAGACTAGGGTTTCTCAAAGAGTAAATTGAAAATATAATTTTTCTAAAAGTCTTTGTCTAGGAAAGGGTAGTTGTTCCAATACTCAAGAAGACCCTTGTGCCTCGCCAAGACTTGAAAGCCGATTATTTAAATATATTTTTAAATTACTACTTATTAAACTTAAATCAAACACAAGGTTCAATCAAATCTTAGATTTCACTCAAATTTAAACATAAAATAAAATACAACTCATAAAACAGATAAGGTTTCCTTGTTTTGATATTTAGAAATGAGTGAGATATTTAACAAATAAAAGAATTAGTCTAACCCAATCAACTCAACAAACCTAATTAATTTCAACTTTAAATTATTAAACAAATTTAAAAGTTTATCTTTATTAAAATTCTAATTTAACATTCTTAACTTAATCTTTTTTAAAAACAAATTTAACTTAATTTTCTTTCAAAACAAATTTAACTTAATTATTTTAAAATAAATTTAACATAACTTTTTCAAAAATAAATTTAACTTAAGTTTTTCAAAAATAAATTTAATTTAATTTTTTAAAAATAAATTTAAGTTAATTTTTTAAAACAAATTTAACTTAATTTTCTTTCAAAACAAATTTAACTTAATTTTAAAAAAATAAATTTAACATATTTTTTTCAAAACAAATTTAACTTAATTTTTTAAAAACAAAATTAACTTATTTTTTAAAACAGATTTAACTTAATTTTTTAAAACAAATTTAACTTAATTTTTTTAAAACAAATTTAACTTAATTTTTTCAATAAATTAAGCTCCCCTATCCATAGACCATGGGTCCCAACTTGGCTCCTAGAGCTCCCCCTTGAGCTCTTAGTCTTAGCCAACTCCCTAGGTGACTCAACAAACACTAGACCACAACGGTGTATCTCCTGTGACTCTTGGCCTACAACCTCAACTTCCTTAACTTTGGACACCTTGTCCTTGGTTAAAGTCTTTTTACCCTTAAATGACACTCCCTTGCCATTCTTGGACTTCTCCTTCTTGCCATAGTTATATGCTACCCTAGTATATTTCTTTTCATTGGCATCGGAGAACTTAGATCGGTATCCTAAACCCGATTTATCATTGTTGGGTTTTTGACTTCCCAACACCATACCTAAACCCCTAGATCCAGTAGTGAATCTTTCTAGGGGTTTCTCTAATTTATCAAGTCTTGCCCTTAAAGCTTGATTTTCCCTCTCTAGGTTTTCAAACCTAGAATCAATATGTCCACCTTGGACATTCCTAGACCTACCCACATTCCTAGGCATATGTCTTCCCTTCTTGAGATTAATGCCTTGGTCCTTAGGTCTAAAGGTTCTTGATTTATCATGATGCATGAACTCCCTAGGGGTTTAATATGCAACATTAACCCTATTTCTATCATGATATCTAAATCCATGATTATTCTTAATGAGCATATAAGAATTTGAAATTGGATTTAATTTTAAATAAGGGTTTACCTTCCCTTTTACCTTTGAAGCTCCCCCTTGACTTAAGCTCCTCTTCTTTTCCAATTTCTTCAAATGCATCAATTTCTTGATTTCTCCTTTCTTTAGGTCCTTGGTGTTGGAGCAATCAGCCCTATAATGGCCCGGTGTGACCATGGGTTTTGATGTTTGGGCAAAGGGTTTAAGTTAGGATTACCCTTGTATTCTTATATGCGTATGTTGAGTGTGCAAGCTGTACAGGTTACGCATATGGACTTGACTGGACGGCCTTGGTACGGTGAAGGGTGGCATGGAGACAAGCTGGAGGCTTGTGTGCACACCTGAGGGACCTTGGAGAGCAGGGACGATGAGCTGATGGGCGCGGACTTCGAGGCATGCGTGAAGGATGGCATGGAGGCAAGCTGGAGGCTTGCGTGCATCCGAGGGACGGGAGCCGAAGATGAAGAGGGCGCGAAGGCAACAGTCGAGGCTGCGGAGGAGGAGTCAGTCGAGTCGTGAGGGTACGAGTGCAGTGTTGGTGCAGAAATGCACCTAAGTCAAACCTGTGTTATGATAATGGCAACATAGGTCAAAAGTTAAGTCTTTCTTGTTTTCTAACAAGTTAATCAAGTGTGCAGGAAAAGTCCTAGCGAAGGACTATAGGCACTGGCAAAGGAATGCCAGGAAAGAAAGCCCTAGCGAAGGATTGGTTGGCAACTGGCGAAGGACTGCCAGCATCAAGCCCTAGCGAAGGACTGCTAGGCACTGGCGAAGGACTGCCAGCAACGAAGCCCTAGCGAAGGACTGCTAGGCAACTGGCGAAGGACTGCCAGTTTACAAGACCTGACAAAGGACCGTCAAGCAAAAGCCCAACCAAAGGAACGGTTGGCATCAGGTAAATTCTCCCGAGAGGAGTAGGTGAGGACGCGTTCCCCATCGAAGGAACAGTAGGCGTCGGTTCGACCTAGGACTCCATTTTGGAGACCAAAGTCAGAACCAAGACAGCTAAGGCTGTATAAAATCTAATAATTTATTATGTTATTGTGTTTTGGACTAACCCTGGATGCATGACCGAAGGAACGTGTGTCTGCAGCTCAGAAAGCCTCAAAGGAGAGAGACAGTTGCTGAGTAGGGCGCCCGGAGCGTCCCGGGCGCCCCCAAGGGCCATACAAAACAAGTAACAAGAAGACTGGTTCGAATACACACTGGGCCGGGCGCCCCCTGTGCTGCGGGCGCCCCCATGCGCTTACTTCGAACTAAGAAGCCATCGAAGCCAAGAAGATAGAGCTTTGACCCGGTCAATGCGGGCGCCCCGAGCGCTCCGGGCGCCCCGAGCGCTCCGGGCGCCCCGGTCAAAGCGGATCCAGAGGATAGACGCTGACCGAGATCTGTGCGGATCAAAGGCCACGTGGGGGGCGCCCCAGACGTCCCGGGCGGCCCCTAGCCCTATATAAAGGGCCCTCGACCCCAGGCTTCAAGCATTACTTCTTCCAACGTCTCAAAGTTCTTCTACGCTCGCGCCTTGCTCCGGAAACGCTACACCTCGAGCTGACGACGTCCTGCTGCCCCGAAAAAGTCGACCTACTCCGGACGTCGATTAAAAGAAGAGCGTATTTTTTATTTAATATTTTATTGCATTTAATCTTGTAAATCAAATTGTGTAACTTATTTGCGCCAAATATAGAATTGCCCAAAGTAAACGGTCAACGACCGTGGGCCTTGGAGTAGGAGTCGACACAGGCTCCGAACCAAGTAAATAGATTGCGTCTCTGTGTCTTTTCTTTAATTTCCGCTGCGTACCTACTCTTACTCAAATCCGAAAGTTTTCCGATATTCACCCCCCCTCTATCGGGCTTCTCGATCCAACAAGTGGTATCAGAGCGGGGTATTCAAACTTGGTGCAACCACCAGTTTGAAAATTTTTTTTCGGATTTTTTTTTCTTTTCGATTTTTTATTTTATTTTATTTTTTTTAATTTATTATCTTAATCCCGCACTACTAATCCAAGACCAAGTCTTGGGACATCCTTTTTGTTATTTTTTTTTCAGACCAAATGTCTATGCAAGAGGGATTCAGCACCGCCAGACCTCCACTTTTCAGTGGAGAAGACTTTTCGTACTGGAAAAGTCGCATGGAGGTCCACCTGAAAACTCAGGTGGACATGTGGATCATTATCCAGTCCGGTCTGGAGATCCCCCGAAATGCCGAAGGACATCCTCAGAACTACTCTGAGTGGGACAACGCCCTGAAGCGTAAGATAGAAGCCGACGCAAAAGCAACTCAAACCCTACAATGCGGGCTGACAAAGGAAGAGCTGAACCGAGTGGGCCCCTTCAACAGTGCAAAAGAGCTATGGACGAAACTGATCGAGCTGCACGAAGGGACTTCAGACACCAGGATCAGCAAAAGGGATCTGCTACTGAACAAGATCTACACCATCAAGATGGCCGACAACGAAACAGCAGCCCAGCTCCACGCACGAATCCAAGAGGTAATGAACGGTCTTCACGCAATAGGTCATAAGGTCGAAAATCGTGACCTAATAAGGTATGCTCTAAACGTATTCCCAAGAAATACCTTGTGGGCATCTATGGTAGATGCATACAAGGTATCCAGGGATCTTTCTAAAATAAAACTAGATGAATTATTTTCTGAACTAGAACTGCACGAACAGACTAACACCAATTCGGTTGAAAAAGGTATCGCTTTCATTGCAGGTAAAAAACTAAAGACAACGAAGAAGAAAACTGAACCTGAACCCGAGTCTGACTCAGACTCAGATGATGAAGAAGGAGATCAAACTAAGCTGGTCCGGCTCGCTCGAAGCTACTACAAGGAGCTAAAGAACCGAACCAACAAACGGAAAACCGGCCGAAGAAAAGATGAACCAGCTGAACCCACGAACAAGCCTAATGTAACCTGCTACGAGTGCAAGAAGAAGGGCCACTACAAGACAGAGTGTCCAAATCTGAAAGAGTCCAAGAAGACGAGAAGAAAGAAGGCGCTCCAAGCAACCTGGGACGAGTCTTCCTCAGAAGAAGAGACAGAGGCACCCCAGTCCAATCTCCTAGCTTTGACCGCCTCAGTCGAGACCGAGTCAGAATCAGAACAAGAGGACGACGAGCTGACCTTTACAGAAGACGGAGAAATTAAGGTAACTGGTTTTAATAGATTACAGTTAACTGAATTGATTTCTTTTCTTTCTCGTGATTTGGCAAAAGCCAAACTCCGGGTCGAATCCCTCCGACAGGAAGTAAAACTCCTGAAAGAGGGAGCTGACTCTAAACCCTCACCGA
>JAGFNQ010004507.1:108862-123078 GCA_024364735.1 Boesenbergia rotunda
CCAAGTCCCACACAAACTAGTCCATCTGCTACTCATGGGAAGAACACTATCACTAGCTTACCTATGTCGATTCAAAAAGGCAATTTGCATCAAGGTTACATGTAAACAAATCCTTGCCTAACCACCACATGAATCTCACGGCAAATGAAAAGACCAACCACAATCTAAGAATAGTAGGTTTCATATTCAAAACCCAATACAATCCCAAAACCGTGTAGATCTTCCTCATCCATTGTTCAACAGCCTTCTTATACGGAACCATTCAAATCAGAGAATAGATTACACAACAGAGCATCTAAAACAGCCATCCAACTTCATCCCTTAGGTCACGCAAGACTAAAACAACAGGAAGTCCAAAATCGAATACATCAAGATACCATCTACATATCTAAATCGAAATCCAAATCAACTTGCCAACTAGAGAAGAAACCCAAATCGCAAACAGAAATCCAAAGATACTAATATCATCATCCATGAATCAATTACGGAAAACAACTACGTACCCTTACCTCAATTACACATAGCCTTCACCCGTCGCCTGCAGCTATTCCGGCGACACCAGTAGCCAAGATGCTCTGGTCGGCTGAGCTCAAGGAGGAAGATGACTCGATGGCTTTAATTGCAAGGTGAAGATAATGGAGGTGGTGCTCGGAGATCAGAGACGGCGAGCCCTCGGCGGAGATGGGGGAAAAATCGCGTGACCTAGGCTGCGGCTAGGTCTCGCGACATCGAGAGGAGCAGTCGGGCGTGGCTGCGGGCGAAGAAGAGAGGAAGAAGACAACCAAAAAGGGGCGGCTGCGGCTTAGGGCACGGGAGAAGAAAAAGGGGAGGTTATAATGTGAGGCTTTTTGCAGAAAAGCCCTTCAAATTTTCCAAAATCCAATCATTACCCTTAGCGTAAAGGATTTAACAGATTAATCCTCTAAATTTATGTAATGCACCTCAAGTCTCTAGGGTTAGATATTAACCCCTTTCGTAATTTAAGAGTTTACCCGTAAACTCTTTATAAATTTTAAATTTTACAATAAGACCCCTTGGGCTCCTCCCGTAAGTCGGAAACCCTAGACTCTATCCAGAAAAACCACGAAAAATTTTCTGGTCCGGATTTTCGAATTGCCGTATTTTACAATTATTTCACAGGAAGCAATGACCACTAGAGTTGCAGAGGCACAGGCGTCTCAGCCTGCTGCAGAGGGGGAGGATTCACAGCCTCTTTCCACCGACGATGTGAATCGGATTTATTATGATGTCATCGGTGGAAGGAGGAAGACCTCCCTATATGGCCTGGACTCTCAGGCAAAGATCACATATGATCAGATGAAAGTTCCAGGGGTTAAGGGACGTCCAGCATCCTCCTCCTCTTCCTCTAGTGAGGTTCGTCAATTGCGGGAGGAAAATGGTACCCTACGGACTCGACTCACGTCGATGGAGTCGACGTGGGCCGAGAGGGACGCAACGTGTGCTCAGAGGGACGTAGCGAGGGATGCTGAGTTGAGTGATTTGCGGGCTCGCCAGGCACACACTGAGGAGATAATAAGAAACATGCAAGCTTTTGCAGCGACCCTATCGCCCATGACACAGATGTCAGCCCCTCCCGCCCCTCGTTTTGAGTCTCAGAAGACACAGAATCTTGAGGATACCACAGAGGAGTAACGATATTTTAGTGGTATGTTCTATTTTTTCTCTATATTTTTTCAATAACAATGGATTGAGTTATTATATTCATAATGATTGCTTTCTTATTACTTCATTTCCGTTTACAGATTACACATTATCATAATTGAATTCAGATATTAACTCGCTTGAAAGGTATCCATATTGGATATTATTCCTTAATTGTTTCTTATTTGTTAATTTTTATTTACAGATTTAATATTATTAGAGTTATATTTAGATATTAACTCTATTTAACTTTTATTTATCTTCTATTGTGCAGGAAAATTTTTCCTTTTCATCCATTATTCACTTTGATATTCATGTACGTAATGTTTCTCTACTAAACTCTGACGTTTGATGTATACAGTTCTTTTCATTTACTCTGACTTATGTTTATCTTCTTTTGATGTATGGATTTGGATATTTACTCTTGTTTGGATTGGATATTGGATATGCAAGTTTGTTTGGATGTTTGTTTGAATGTTGTAATTATTAGTCTTGTTTGATGTTTGTTTGGATGTTGTAATTTTTACTCTTATTTGATATTTGTTTGGATCATTGGATTTGGATATTTGTATATTATTGATTGTATCTATGGGAAGGGGCAAATGCATTTTTTCCATATTTTGCGACAGATTTTTTTAAAAAATCTGTCACAAATAGCGACGGACTATTGACTTTCCCATCGCTATCTCGATCGATTAGCGACGGATATTGACCAAATCCGTCGCTATTACGATAGATTAGCGACGGATATTGATCAAATCCGTCGCTATCACGAAAGATTAGCAACGGATAGTTGACCGGCCGTCCCTAAAAACTCCCCGGGACACGTCACCCCATATTCCGGTGTTTGCGACGGGCTTATATGTCCGTCGCTAACTTAGCTCTGCGACGGGCTTATATGTCCGTCGCTAACTCATCTTAGCGACGGGTTTGTTGTTTCCGTCGCCACCTTAGCTTTGCGACAGGTTTTCGCCCGACGGCACTCATTCCGTCGCTATTAGTGTTTAGCGACGGAATAGCGACGGATTATGTCCATCGCTAATCGATTAATTTTTTATAGTGTATAGATGCTTCTTTTCTAATGACATTGTTCTATGAGAGCATTTAGAGCAAACATAGTTAAACATGGACATGTTGCTTTACTTCTTCACCACTCATTTGAGATAAAATTTCAAAACATGCATCAGTGAAGTGGGACGGGCTTCCTAGGCAACGAGCTAGGGTTCAATAAATCTCAACCAGAGTACATTAGACTTCGGGAGTTTAAAAAATTTATGACACTTGACTATTCGCTAAAATCTATCTGTGCTTCTCAATTTATTTTGATAGCTAATAGAAAATTTTCGTAAGATCAAATTTATTATCTCTAAGAATAGTCGGATTATAAGAATAGAATATCTGAGTTATCACAAAAAAACTAATGATGTTAGAATTGATGATAGGATGGTCAGCTTGTCGAACAAAAGGCAGAGGAAGTGAATAGATGATGTCTCTAGATCACAAATTTTTTGAAACACAAGCAAATAAAATAATTAGTAGCGTGGACAATGAAAATAAGATAAACATGAGTACAAGACACAAACATCGATATTTAACATGATTTAAAAACTCTACTCTTAATCCATGACTTACAACACATTCAGTGTGTCAGCCCTATAATTCCACTATAAATTGTCCCTTCACAAAAGGCAATGAGGTAAGCCTTTTACAATCCCAACTTTGGGATGTTAACAATAACCACTACTCTCAAATGCAATAAAATGTAATGCAATATTAAGAGAAGATTGCCAAGAGTTTGACTTAAAGTCTTCAACCATGATCTAAGCCCTTAGGAAACTATTGATCACTTTTAGCAGACGATTAGAGGAGTAAAGCTTTTTATTCAACCTTTCGACTTCAAAGCTCTCAAGAGCTTATATAAAAGCAACTCTAATTGCTCCATCTTGTTTATCTCTAATTGCTTAAAAACATCGCCCAACTAACTAATCAGACAAATGTTTTTACTAGAAGCCAACAAATTGAAGATAGTGCCTAGTCAACTAATTGCTCTAATCAATTGAAAGTAGCATCTAGTCAGTTGTTGCTCAAATAGAAATGTTCTATTCATAAAATCTTCACATATAGTCAACTCCCCAATCTGTTGATATGCTTTAATTTAGTCAAATGGAATTTAGTTAGCGGTCCCTTCACTTGGTTTATCTCTCCCCGAAGTTCGAGCTAAGTCAACAAATCATGACTTGGAACTATAGTTTTCTAATTGAGAATTTCATACTAAGCCACTAGATGATCTACCCTTGAGAGTTTTCCAAATCTCCTTGAAAGACCCCTTTGTGTTTGATAGGGTTGGATAGTCTAGGGCAGACACGTGGGATGAAGAAGCTGCGTGGCATGACGCGTCGGGTAGAAGTGGCACTCCTTCCCGAGCCTCAGGACCCCTCTTGAGGAACACGCCTTGGGAGGATAGCCAGAAGACCCTTTCCGGGATCCCTCTCGAGACCCCCCCCCCCCCCCCACCCCCCGAGGGATGGGGTCCTGAGAGCGCCTCGAGCATTCTAGCGCCCGAGTTCACCCGGGTCAGAAGGAAGGCCCCGAGCTCACCTCGGGGTAGTGGAGCCCGATTTAGCTTCGACCTCAAGCAATGGTCCTCCTCCCCTTCTTTCACTATGGATAAGTTCCCCCGTCGTAAGGAGTCATCACGACCCTTAAAAGTCGCAACGAGCCGAAGCATAATAACGGCGCAGACCGTTTCAAAAGCTATCCAGTAACCGCCGATAGAGGGGGCGTGACATAAATCACAGAGACGTGGCACAAGACGAAGGAAAGCGCCAAGTCTACCGCCATCAGTATAAAAAGTAGTCCAACCCCTCCGGTAAAGGGGTTACGCTCTCTCAACTTTATACGTATTTTCCTTTCCTGCTGCCTTTACCCTCCAGCGATACACTGACTTGAGCGTCGGAGTGGACTCCGCCGGACCCCTTCCAGCGTGTCCCCTAACGCTCGTGTTGATTTCGCAGGGCACGGAGTTCCTTCCCGCCGCAGCAACCTTCACGTGGGCCGAACCTCGGTAACTGGCCATCGTCGTCGACTCCTTACAGAACAAATTTGGCGTCGTCTATGAGAATTCGTGGAAAAGGCCGTGAGAGCGCGTGGCAATAAAGCATTCGCAGAAATACCTTGTCGCCATTAAAAAAGGTACCATGCGCCTTCAGAACGAGGAGACAGGTATCATCATCGCAGAAGCCTTTTTGGGAAAGAGAAAACCAAAGAGGGGATTTCTCGGAACTCGGGGCGAAGATTATAGCCCGAGGGTCTCGTGCAACTACTGATGGAATAGTAACAAAAAGTCCCGCCGGAATGTAGCTTCTTCATCTGTGCACTAGTCCGATCAGTCAGTCATACTTCCTTCGATCAGACTTGAAAGGAGAGACTTGTGATAGGGTTGGATAGCCTAGGCAGGCACGTGGGATGAAGAAGCTATGTAGCATGACGCGTCGGGTCGAAGTGACCCTCCTTCCCGAGCCTCAGGACCGCCCTCAGGGAACACACCTTGGGAGAATAGCCAGAAGACCCTTTCCGGGATCCCTCTTGGCCCCCCCCCCCCCCCCCCCCGAGAGGTGGGGTCCCGAGAGCGCCTTCGGCATTCTAGCGCCCGAGCTCATCTCGGGGTAGCAGAGCCCGATTTAGCTTCGACCTCAAGCAATGGTCCTCCTCCCCTCCTTTCACTATGGATAAATTTCCCCGTCATAAGGAGTCATCACGACCCTTAAAAGTCGCAACGGACCGAAGTGTAATAACGGCGCAGACCGTTTCAAAAAGCTATCCAGTAACCGCCGATAAAGGGGGGACGTGGCATAAATCATGGAGACATGGCACGAGACGAAGGGATGCGCCAAGTCTACCGCCATCAATATAAAAGGTAGTCCAACCCCTCCAGTAAAGGGGTTACGCTCTCTCAACTTTACACGCATTTTCCTTTCCTGTTGCCTTTACCCTCCAGCGATACACTGACTTGAGCGTCGGAGTGGACTCTGTCAGACCCCTTCCGGCGTGTCCCCTAACGCTCGTGTTGATCTTGCAGAGCACGGAGTTCCTCCCCGCCACAACGACCTTCACGTGGGCCGAACCTCGGTGACTGACCATCGTCGTCGACTCCTTCCGGAACAGTGTTCGTTGTGGGGGACCTATTGAAACAGAAATCGCACATCCAAGAAAATCTTAGATGTGAAACATTTGGTTTTCTTGTGGAAAACAATTGGGGTGAGGAAATTTTTTTGATAACTTGACAACCTAATGCAAACAAGCATTGCTAAATGTAAAATTCCATATATATCCCCAAGTATTGGGGGACAACTTTCTTTTCATAAGTGATGGTGTTACAATCAATTAGAGATGTTTGATAAATGATTCCCCTAAACATTTTGTGAATGAACATGAGCAACAGAATGTTCATTTTTTATACAAGTAATGGTTCATATTCACATGGTTCACAAAAGGCATGCACTTTTTCATGAATAAGCATACCCTATTAAGCATCACAATTATGTCAAAATAACTTGAGAAACACTTCCAATTAAGTTCATTAGTGATTGAATCATAAGGATCAACTCCCATCAAAAGTTGTGTAGAATGTAACATGATAGAATTATATCAACTTGTAAACCACAATGGTAAAAGAATACAAGTTGACAATTTTCACAATACATTTAAGTAAACAAAGAAGAAGCAACTTTTTCTCATATTTAATTTATTGTGTTCAGAAAGCTTTAGCTAATCTAAGATAGAAAGCCATGATGAATGAACAGATAATCTCTTTATAGAAGAAGAAAATTTGGAAGCTTGTTGATCATCCTATAGGGACAAAAAACATTCAGTGGATCTTTTATATGAAATACAAAGATGATGGTGTAGGACCCATTTCAAGATGCACAATGGAAACATAAATAAAAATAATACAAATAGGAGATAAGCACAAACCGATCTTTGATGGGTCAACCACTTTGATGGGTCAACCACCAAAGCATCACTATTTTTCTTCTTGTCAGACAGACATCTTCTGGAAATGGAGAAATCTCTACATTGTCTTATTCTGATATCAACACATAAAGCATAACAAATATAATAAATACCAGTAGAAATAAAATTATACGATAAAAGAGATTATAAATGAATGAGATCCAGTCCAGTTTGCTTGGTTTCTTTAGTTGCTTTAGAATGCCCTCTGGAACCTCGATTATGCAATAGCACTTCCCTTAGCAGCTCCGGGAAAAATCTCCCAAAGTCTTTGATTTGAAATTAGTGAATCTACAATCTTTTATAATTTTCTCTATCGTCGACTAATGTGCTTGATCTAATCAATTTTACAATAATTAATATATCATATCTTCAGGATCTTTGTTGATTATTTCTTGATATATAGTCGATTGTTCATCACATAACAGTCGAGACTGTATATTGAGAAGTTGACTTCCCAAGTCTGACTTCTAAACTTTCTATTCAATCTAGGATCAAAATCATCAGTTGACTCCAATCAATTGTTGAACTTTCTATTTATTTTAGGTTGAAAACTTTGTTCTTGTTGAGAATATTGTTCATTCAATCGACTGATTTATTCCAATTGACTGTTTGCTATCCAATATTTGTTTTAACCTAAATTAGACTTTTGCCCAACTCGAGTTTCAGTTCTGATCAATTACCTAGTCAACTACCACTATTAGTCAACTAATAATTGTATTAATAAACTAATACTCTAAAGTTAACCTCTCCAAACTGAATTTTTTTCATACCAAGGGACTTCCTGGTATGCCTAATATAAGTTGATCTCGATCTAATAGGACTTCCCTCAATGCATTGTATTGAGCCATTATCGTTCTAAAGGACTTCCCCTTGCCTAATCTCATGACACTATTGATATGCTCGGACTTCCACTATCTAGGATCTACTTTCCTAGGACTTCCAACCTTGCCTAACATCCCATCACTCTTAATCCGCTAAGACTTCTGTTCTTATCAAACATTCAATCCTTCATGATCAACTTGAATTTCAACAAAATATCAAACATCTAATCATTCTTGACTTAACTAAACTTCCCATATCAACTACCCAACATCTAGTTAAGGGTCGCCTCAAGACGTAGGTCATTAAGGTCTATACCTAGGGCCCCTAATTTATTGGGGTCCATTACAAAAAAATTAAATATCATTATTTTATAAAATTTATAATTAATGTCACTATCCATGTTTAGATTATTAACTTCAATTACCACTTCTTTATTAATTTGCTTTCTTATTAATTGTATTCCCTATTCCCTTTACATTTAATTGCATTCTCTTAGTAATTAAATGCATTTAATTGCATTCCCTTCCACCATTTTAAATTAAATTTTATTACTTTTTATTTTATTTTTTCAACTTTTTTTACAACTCAATCGAACCCTAGTCGATCAGTAGTTTTGTATTGATCCCATTCTGCTCCATCTTTTTCCTGATCTCCTCTTCCGGACCCTCTGGTAATATTCTCAAAGAAAGACAAGATGCCCTTCTTCTTCGTTGGTAATATTTTTTCTCACTCTTTTCTTGTTCTTCTATGAAAAATAAAAACTTGAATATAAAATATTATTTACTTTCTACAAGGTCTCAAGGAAGATTAAATAATTTAACAAATTTATCTATGGAAAAAAATTTAATATTAAAACTTGAATATAAAATTTTAATTAATATTTTTTATATTTCAAAAAGTTTGAAAACTAAATTTTATATAAAAATCTATTTTTAAAAATTAATATGTTATTTTTTATAAAAAAAAATTAAATCCGTCATTACAGTCCCAAGTCCAAATGAAAAAGGATGAGAGAAATTGATTTTAAAAATATTAAAAACATAATTATTTTTTTCAGACTAAAACCTCAAGTAATTTTGAGACGACCCTAATCTAGTTTTCTACCCTGATCTAGTATTTTATTATCTGTCAAGACTTTCTATTAACTGTCCGACATCTATTCTTCTATGACCTGTTACGACTTATTATCATGTGTTTAACATTTAGTCGCCCTTAATTTATTAGGATTTTCATCACATGCCTAATGTCTAGTCTTCCACAATCAGTTAGGACTTCAATTATTAGGTGTCAAATTAACCTTGAAATCTCCACTATCATCTGCATCTTTTCAAAATGGAGCATAAGTAGTGTTTGAAAGTGCACTACATATTATCTCTTCATGAGCTATCCAGTGAGTATACCCCTTTGATAATTCAACAATTATCAAATGATTATTTATTGGCATCCCTTTTTGAAACCCATATATAAATGATCTTACAACATGCACAATGACATAAAATCATTCTATTAATTACCTTTGCATTAGAAAATACAAAATTTTAGGAAAATTAAGACAAAAGAGGGAAAAAAAGAGGGTTACTGTGATTTGCTAGGAAGAAGAAAGAAACTAAAAAATTAAACTTCATAAATAATAATTTGATTTTTGATTCTTAAATTTAATAATTTATAATAAGTATCATTAAAAAGTATTTATAATTACATTTAAAAAAATATTCTCAGAAAATATCATAATAGCAATTAATTCTAATAATATCAATGGTAAAAAATAGAAAGTATGCAACTTGAAAAAAAAACACTACATAGATTAAAGCAATCCCCGTTGGAAATGCACCATGAAGAATATAATTAATTACAACTTTTTTCTAATAATAAAATAATGTTTGCAAATATCAAATAAAAGAAATTGATTATTAATGTCATTCTAGAAAAAAATCTAATAATTAGGTTTTGAAAGTGAATTGTCAACCGTATCCAAATCCAAAGATGTATACTTGTTGCCAGCTAATAAATTGGCAATTATTTCTAGCTAACAAATTGACAGCATACAGAACAAGGGAACAAACAATAATTGTCATTACTTTATGAGAGTACTTTCTCTCAGAGCCCAATCATTAGTGTACTCTTCAAAAATCGAAATTATGCCAACGAAATGACAACTCATTTCAAGGATCTTTCCTATAAAAAGTAAAATTTTATCTGTTATTTAAATACCAACCTGTGCAATCTAGTGAGCACAAAAATAGTATTTGAACCAATAATTAAAGCGTGTGGTATTATTATTTTAAGATGTGAAAATTAAAATATAATAAAATTAATATATTTATCCTTTTTAAATATTAATTATAGTATCTAGACTAGTACATTTTGTGATTTATTTTTCAATATTAATCTTAAAACGAATTGATAAAGACATTAATATAAACGAATTATTTTTTACCGAGTACAACAAAAGCCATGATAGATTTTCAAAGGAAACTGATTATCTTTGAGATTGATACTCCATTTGAAAAATTAAATATTTAAATCATCAAAAACAAAACTTATCCGTATAATCCATTAAAAAATGAATTCCACGTAGTGAAAAAACAAAAGAATATTAAAATATCAAAAAAATATCCAAGTGTAAGAAGGAATTCCACTATAAACAATTTTTAACGCTCTAAATTATTAATCATTAAAAAATACATTTAAAAAAAATAAAAGTACTCTATGATATTTATCATATGAAAATATTTTTATTTAGATACTATATAAAAAGCATTTTACTAAATTAAAATAATTTGAATTTGATTAAAACTATCTTAATTTAAATAAAATCATTTTAAAACTATTGTAGCTTTTATTTAACAGTCGTTATAACAGCGTAGCAGTCATAGAGTATCTACATGAGTGCCCTTTTAATATTTTCTTAAAAAATATGTTTTCGATAATGACGGCCTTTTGATTTTTATCGGGCAATAAGAGCAGCTAAATTCCGAGTACCTTGTCTTGTTCACAATAGATCGATCAAAATAGAGAGATGACGAGGTATGTGAAGGAGCTCATGAGAGGGGAAGCAACAAGAGCTTTCTCTTGTATGAAATGTTAGATCATTAATTGATGTGGATATTTCATATAGTATTTTTATACGCACATTTTATTTTATTTTATATGTATATATCTCATGATATCATCATCTATTTGTGTTTCATTTTTATTAAACTACAGAAAATTTGAAAATTTAAATACATAAAATCCAAAAATTTAAGATCTTGTTTCGAATTGGCAAAAGATGAAGGGCTAAATTGTCAAATGACGCCACCAACTTATAAATCCTATGTTTTTACTTTTCCCCTTTATCTCTTCTTCGCAAAACACCCGACGCCAACAGCACCCGGCCCGCTCTTTCTCTTCTGCCTCATCCTCGTTCGCCGGTGCAACCGAACTACAGCCGTCTCCTCTACCGGCCATCGAGAAAGCCTGCGGCCATTTCGCAGACACATCGACCCCTCCCTCATCATTGCCGGCCCCAATTGCCACCCCTCGTCGTCGGTGCCAAGCCCAAGCCACATTGCCACTGCCCTTGGATCTCTCTCACTCGCGCGTGCCTTCTTCCTCTCCTCGACTTGAGCCGCCGATCGTCATATCTTGCCCGATCGCCAGCCAGCCACCCTTCTCCTCTCTGATTTTTCCCGACGAGCTTCGTCGCGCCGTCCCGGTAGGCGATCGCCAGTGGCGCTCTCCGCCACCCCATTAGTAGGCGAAAGGATGTTTCATTGAGTTCCATTAATTGTAGAGCTCAGATTTGTGCCCTATCTGTTTGCCTCCTTGCGGTGATTGATCGGAGGAAGTCTGGATCTATTCAAGTGGTCGACGTTGTTGTTACTCTCAGCCTCAGGTGAGCGAATTCATGGTTAAGATTTTAATTGCTGGAAATTTTGTTGGTGTTCTGTTCAGATCGGTGCATGCATTGAATCCGGAAGCATGATCATTTCATATTGCATTTTTGATACATTAGATCACTTAGTGTACTGGGAAGATAATGGATGGAAGGTCCATTTAATAGTTGAGTTCATATATTAGATTTGTCTGTTGGAACATGAAACATGAACGGTAACTAATTGATGTGGAATAATGCATGGGGAGATTAGAACAGGAGGGACATTATGGGAAAAGTAAATTTTGTATCAAACTGATGAACTATATATTTGATTAGTGGATGGATTAGGAAGTTTATTATGATGTGAGGATCAATTAATTGAAGGATAAGAGTTGGGATTAATTAAAAAGGAAAACAAATTAATTAATAGGATAATTACAATAATAGAATTAACTCTAATACCATGATGTAGCTATTAATTTAGCAGACTATTTTTTTGTAAATAACTAATTAAATATGTCCTTTGATACAAGATATTAAGTTGAGTTTAGACTTCTAGATATGGAGAGTTCTCGTTGTTATGAACTACACTTTGAATGCGAGTACCTTTTGACTTATCTATGTAGATATTGTCAGATTTCTATGCACGGTTTCTTTTATAAATAGTAGTAGGATTTACCTTTATGTCTTTTATTTATCCTGCTTGATACTTACTGTTTGACCCTTTGACATACTCAAAGTTTATCTTCAATACAGTCTCTATGTTTGATACTCTTATTCTGTTAGAGTGTGCATGCATAGGAATATTTGTATGTCATATACTTGACATTTATTGATAAATAACATTATTGTATGTCTAGTAAGTTATTTATAGGTCATGATTTATGTTTCAAACCTGTACATATCATATTGAGGTCGTCTTGATGGGTGTTACGTGTGTTAGCGTCATACACCATCTTTGTATTATTACATAACTGGTGATCCTTAGCTCCCTTATGGTTGAGACGGTTCGTTAGTCATATCAGGATCTGCACACACTGTCACTCATAAGTTAGTGGTACTGTCAGGAGGGTGCAGTTGCCTTGTCAAAGCTTCGCTCGGTCGCTCATGGGTAGTGGTTCCCGCATCGTGGTAGCAGACAAGAATTCCTCCTCTTTCTCGGGATACGAGAAGATGAGAGTGGTGCTCCCCCATATGACTTGGGGTAGGAGGGTATCCTCCGCACATTATCCTATCCACTCGGTCACTCAGGATCAGTGACGGCAGAGTCCGTACAGTTGTCATAACCCTACCTACTCGACCTCACTCATGACCGGTGACAGTGGCTGACTGGCGTCAGGGGAGATCATGTCATTGCATTATGTGCACGACTGCATTGATTGTATTTGCCTATATTTGTTATATTTGTTTGAGCTATAATTGTTGTTTTTGGATGACAAACACAATAGGAGGCATTTTATTTGCTTATGGTCGGGTGACCATTCAGGTTTGGAGATTTATGACCTTCATACCCCGCAGGTGAGTTTGATATGGATATATACTTGCATGTAGTGTACCGATCATGTATTCTAATTTTCCCTATGAGACTGCATTTGCTTACTTCTATGTTGTTGTAGTATGACCTTTTTACAACCATGCATATCTATATGTTTATATACCCATGGAATCCCCTTAGACTTACCCTCGATTGCTATGTTTTCTGTTTCTAGGTTAATGTATTTGGAATGGCCAGGAGAGAGGCCAGCTGTCAGTCCCCCTACCCGTTGAGTTGACTTTACTGTGGTATTTGTGTTATGTGTCTTTTGGTATTTTATCCATTTCTATGAATATGTATTGGTGTTTTGTATATTTTTATGTTTGCCTTGAGGGGCTTATGTATTAGTTGCTTTGTCGTAAGTCGGACTGGTCCGCAGTCAGGTCAGTTTTGATATATTTATGTTGTATTTCCTCTTTTATTTTCCTTATTCCAGCTGTGTTAGCTGAGGTATCTGTTGGTCGTATAATCCTTATAGTGAAGATTTATATTATCTGCCGTACAGGGAAGGTGATGTCTGATTTTATCGGGCGAGCGGCCCCTCGGGGCATGATAATTTATTTGGCATCAGAGTCAAGTTTACGAGTCTTTTAAGATTTGTTCGGAGTCCTTTTCTCGACATGGTCATATTTGGGACTTGGCGCGACAGGATTTCTCCAGGCGACAGGTATTTTCTCTGGTCTCTTGTATTCTCTACCCTATTTAGGTATGATTAAATATACTTTCATCTTATTATATCATGTATCTATTCCTATACCTGTCTATTAGGTATCGTTTGGATTTGGATAGACCTGATGACTTAAAGTTAATCAATTTAATTATTGTAATCATGGTCAAGTTCGACCATGAAGGCATAGAGTGCGTGTTTGAGGTACGGTTGTCATTTTTGGCAGAGCAAGAGCTATTGTAGTTGGTGTTGGATCTAGCATAGCAATGGGAAGCATACGTGATGCAATGTTAAAGACCAATGACGAAACAACACCTTTAAAGAAGAAACTCGATGAATTTGGAACATTTTTGGCCAAGGTAATTGCAGGAATTTGTGTCCTAGTATGGGTTGTTAATATTGGGCATTTCCATGATCCTTCCCGTGGTGGAATTATGCGAAGTGCTACTCCCTACTTCAAGATTGCAGTTGCTCTCACTGTTGCTGCCATTCCAGAAGGGCTTCCAGCTGTTATTACCACATGCTTAGCTCTTGGAACAAAAAGAACGGCACGGCTTAATGCTATTGTGAGGTCATTGCCTTGTGTGGAAACACTAGGCTGCACCACAATGATTTGTAGTGATAAAACTGGCACTCTTACTACCAATATGATGCCCGTT
>JAGFNQ010004508.1:0-125031 GCA_024364735.1 Boesenbergia rotunda
AAACGATAAGTGTTAGCATTGTTTTAATTCTTTGCATATTATTTCCGCTGCGCTAACAATTCTGTAGAGATCCAAGATCCGAAAAAGTGCATTCACCCCCCCTCTGCCGCCTTAAACGATCCTTCAGTTGGTATCAGAGCCGGTGCGTTTTGGAAGATTTAGCAGTTAACCGGAACAATTGTGATAGCGTTTCAAGAGGGATACTCCACTGCACGACCTCCGTTCTTCGACGGGAACAACTTCGCCTATTGGAAAGGTAGGATGCAATACTACCTCATGATGATATTGAAAATTGGATAAGTGTTGCAAATGGCTTCGAGGCGCCCGTCGATCAAAGAGGAGACCCAACACCAATGAGATCATGGTCGAAGGAGTGATGATGATGGCGCAATCTAATGCCAAGGCCACCACCACACTGCAATGCGGGCTCTCGAAGGAGCAACTGAACAGGTGGGGCCGTTCCAAGAGCGCCAAGGAACTATGAGACAAGTTGGTTGAACTGAACGAGGGGTCAAACGAGTCCAGAAGAGCCAAGAAGGACTTGCTAGTGGCCCAGCTGCAATCCCTTTCCATGAAGAGCAATGAGACTGTCAGCTAGCTACATGGAAGGGTAAAAGAAGTGATTAATGAACTCCATGTGATTGGAGAGAAGATCGAGAATCGGGACATCGTTTAGGTATGTTTTACAAGCTTTCCTGAGAACCACCTTGTGGGCATTCATGGTTGATGCATACAAGGTATCGAGGGATTTGCCAATTGTTAAATTAGACGATCTTTTCTGTGAATTTGAGCTACACGAGCAAGCTAATGTCTCGGCAAAAGAGAAAGGTATTACTTTTGTTGCAGAAAGGAGAAGAAGAAGAGGAAGGAGAAGAAGAAGGTGGTTTACTCATCCTCGTCAGACTCAGAAGAATCTAGCACCTCCTTGGATAGCGATCAAGAGGCGTTCATGGTAAGAAAGTTTCATAGAGCATTTAAAAGTTTATCTAACAAATCCTATGCTAGGAAAGGGGCCAAAGGTAAGGGTAAGGCCAAGGACATAATATGCTACAATTGCCATCAAGAGGGGCATATGAAGAATGAGTGTCCCCAATTGAAGAAAAGGAATGACAAGAAGGAAAAGAAGAGGAAGAGTGACAAGAAGAAATCAAAGGGAAAGGAGAAGAGTGCTACCAACCTCAAGACAACTTGGGATGATCCCTCATCCTCAGAGGAAGAAGAAGAGCAACTCTCCCACTTTGCTCATATGGCACAAGATCACTCAGACTCATCAGATGATGAACGAAGCTCAAGCAGTGAAGATGAGAGCTCCTCCACTTCATCATCAGAGTCAGAAGCTTCGGTAAGTGAGGTATACCACTTACCCTCCTTTACTTTAGTGAAAAAAATTTCTAGTACGAACATGGACTTAGCTAAGACTAGAAGTAAAGTTAAGGAACTAAAAGATCAAATTGCCATGCTTAGAGTAGAAGCTACTAAACTTAAAGATTTGCATGCTAGTTCTACCTCTTCACATGCTTCACACCTTAAAAATGAAAATAGGGAATTAAGGAAACAAGTAGATGACCTCACAAAGGCCCTTAGGAAATTCCAAGTAGGATCAAGTAACCTAGATATGATCATCAACAGTCAAAGGGTTGTATACAACAAAGCCGGGTTGGGTTATAGGCCTAAGACAAAGGAGGTAGTCTTTGTCTCACTTACCGGTAGGATTGGTGCATCTAGGGGACTAGGGGCTAGGGGAACCACAAAGAAGGCATGGGTACCTAAGAGATTTCTAAATGATGCTTATGGATCAAAGATTTGGATACCAAAAGAGTATATTTTTCGTGTTGTTTAGGTAAAGGTGAAGGAAGCCCCAACAATGTGGATAGTAGATAGTGGATGCTCAAGACACATCAGCGGGGATGTGAGCAAGTTCACCACTATTAGCTACCTAAGAGAAGGGACCGTCTCCTTTGGGAATAGTGGAAAGTTGAAAATCATTGGTAGGAGCACAATTGAGGTATCTCCCACTATTTCCATACATAAGGTACTTTTGATCAAAGACATGAAGTTCAATTTATTAAGTGTAAGTCAATTATGTGATGTCGGGTTTAAAGTTGAATTTCATGCTAGAAAATGCATCATTAGACATAATGAATCAAGTGCTACCATATTAGAAGGGTTTAGAGAAGCGAATCTATATTATCTTGATATTACCTATGCTACTAATAATGTTGTTAAGTGTCTCATGTCTAAAGAAGAAGATGGGTGGTTGTGGCACCGGAGACTTGGACACGTCAACATGAGGAGCATTGCAAGAGTGGCCAAGGAAGAGTTGGTGAAGGGGCTACCAATGATCAAGTATTAGAAGAACAAGTTGTGTGATGCATGCCAAGAGGGTAAGCAATCGAAAGCATCACACAAAGGTAAAACTCTAACCACTACCTCTTTGCCTTTAGAACTTTTGCACATAGATTTATTTGATTGCCATAGTACTCCCTCACTTGTGGGGAGTAAATATTGCCTAGTGATAGTAGATGACTTTTCTAGGTTTACTTGGGTTTATTTCTTGAAACATAAGGATGATACCCTAGAGATTTTTATAGGATTTAGTAAATGAGTAGAAAACGAAAAGAACATCAAAATAAAACGAATTAGGAGTGACCATGGTGGGAAGTTCCAAAATGCTAATTTCACATAATTTTGTGTTGAAAATGGGTACAAGCATGAGTTCTCATGCCCGAGGACTCCTCAATAAATGGAGTAGTTGAGAGGAAAAACAGAGCCCTACAAGAAGCTGCTAGGACTATGCTCAATGCATACTCTCTTCCTAGCTATTTTTGGGCCGAAGCGGTTAACACCGCTTGCTATATTCAAAATCGGGTGTTGGTACATAGGTTTCTAGGGAAAACACCTTTTGAATTGTGGAATGGAAGGGTACCACAAGTACATTATTTTAGAGTCTTTGGATGTAAAGTTTACATCTTAAACACCAAAGATGACCTAAGGAAATTTAAGTCAAAAGCCGATGAAGGAATTCTAGTAGAGTACTCATTGACTAGTAGAGGTTATAGAGTGTACAACAAGAGGACAAAAGTGATTGAGGAGTCCTCAAATGTCAAATTTGATGAAACAACTAGTACCTACCCTAGAAAGGCTTCAATTGATAAGGATATAGAAAAGGTTCAACCCCTTGCCCAAAGAATTCAAGACCTACATTTGGAGGGCAATGATCAAGGGGGAGTAAGAGGTACCCTAGAGGATGAGGAAGAAGGAGTAAATGAACCCACAACCTCTAGGCACTTGAGACATCACCATGATCACCCTATTGACCAAATAGTGAGTGATGTCACTCAAGGAGTAAGGACTAGGTCCTACTTTAGGGATCAAACCAGTCAAATAACTCTTATCTCCCAATTAGAACCTAAGTCCATTGATGAAGCATTGGGAGATGTTGATTGGGTCTTAGCCATGCAAGAAGGGCTAAATCAATTTGAGAGGAGTGAAGTTTGAGAGTTAGTTCCTAGGCCCACTGATTGTACCATTGTAACCACAAGATGGGTCTTTAGAATCAAACTAGATGACCAAGGTAAAATCACTAGGAACAAGGCTAGATTGGTAGCTAGGGGGTTTAACCAAGTTGAGGGACTAGATTATGATGAGACTTATGCCCCCGTAGCTAGGTTAGAATCAATTAGAATTCTACTAGCCTATGCCGCTCACATGGGTTTCACACTCCACCAAATGGATGTGAAGTCGACATTTCTTAATGGGATCATTAAGGAAGAGGTATATGTAGAACAACCCCCCGGGTTTGAGGACCCCAATTATCCAAGACACATGTTCAAATTAAGAAAAACCTTATATGGATTGAAACAAGCTCCCCGTGCTTGGTATGAAAGGCTTTCTTCATTTTTAGTGTCTAAGGGGTTTAGGAGAGGAACAATTGACCCTACATTGTTTCTAAAATCTAAGGACAAGGACATATTTGTTGCCCAAGTCTATGTAGATGATATCATTTTTGGGTCAACAAATAATGACTTCCTACAAGAATTCATCAAGTGTATGGAAGATGAATAATGACTTAACCCTAGCATTGCATACTCCTATAGATTTAGAAGTCAGCATCTCACAAATACATTAGGGTACATTGATTGATAATCTAGATTAGGTTGAGATGCTTAGGTCTATGCCTTGACTCAAGATGCTTTAAGTCAGTGAGTCAAGAGCATTTGGGGCAATAAATACAGTTGAACAGCAATTAAGTTAAGTAATCAAACTTAGAAAATCTAACTTGATTAGACTACTTAACTTGACTAATCCAAGTGAACGTTGCTGTTGAGTAACAGTTAGTAAGTAGAAAAATGGGTTAGACAGGGACCGAAAGGAATTAATTTGATCCATTATTAATATTTTTTCTCCTAAAATTTTTTTATGCTTGTGCTCACTAGAATATTAACTTGGTTCAAAACTTATTACTTGGGTCAAACTACTCACTTAGTTCATTTGTTTTCATTACTTGCTGCTTGTCAATTTTGTTTACAATTTTCTTGTTTTTACAAAGCAAGTAAGCTCTGATATATAATTTTTTTTTTCCAAACATACTTTTTAACTTTTTTTTGATATATGGCAAAGGGGGAGAGTAGAAAAAGTGATGTTAAAAATTTATTTTTTTCCTCTTTTTCTAGAAAGTAAAAGTAAAATTAAAAAAAAACTTTGTTTCTGAAAAACTTTTGAGAAAATTTTTTCTAAAAATTAAACTCTTTTCAGAGAATTCTTTTTGAGAAAAACTTTATGTTAGAAGCTTTCAAAAATATTTTCACTTAAGATTTTTTTATACTCAGAAGTTTTTTTTACTCAAAAGCTTTTACTCAGAAGTTTTACACTCAGAAGTTTTTTTCAAAACTAAATTTTGAAATCATACTTAGATTTCTTTTCAAAAATATTGAAAATGTTCTTAGGGAAAAGGGGGAGTGTACTGATCAAGGGGGAGGGTAGAAAATTTTTCTTTCCTTCAAGTGCATAACTGTGATCTATTTCATTTTCATGTTTTTTAATTTAACTTTTGAACTGTGTTGTCATAAATCAAAAAGACGGAGATTGTTGGTGACGGAAACACCAGATCGAACCTGGTTTTGATAATGACAAAGGGTTCAAAGTTAAGTTTATATTATGATCTAATGGATTTACTAAGTGTGTAGGAAAGTCCTAGTTCACCTAGGCACGAAGTCTTGACCTGCAGGCTTGAGCAAGAAATCTTGGTCGAGGACTGTGCAAGAAGACCTAGCCAAGGGTTGGGCACCGAAGTCCTGATCCGGAAGATCGGGCAAGAGTCTTAGCCGAGCGAGGATTGCGGATAGAAGTTGAGGCGGGTCGAGGTACCGATGTCTCGAGATCCGGCAGTCTTGGAGGCCGAGCAAAAGTCCAACCGGAGGAGCCGGTTGACAAAAGGTAACTTCTCCTGAGAGGAGTAGGTGAGGATGTGTTCCACGGAAGAGGGAATAGTAGGCGTCGGTTCAACCTAGGGTTTCATTTTGAAATCCGAAGTTAGAACCAAGACAGCTCCGGCTGTTATTCATGCATTTATTATTAATGTTATACTGTTCTTGGACTAACCTTGGTTACAGGAGTTAAAAGGAGTAGCTGCTGCATCCTAGGCGCCTGAAAGGGTTCAGGCGCTCGAGAAACCAGGTGCCTGACAGGTAACAGGCACCTGAGTTGAGGCGTTTCCAGCAGGCGAGAGGTTGAGCTGGCAGGTTGCCATGTCAGCATCTCAGGCGCCCGTGAGCCATTAGGCACCTCAGAGGTCCCAGGCACCCAAGGATGAGAGATAGAGTTTTGGTCGAGTCTGCGGATAAGGATGCGCTCGATTCGCTACACGTGGCAGGCGCCCAAGAGCCTAGAGGCGCCCGAGAATAGCCTATATATGGGGCTTCACCCTTTGCTTTCCACAACAATTCAGAACAGTTTTCTTGTGACTCAAGCACTCCAACGCTCTTCGTATTTCTTCTGTTCTCGAGTTTCCCGCGCCGACAACGATCAAGATTGGTGACACGCTGCACGAGACACTTCGAAAATCCCTCAATGTCGTTGGTATACTTTTAATTTCATTGTTTAATTCTCTACTCAAGTTCTACATTTGTACATCTTATTAGAGTTATAGAATTTCTCAACAAAAATGGTCAAGGACCATGGGCCTTGGAGTAGGAGCCATTACACATCCGAACCAAGTAAAAATAAACAGTGTTAGCATTGTTTGTTTTCTTCTTCCACTGCGTATTCTCTTTTCCGAAAAATATTTAGTAATCGCTATTCACCCCCCCTCTATCGATTACAATGATCCCACAAATAGCGCTCTCGAAAAACATTCAATTTAATGAATAAGTACGCAATGGAATAAAACAAGAACACAAGAGCACAATGCTAACACATTTTGTTTACTTGATTCAGAGTCTATGATGGCTCTTACTCTATGACTAATAGTCCTTGACTATTTACTTTAGGCAATCATTATCAATTTCGGAATTATTACACAATAAGTATGAATGCATAGAAAAATATGTGATAGTTATACCGACAATCTTCAAGGAATGAAAAAAATGTGTGTTGTTATCGAATCAGATTTTTGGCATTGTCGGAAGATCTTTCATGCAACACAGAGGAGCAAAGAATGTAGAGAATTGTTGTTGTAAGTCTCTGGTCAAACACCCAAATAAAGGGTCTCTCGAGCTCCCCATACCTACGACTCAGCCACTGACCAATGGAGGCTTAGTACAAACTTTATCCTCACTTGGGCGCCTGTATGCACTTGGGAGCCAGTATGGACTCGGGCACCTGTGTTGGTGACATGGATCATCCGCTCAGTATGTGCCAGTGTAGTCAAGCCTTGGCTGAGTCAAACCCTCCCGGACGCTCGGGTGCTCTCGGGCACTCGTAGTTCTAGGCGCTTAAATCTAAACAGGTGCCTGAACTCTGGCAGACGTCTTTCTCCATTCTTTTGCTTTGCTGCAAAACAAGGTTAGAACACAAAGAATGATATAGAATGCATGTATTCTTACAGATCATGTTGTCCGATCATGACTTTTAGGTTTTACCCAAAACCCTAGGTCAGACCGACACCTACTATTCTCTCTTTCGGGGAACACATCCTCACCTACTCCTCTCAGGAGAGAGTACCTATTGTCAACCCCCAGTTGGACTTTTGCTCAGCCCCCGATGACTCCTGAACTCGTGACATACGATCATCAACCCGTCTTGACTCCTGTCTATCATCCTTGCTTGGCCAAGTCTTTTTCCCAATCCTCCATATTAGGACTTTGATGTCCAGCCCTCGGTTAGGTCTTTATGCCCAGCTTCACTCACCAAGTCTTCGATGCCTAGCCCTCGGCCTGGACTTAGTGCCTAATCTTGCACATGAAGACTTAGTGCCTAGGTATGCTAGGACATTCCTACACACTCAAAGTAACATGTTAGATTACAAAACACACTTAACTTTGAATCCTTTGCCAACATCAAAATAAGATTCGATCAGGTGCTTCTAGCACCAACAGGGGGAGGGTCATGCCTCGGACATCTAAACCCGGCAAGGGATAAGGGTCAAGGGGTCTCTCATGAGGGGGAGGGGATCGTCGCCTCGGAGGGAACCTAGGAGTTTGTGGCAACTACCTATATTCTTATGATATTGGTAGATGATGAACATCTAATGCTGAGTGATAAATATGTTATCCCTAAAGTTCTTCATGATCTCCTTCTCATTTTATTAATCACTCACAAACTTGGACATATGCCCCTGAAAGTTCCTTGTCATTCGGAAGTGCTCTTGAACTTCTTGGAATTGTTCTTGAGAGATTACCCAATTGTTTTCTTACCAAGTTTAGGTGTCACGCTAAGTCTCCTGAAGAGTTTCCAAGGAAGCTTGAAATCAGTGAATTCAAATCTAGACGTCCCTGCACTATCGTAGGTGAAAGAATGTCTCACCTGGTTAGGATGCCCAGTTGATGAGGGGTTATGATACTGCGGGTATCTAGATGATGAGGGTGGTGGGTAGTCTCTAGAAGGGGTGGCTCTCCAGGGTGCTTGTGTAGGATCATAGATGATAGAGAGGGGGGAGGGTGAATCTTGTTCGATCGAAAATTCTTTCTTTTAGTATATGTAAAACAAAGTAAAACAGCGGAAGAAATAAGACACGTTTCATTTTACTTGGTTAAGAGCCTTCGGTGACTCCTACTCCAAGGCTCGCTGTCCTCAACCTCTCTTGATGGGCAATCCACTAATCCTTTCTCCGAAAACTATTTGGAGAAAGCAATATCGTACAAGATGTAGAGGAGATTAGTAACACCCCGCTAACTCCTCTTGAGATACAAGTACAAGAGTACAAATAATAATTAAATATACCAACAATAAACGTACATGATGAGTGCGCAGTCGGTGAGCTTTCCTGTGTCGAAGCAGTAGATCAGAAGTAGTTCATCAACGTAGAAAGTGGGATGAGGCGAGTAGATGTAATCATGAGAAGGTTGGTCTCAAGCTCTTTATATAGCTCGCATTCCGTCGACCGAAAAACCATTCAGTCGACAGAACCTATCAATCGACTGAACCTCCTGTTTAGTCAATAGATCCCTGTGCCTTCTTTGTATTTGCTACTCGACTGTGCTCAGCTGTCACTGCAATAAATGAGTTCTATTAACTAATCCTCCTGATCAGTCAACGAATAAGGCTTCCATCTGCCACCACATGCCATACCATATATGGAGCTAATGACTGATCCCAGTGATCCATCGACGGATAACTCTGGAATCATACTGAATCTGGCTTCCTGACTATCTGCTCAAGCTTGACCAGTCGACTGATCTGACAGTCAACTGAGTTTGACTTCCTGCACAAGAGTGTTAGCATAGCAATAATGTATAAAATAATTAATCTTGCAAAACAGAGGTTAGCATAGATAAATAAGGGAATGCATGAGTAATCAACAGTTGCAACTGTCCTGATCTCAACATAGAAACCTCTGTAGGTTTCTCTAGTTGGATCAGCGCCTATGTCTATCCCAGAGGGACACGACTTCATAGCTTTCTCCTCCAGAAGCTTACCTCACTCATCTGCCAGGCATTGGGTCTCCTAGACCTGTCTGGACTTCAGTTTGGCATTGGATCAACTCACTAGAACTTCCACTTGCCTGGTATTAGGTCCTCCAAAACTATCGAGATTTCCTGCCAGATGTCCACCTATCTGAACATCCAGCCTAGTTTTAACGTTCTGCCAAGACTTCTTGCCTAGTATCGGGTCCTCCAGACCTATAATGACTTCACCGAGGTAATCGTCTTGCACACTAGATTAACACATCACATAACAATAAAACTTAACTATGAACCTTTGTTAACATCAAAACATAGGTTCAACTGTGGTGCATCCTGCACCAACAATCTCTCCCTTTTGATGTTTGGCAACCTGATTCACAGTTAAGTTAAAATAGTATACAAAGAAATAATTAACTCCCCCTCAAACAACCCCCCCTACATGTAATATCTCTCCCCCTTTGACTAACATAAAAAATAAGGGGTTGCGAAAGCGATATTAGGTTTTAAACTTGCATTGAATATCTTAAAGACTAACTTGTTAGTGATATGAGAGAAGTGTCCTAAGGCAATCGCCTTATGATTGTAATCATTTATTTTAATAAATGAATATTCACTATTTGAGTATACATGTTTGTGTATTTGATTGAGATCTTAAACTCATTTACTGAATGTTCGCAATACAATTCACAACATGAGAGAATTTGTGATGAACTTAGAACTAGTGATTATCTCTACATGTGCAATTGTGAAGTATTGAAATTGTCACTAGTCGATGAATTGATAAATACGGACACTATCAATTCTGTTGAGACTAGCATGGATTATTCTCTAATCAACTGATTCTCACTGGCTGATGACATTGAGATGTCCGGAGATCAATATGAATGCTAGTTAAGGGAACTAGTTGATTGGATTGACTGGCTGTAAAACTTCATATGGTAGTCTACATATTGATATGTCAGTGAAGTTCTTACTGCAGCTTATGTAACGCCCGTTTTTTTTTCATAAGCGGCGTTACATTAACATACTTAGGGCATGTAGACATCATAAGGCAGCGGAATAACTTTAACTTTACATGCCCTATTACCATTCTTAACATAATGACATGGAAACTCGACATATTGACTTCATACTTAAACATCATATCATGTCATACTTAACATCACGTCATAGAGTTCCATAAGTCATTATTCAAGCATTCAAGCATATAAGTGACCAAAGTAAAGTTCTAGCATAAACGATAAACATATGGTTTCCTGGGCCAAGTCACTACCACACACATGCGTTCTTGCCCTCCTGCTGCTTCCATCATTGTCCCCTTGAATGATCTGCGGTATAAGGAAATAAGACTATAAGCACACAGGCTTAGTAAGACTCTTTCCTACTCACAAAAATCATTCATCATCTCGTAATGAGCACATGAAACATTAACATACTTGGTGCTCTACTTATAACATAACATCTTGAATCACTTATCATATACGTGGCATGACATGAACATAAACATAAGTGAACATTCCTAGCATGGCATGAGACATGGCATAAACGTAAACACAGTAAACATTCTATGCATGGCATGATACATGACATAAACATAAGCATAGTAAACATTCTAAGCATAGCATGATACATGGCATAAACATAAACATAGTACACATTCTAAGCATTCTTGACATGGCATACTACATGATATAAACATGTCTATAAGGTGTAAACCAACCTGTATGGCCTAAATATAGGCATATTTCCTATCATAGCATATGAACATCTTCTTAACATAATCATGACATAGATCATTTAATCTCATGCATCTTTCTTAACATGAAGCGTAAGCATATAATCTTATTAGCATAGCATAATGCATAACATGAATGAATGCATGAGTGGAATGCATATACATAAGGATGCTTAATTTTTAAAACATACTTTTAAATGCTTAAACATAATCATCATATCATCATTGGAGTCCCCGGCTTGTACCACATACATACATCATAGCGCGCATCCCTATCAAGTCCGAGGTAGCAAGCCCCGACCTACTAGGGTAAGGACAGCATAGTCGGTAGTTCCCGAACCGAGACGTTCTTAAGGAGCCCATCCTTGTTGCACAGCTCCGGTAGTGCCAGAACCGTGGACAGCTTCGGTAGTCCAGAACCGGGGCGTTCTTAAGGTGCACATCCCTTGGACCCATACTTCGGTCCGGTACAAGCCCATTCATAAAGTAAAATACTTTACATGTTTCATCATTCATATGACATTTATAGCATAACCATGTTACATAAAGCATGACTTAACACATGCTTGTCCTTTCATTGTTCATACTTATTGCATAACATCATGATGTCTGGAAGGCATGAGCATTATCTTCATTCATAAACATGGTATGCATCTTCTTTCATAAACATGGCATGAGTCTTTTTTTTCATTTAACATGGCAACATCATTATCTATACAACATGGCATGCATCATTGTTCATACAACATGACATTTATCTTCCTACATAAACATGACATTCATCTTCCTACATAAACATGACATGCATACCTACACATCATTCCTATTCCTAGTACTTGCATGATCATAACATAGAAGGTAAGCATTGCATCGAAATGACACGTTTTTCATAGATAGTTATCGTACTACTTAAAGCTTGTATGATCATGATACATAAGGTAAACATCGCATTTCTTGCCTAAGCATCGTATCTATCTTAAGCATATATAGGTAGGATTTCCGTAACATTCTACCTACCATTCAAATACTTGGCATAATACATAGACATTCATGATAAACCCTATTAAGCATGACATCTAATCATAAACCTAAAACATGAAACATAACACATGGTGCTTAAACATTAGGGTTATGGCTAACATAATTTCTACCACATGCTTGAATCTATACATATAAATACTTTATGGTAAGCATAAACCATCATTCTTTGAACCCTAACTCCACCCCAAACCCTAGATACATGGCTTGGCCGAAACCTATAGGTGGAGTTCCATCAATTCCGTAAACATGTACAATAGCATAAGGTAAAGGAACAACCATACATCATCTATGAGGCCATAAGGAGCCATTTGGGCTCATGATTAGGGTTAACCCTAACCTTTAGCCCACCTTCCTAGGGCTGGCCGAAACTTATAAGGCCATGGGGGCATGGAAAAATTCCATTAAAATCCCCAATAAATCATTAAACATCCATTATATCTTACCATAGGGCCCTTGGGGCCCTTACTTGAAATAAGTCCTAACTTTCTACCCTATTGGCAATCTTGGCCGAAACTCATAGGGTCTCTAGGCCATGTGAAAATTCACATAATCACCCTCCATCTCCCTTATATCATGATAATACATAAAACATATACTTGAAGTTTAAGACCCAACCCTATTCATGGGTTCTTGAAGTTGGCCGAAACCCTAGGGGATCCTAGGGTACCCCAAAAATTCTCAAAAATTATATTTAATCTCTAAACATCATGAGAGCATATTAGACAACATGATTTAGATTTTTATCATCATTATAGACCAAGAACCCATGGTGGCCGAAACCTATAAGGTTAGGTTCATGGGTTTCCTTTGGTTTTCCAACATAAACATCACATACAAGATTTTCATATCATGTTAATCTTCAAGAAAAGCCATTATACCACTGGTGAGGGAGCCTTACCTTGGTTGATTTCGAGTTTTCACCTTGATTATAGAGAATCACAAGAACTTCTTAGACCCTAGGTCACCTCTAGCCCTTGTAGTCTTGGGAAAACCTTAGATCTTGGAGATGAAGCCTTGGTGGAAATTTTTCCAAGGGAGAACCCCCTTTGAAATGTTCGGCTAGAATGAGGAAGGAGGAGGAGAGAAAACACAATTGATGGAAGGAAGAAGTAACTCCCAAACCCCCCCTTTATAACTCATTAAGGAGGTAAATGAAGAGTCTCTCCATGACCCTTCATCTTCTTCTAAGCCTTAACCAATCTCCATTTCATTTTCTTATAACATTCCCTTGCTAGATGAATTGGTTAGAGTATACATGATTGTACAAGAGGTCCAAGGTTCAATCCTTGGCCTATGCACCTTATTTTTATTTTATTTTTTTCCTTTTATTTTCTATTATTTTCCCCAAAATTCCAAAAATTCTCTAAAAATTCCCCCGTAATTATGTTAATATTTTTCATTAAAACCCCTTTATATTTATATAAATTTCTACCCCTAAAATTCTCCAATAATTATGGTACCAAAAAGCCCATATAAGGCCCATTAATGCTTAACTTCTCAATTTAAATGAGAAAATATGGATTTCTAGGCCAAATTTTATATTACTATTTCTAGGTCCCTCGGAAAATTATCTAGACATGCTCAATATTTTAAGAAAATATTAAGAAAATTTTCTGGGTCGTTACAATCGTCCATACCTCGTGAAAGTTCGTCCTCGAACTTAGAATAACTCCGGGTACTTGCGCCTCATCTCGTCCTCGCGTTCCCAGGTAGCTTCTTCGAACCGTTGACTTTGTCATAGGACCTTGACTAAGGGTACTTCCTTACTCCTCAGCTTCTTGACTTCCCTATCCAAAATCTAGATGGGTCTGCTCTCATAGCTTAGGTCCTCCTGTACTTGTACTGTTTGTGGCTTTATCACTTGGTCCATATTTGGGATACCCTTCTTAAGCAGGGACACATGGAATACGTTATGGATAGCTGACATCTCTGGAGGCAGCTCTAGCTCATATGCCACTTTCCCGACTCTTTTTAGAATCAGGTACGACCCACCTAGCGCGGACTCAGTTTTTCTTTCTTCCCAAATCTGGTCACCCCCTTCATAGGAGCCACTTTGAAAAATACCCAATCTCCAACATTAAATTCCAGGGGTCTACGCCGGACATCGGTATAACTCTTCTGCCGGCTCTGAGCAGTTTCTATCCGTTGTTGAATATTCTGTGTAGCTCGGGTGGCGCTGTCGATAACATCCGTTGTGAGCCTCATTTCCTTCTTTTCACCACCCTCGTACCAACAAATCGGAGACCTACATCTCCTCCCATACAAGGCTTCATAAGGTGCCATTCCGATAGTAGCTTGGTAGCTATTATTGTAAGCGAATTCCGCTAAGCATAGATATCGACACCAACATCCCTTGAAATCCAGGGCACAAGCTCTCAACATATCTTCTACTATTTGATTTACCCGCTCAGTTTGCCCGTCAGTCTGAGGGTGAAGGGCGGTCCTAAATCGCAATTTAGTGCCGAGAGACTTCTGAACGCATTTCCAAAAATACGAAGTAAAGCGACCATCCTTATCTGAGATGATGGTCTTGGGAACTCCATGAAGCCTAATTACTTCCTTAACATATAATTGAGCCAGTTGCTCAATCGAATAAGTCATCTTGATCGCCACGAAGTGAGCAGACTTTGTCAGCCTGTCCACAATTGTTAGTGATATGAGAGAAGTATCCTAAGGCAATCACCTTATGATTGTAAAACATTTATTTTAAATAAATGATAATTCACTATTTGAGTATACATGCTTGTGTATTTGATTGGGATCTTAAACTCATCTACTGAATGTCCGCAATACAACTTATAGCATAAGAGAATTTGTGATGGGATCACAACTAGTGATTATCTCTAAATATGCAAATGTGAAGTATTGAAAATATCCCTAGTCGATGAATTGATAAAAATGGACACTATCAATTCTGTTGAGACTAGCATGGGTTATTCTCTAATCAGCTGATTCTCACTGGCTGGTGACATTGGGATGTCCGGAGATAAACATGGATGCTAGTTATGGGAACTAGTTCATTCGAGTGACTAGCTGTAAGACTTCATATGGTAATCTATATAGATATGTCAATGAAGTTCTTAATGCGGCTTAAGTGCGATGTTCCTTTGACTTACGGTGTTCAAGTCATCTTGGTCATGGAGACTTATACTTTAACATCTTAAGCAAGCATCTCCAAGGAGGTGTGGACCCAGGATGATTGGGTGTAAGCCGAAGTGTCCGAAGATGTTTGAACAGCCTACAAAGGATTCACCACTCCTTGCGAGGAGATGTATACCCAGGCCTATCGTCGGATTGTTACTCAAAATCTCTGGCCAGAGTACATCATGTTAAGAGTGCAAGTCTCTTAAATACATGAGAGTAACTAGAAATCCAAAGGGCGAGAAAGACACTACTTGGGCTAGGTGTGACGTAGTCAGCCTAGTGGGGACTGACACAATAGACCGTGTCCTGAACCAAGTGGGTATAAGATGTTGAAGGGAATGAGGCATGATTCATTAGAGCTGCTGAAGGGTTTCAGAATAATTTCTTCTGAGGTCAAACCATTGATCTTTCGATTAATTGGGGATCATGATGTACTACTAGGTGCCACTCATGATCGTTCTATAATTTGTTGATTATAGACGGCCAACATAAATCGAAAGCCTATTTAGTCACACGCACTACGAGTAATCCGAGGGATTTAAAATGAGTTGAAAATTGGATTTTCCGATCAAGAGAAATAAGTCGAATCTGAGATAATTAGAGGCGCAATGGAAGCTAAAAATGGCTAAGTCTTTTGAAGGCTTTTTGAGCGAATTAAATGAGTTTAATTCGCGTTGGTTCGGCTCGGTTTGGGCCGGCCAAAGAGGGTGCCAACCCTCCTTGGTTGGCTGGCCACTTATTGGGGAGAAAACCAATTAATTTTGGTTTAATTAATAAAGTAAATCTAGCGCGATTTATTTTATAAATTATGGATGAATAAATTTGTATAAAGAAATTTATATAAATAAATTTATAGAAATTTATTCTTTTTATGAAAGTTAAAATAATCCATGAATTGGTTTATTTTATAAAATCAATTATGAATTGATTTTTCCATAATAAGAATGATTATAAATTTCTTATAAAATTTATTCCATAATAAAAGGAGAGATTAATTAGTTTTATTATAAAGTTAGTTATAATAAAACTTGGTTTAAACGGAATAATTCATAAGAGAATTTATAGGATAAATTTCTTATGATAATTAATTAGTTTTATTATAAAGTTAGTTATAATAAAATTCATAAGAGAATTTATAGGATAAATTTCTTATGATAACTAATTAGTTTTATTATAAAGTTAGTTATAATAAAACTTGGTTTAAACGGAATAATTAATAAGAGAATTTATAGGATAAATTTCTTATGATAATTAATTAGTTTTATTATAAAGTTAGTTATAATAAAATTCATAAGAGAATTTATAGGATAAATTTCTTATGATAACTAATTAGTTTTATTATAAAGTTAGTTATAATAAAACTTGGTTTAAACGGAATAATTCATAAGAGAATTTATTGGATAAATTTCTTATGATAACTAATTCCGTTAATTCGGTTAAGAGGAGACTTGGCAAGGGAGAAGCAAATATATAAGGAACCATAGGCAAGCCTTGGATTCCTAAGATTTTGATAATCGAAATAGAGCTCTCCCTCTCTCTCTCTTCTCTCCTCCTTCCCCCTCCCTTCCATTAGGGCCGGCGGCCACCCTAGCTCCATTAGGGCCGGCACCCAACCTACACCAAGGCAAGGTGTTGCCGTGAGCTTCAAGGAGAAGAAGAAACCAACCAAGAAGAAGAAGAAGCGGATCACATCTCCCTCTCTCTCGGAATTCGATTCCGTTACTTCGTTGGTTAGTTTCCTTTTCTTCTCTTGATCTTCTTTGTTGTGCCTATAGAGAATCTAGTAGTTCTCGTCGGCACAAAACTCGTGACTTTGCGAAGTCATCCCGAAGAGAACTCGGCGTGGACGCGAATAGAGGCGAAGCTTCCAAGGGACGCTACGGTTGGATCTCGTCCCTTACTTCAAGTTACGCGAGGTACTTGGTAAATTAGTTTACTATTCCGCAAAGTTTTATTTTATGATTATGTCAACACACCATAAGAATGCATGCTAGATACGAAGTTAAAATAATTTAGGAAATTATTTTATGCAAATTCTTCCGCTGCACGTAAAAATTTAAAATTTTACAAACTCGTATCCTTGTCGACATGCACCCGGTCCCAACAACAATTACCCATATTGCATCATATCCATTCGTAGTCCTGGGAAGCCCTGAAATGAAATCCATAGAGATGTCTTCCCATTTCCACTCCGGAATCGTTAGTGGCTGCAGAACTCCTCCGGGTCGCTGGTGTTCTGCTTTTACTTGCTGGCAAGTCCTGCAAGTACTAACATGCTGAGCCACATCCCTCTTCATGCCGGACCACCAGAACCTCTCCTTCAGATCCTGATACATCTTGGTGGATCCTGGATGCATCGAATAAGGGGTTTCGTGAGCTTTCGTCAGTATTTTCCTTCGAAGCTCCAGATCATTAGGGATACATAGGCGATCCCTAAGGTATAGTACCCCCCCTTTGGCGATATGAAAACCATCGCCCTTTCCTCCTAGAATCTCCTGTTTTATTTTCTGGAGACTCAGATCACCATTTTGTTTTTCCAATATGTCCTCACATAGCGCGGGTGATATTGTCATGGTGGAAAGTCGCCCGGAGATGACTTCGACCCCAAAATTCATAATTTCTTCTTCGAGTGGTCGGGGTAATACGGCTATGGACATCAAGGTGGCACTTGACTTCCGGCTGAGTGCATCGACCACTTTGTTTGCCTTCCCTGGATGGTAGAGGATCTCACAGTTATAGTCCCTCACCAACTCAAGCCATCGGCGTTGTCTCATATTCAGGTCTTTCTGAGTGAAGAAATATCGCAGAGTCTGGTGGTCTGTATAGATCTTACACTGCGCCCCATATAAATAATGCCTCCATATTTTAAGAGCGAAGACCACCGTGGCTAATTCCAGATCGTGGGTGGGGTAATTCTGTTCATGTTCCTTAAGTTGCCTAGAGGCATAGGCAATGACTTTACCATTGATTATATTAGCATCAGTATAATGGAACTAATACTATAAGCTAACATAGGTGAGAGTGTTATAATCTTATGTATGTAGGCTATCATATAATTCCCTACATGAGACTATACTATAGGTTATACATAATATCATAAATCATAGTTATTTATCATATAAATTATAGGTATAATACCTATAATTTGCTTATGGAATAATATGTATATGTGATAACTTATAGATTGAGATGATACATGTCAACCTGTAGGTAGGCTCATATTAAGAACCTATATGATAGGTGAATTATGACAATAGTTATATGATAAGGAATTAGTATAGTTATATTTATAATAATCTTATATTAGTACACGCTCTCATATTATTATCATTTGCTTTATATAATATAATATAATTATATTATATGATTGGTAACTCCTATAATGTACAGGTTATATAACATTATGTTAATACTAGGTTCACCTTAATTACTAATATTATGATGGTGCTCAATTAATACTATGTTTATGAACATAAGGTTGAGTCACACTTCTGACTAATTGTATTATGACTAACTTAGACTGAATGTATAAGGCAGAATACTTATACATGATTGTCTTATAATGTGACTTAAGATAGGTTATGATATAAGGTATATTGAGCATCAGGTCGGGCGATGAAGCAGTCTCATTAATTCTATTACTCTGTCTTATAGCCAGGCTTCTCTTCATAAAGGACAAGTACGACTAATATAAGTCTTGGTTATTCCTACCCGCATATTAAATCCTAAAGTGATTGGTTTCATAATAAAATATAAGATAAAGTATCGTTCATAGTTACATATCCAAAAGTACTTTTCATCATAAAACATTGTTCATACATCCATAGTCTAGAATCATAGGTATCATCCATACTTGCGTATTCTAGAACCATTAGAGAACATAAGGTATGCATAGAGGTACATACTTGGAAGCTGCAGGTAGAGGGCTTGTTGTGTGTGTAGTGAGATGGTAACGGCTCTGATACCAACCTGTAACGCCCGCTTTTTTTTTTCATAAGCGGCGTTACGTTAACATACTTAGGGCATGTAGACATCATAAGGCAGCGGAATAACTTTAACTTTACATGCCCTATTACCATTCTTAACATAATGACATGGAAACTCGACATATTGACTTCATACTTAAACATCATATCATGTCATACTTAACATCACGTCATAGAGTTCCATAAGTCATTATTCAAGCATTCAAGCATATAAGTGACCAAAGTAAAGTTCTAGCATAAACGATAAACATATGGTTTCCTGGGCCAAGTCACTACCACACACATGCGTTCTTGCCCTCCTGCTGCTTCCATCATTGTCCCCTTGAATGATCTGCGGTATAAGGAAATAAGACTATAAGCACACAGGCTTAGTAAGACTCTTTCCTACTCACAAAAATCATTCATCATCTCGTAATGAGCACATGAAACATTAACATACTTGGTGCTCTACTTAGAACATAACATCTTGAATCACTTATCATATACGTGGCATGACATGAACATAAACATAAGTGAACATTCCTAGCATGGCATGAGGCATGGCATGAGACATGGCATAAACGTAAACACAGTAAACATTCTAAGCATGACACGATACATGGCATAAACATAAGCATAGTAAACATTCTAAGCATAGCATGATACATGGCAAAAACATAAACATAGTACACATTCTAAGCATTCTTGACATGGCATACTACATGATATAAACATGTCTATAAGGTGTAAACCAACCTGTATGGCCTAAACATAGGCATACTTCCTATCATAGCATATGAACATCTTCTTAACATAATCATGACATAGATCATTTAATCTCATGCATCTTTCTTAACATGAAGCGTAAGCATAAAATCTTATTAGCATAGCATAATGCATAACATGAATGAATGCATGAGTGGAATGCATATACATAAGGATGCTTAACTTTTAAACATACTTTTAAATGCTTAAACATAATCATCATATCATCATTGGAGTCCCCGGCTTGTACCACATACATACATCATAGCGCGCATCCCTAGCAAGTCCGAGGTAGCGAGCCCCGACCTACTAGGGTAAGGACAGCATAGTCGGTAGTCCCCGAACCGAGGCGTTCTTAAGGAGCCCATCCCTGTTGCACAGCTCCGGTAGTGCCAGAACCGTGGACAGCTTCGGTAGTCCAGAACCAGGGTGTTCTTAAGGTGCCCATCCCTTGGACCTATACTTCGGTCCGGTACAAGCCCATTCATAAAGTAAAATCTTTACATGTTTCATCATTCATAAGACATTCATAGCATAACCATGTTACATAAAGCATAACTTAACACATGCTTGTCCTTTCATTGTTCATACTTATTGCATAACATCATGATGCCTGGAAGGCATGAGCATTATCTTCATTCATAAACATGGTATGCATCTTCTTTCATAAACATGGCATGAGTCTTTTTTTCATTTAACATGGCAACATCATTATCTATACAACATGGCATGCATCATTGTTCATACAACATGACATTCATCTTCCTAAATAAATATGACATTCATCTTCCTACATAAACATGACATTCATCTTCCTACATAAACATGGCATGCATACCTACACATCATTCCTATTCCTAGTACTTGCATGATCATAACATAGAAGGTAAGCATTGCATCGAAATGACACGTTTTTCATAGATAGTTATCCTACTACTTAAAGCTTGTATGATTATGATACATAAGGTAAACATCGCATTTCTTGCCTAAGCATGGTATCTATCTTAAGCATACATAGGTAGGATTTCCGTAACATTCTACCTACCATTCAAATACATGACATAATACATAGACATTCATGATAAACCCTATTAAGCATGACATCCAATCATAAACCTAAAACATGAAACATAACACATGGTGCTTAAACATTAGGGTTATGGTTAACATAATTTCTACCACATGCTTGAACCTATACATATAAATACTTTATGGTAAGCATAAACCATCATTCTTTGAACCCTAACTCCACCCCAAACCCTAGATACATGGCTTGGCTGAAACCTATAGGTGGAGTTTCATCAATTCCGTAAACATGTACAATAGCATAAGGTAAAGGAACAACCATACATCATCTATAAGGCCATAGGGAGCCATTTGGGCTCATGATTAGGGTTAACCCTAACCTTTAACCCACCTTCCTAGGCCTGGCCGAAACTTATAAGGCCATGGGGGCATGGAAAAATTCCATTAAAATCCCCAACAAATCATTAAACATCCATTATATCTTACCATAGGGCCCTTGGGGCCCTTACTTGAAATAAGTCCTAACTTTCTACCCTATTGGCAATCTTGGCCGAAACTCATAGGGTCTCTAGGCCATGTGAAAATTCACATAATCACCCTCCATCTCCCTTATATCATGATAATACATAAAACATATACTTGAAGTTTAAGACCCAACCCTACTCTTGGGTTCTTGAAGTTGGCCGAAACCCTAGGGGATCCTAGGGTACCCCAAAAATTCTTAAAAATTATATTTAATCTCTAAACATCATGAGAGCATATTAGACAACATGATTTAGATTTTTATCATCATTATAGACCAAGAACCCATGGTGGCCGAAACCTATAAGGTTAGGTTCATGGGTTTCCTTTGGTTTTCTAACATAAACATCACATACATGATTTTCATATCATGTTAATCTTCAAGAAAAGCCATTATACCACAGGTGAGGGAGTCTTACCTTGGTTGATTTCGAGTTTTCACCTTGATTATAGAGAATCACAAGAACTTCTTAGACCCTAGGTCACCTCTAGCCCTTGTAGTCTTGGGAAAACCTTAGATCTTGGAGATAAAGCCTTGGTGGAAATTTTTCCAAGGGAGAACCCCCTTTGAAGTGTTCGGCTAGAATGAGGAAGGAGGAGGAGAGAAAACACAATTGATGGAAGGAAGAAGTAACTCCTAAACCCCCCCTTTATAACTCATTAAGGAGGTAAATGAAGAGTCTCTCCATGACCCTTCATCTTCTTCTAAGCTTTAACCAATCTCCATTTCATTTCCTTATAACATTCCCTTGCTAGATGGGTTGGTTAGAGTATACATGGTTATACAAGAGGTCCAAGGTTCAATCCTTGGCCCATGCACCTTATTTTTATTTTATTTTTTTCCTTTTATTTTCTATTATTTTCCCCAAAATTCCGAAAATTCTCTAAAAATTCCCCTGTAATTATGTTAATATTTCTCATTAAAACCCCTTTATATTTATATAAATTTCTACCTAAAATTCTCCAATAATTATGGTACCAAAAAGCCCATATAAGGCCCATTAGTGCTTAACTTCTCAATTTAAATGAGAAAATATGGATTTCTAGGCCAAATTTTATATTAATATTTCTAGGTCCCTCGAAAAATTATCTAGACATGCTCAATATTTTAAGAAAATATTAAGAGAATTTTTCGGGTCGTTACAGCTTAAGTGCGATGTTCCTTTGACTTGCGGTGTTCAAGTCATCATGGTCATGGAGACTTATACTTTGACATCTTAAGCAAGCGTCTCCAAAGAGGTGTGGACCCAGGATGATTGGGTATAAGCCGAAGTGCTCGAAGATGTTTGAACAGCCTACAAACGATTCACCACTCCTTGCGAGGAGATGTATACCCGAGGCCTATCGTCTGATTGTTACTCGAAGCCTCCGGCCAGAGCATGCCATGTTTAGAGTATGAATCTTTTAAATACATGAGAGTAATTAGAATCCGTAGGACGAGAAAACGTTACTTGGGCTAGGTGTGACGTAGTCAGCCTAGTGGGGACTGACACATATAGACCATGTCTTGAACCAGGTGGGTATAAGATGGTGAAGGGAATGGGACACGATTCATTATAGCTGCTGAAGGGTTTCAGAATTGTTTCTGAGGTCAACCGTTGATCTTTCGATTAATTAGGGATCATGATGTACTACTAGGTGCCACTCATGATCGTTCTATAATTGATTAATTATAGACAGTCAACATAAATCGAAAGCCTATTTAGTTACACGCACTACGAGTAATCCGAGGGATTTAAAACGAGTTGAAAATTGGATTTTTTCAATCAAGAGAGATTAAATTTGGTTGAGCCAAACGATAAGTCGAATCTGAATTTTTCAGAGACGCATCGGAAGCATAAAATGGTTAAGTCTTTTGAAGATTTAATAGATGAATTAAATAAGTTTGATTCATTGGGGCTTGGCTTGGATGGGCCGGCTAAAGAGGGCCTCCATCCTCTTTGCTTGGCTGGCCACAACAAAGGGAGAGAACCAAGTTTTTGGTTCAATTTATAAAATAAACCAAGTGTGGTTTGTTTTATAAAATTATGGATGATATAAACTTTTATATAATAAACCAAGGTTTGGTTTATTTTTTATGGAAATTAAAATGAACCATGGATTGGTTTATTTTATAAAATCAATCATGGATTGATTTACCATGATAAGGAAATTTATTCCATAAGAGAGGAGAGATTTGATTGATTTTTATCATGAATTAAAATATGATTTTAACCATGATATAAAATCAAACTTGGCATGATGGAATAAGTTATTCCATATTTGAGAGGCTTGATGGTTGAGAGGCCACTATATAAAGGACCCAAGGCAAGGCTTGGGATGAAGAATCATAGAGATGAAGGCATAGGCTCTCTCTCTCTCTTTCTCTCCTTCTCTTCTCCCCTTCTTGCCGTGCGCCAACCAGCCCCAAGAAGGAGCACCAGCCGGCCATCCTTTTGTGGTTAGTCTTCCGACTTCTTTCTTGGTTTTTCTTCTCGCTTTCTCGGAGAATCTAGTAGTTCTCGAGAACACGAAACTCGTGGCTTTGCGAAGTCATCTCGAAGATACTCGGCGTGGACGCGAATAGAGACGGAGCTTCCAAGGGATGCTTACGGTTGGATCTCGTCCCTTCCTTCGAGTTACGCGAGGTAATACGTAAATTAGTTTATATTTCTGCAAAATTTTAAATATATGATCATGTCTACACAAGATAAAATTGCATGCTTAGATGTGTGGTTAAATGATTTATAGAAATTATTTATGCTAAACATTCTGTTGCACGTAATTAATTTTAAAATTACAAACCCGCATCCATGTCAACATGCACCCGGTCCCAACATAACTTAGGTTTTTTAAGTTAAAATTTTAGTTTTAAAATTAAACTTACGTTTACGTTGTATAATTAGGTAAAAAATTAAAAAACTTACGTTTAAAGTTCGGATTAAGAAAATTTTATGTTTTAATTAGTTTAAGAGGATTAAGTGTAAGTTTTAAATTTTAGTTTTTGAAAACTAGTTTAGGTTTTAAACGATTTTTATAGGTTTTAAAGGATAGTTTAGGTTTTCAAAAGTTAATTTAAGTTTTAAGAATAGTCTGTTTGAAAAGTACAAGTTAAGTTTATAAGTTATGAAATGAAAAGTTAGTTTTGATTTTGAATATTAATTTAAGTCTTAAAAATATTTTGAGTTGAACTAATTTAAAATATTTAGATATTTTACGTTTTAAAAACTTGTTTCTTGAAAAGTGAAATTTTTAAAAATTTGTTTAGGTTTTTAAACCTAGTGTAGAACTAATAAGTTTAAAATTTAGGTTGAATTTTTAGTTTTAAAATTAAGTTAAACTTTTATGTTGATTTAATGATTATTGACAGGTTAGTTTAAATTTTAAAGATTGTTAAGAAAATATTTTAAGATTTGAACTTTTGAATTCTGTTTAAGTTTGAGAGTGTTTGATTTATTTGAAAATTTTAAAGTACAATTTAAGTGTTTAAGTTTGAAAATTTTATCTTAAGTTGTAAAATTTTAAAATTTGTTTAAGATTTTAAAATTTATGTTTTGAAAAATACAATTTAATTTTTAAAATTGTTGTGTTAAAAATTTGCTCCGCTTAAGTTGATATTTTAATTTAAAAGGTTGGCCCAAAGCCCAAGCATGGGAAAAGTTCTGGAAGTTCAGAGGAACTTAAGTATTTGTCAATATATTGATTTTTGAAAAACAAAACAATATTTTGAAACCTAGTGCCCCCTGTGCATCAACCTTTTAAATTAAAATATTTTAATTTTGCTTAGGAACGAAAGGGTCGGAGATAGTTGGCCTGCCCTGGCCTCCTGAGTCTTTTGTTCCTCTCCCCCTGTGCATGACTGCCTCCACTAGCTAGCCTTTTGGAGCCCTTGGGTTCTTTCGGGACTCTGATCTGACATCCCCACTGTAGCATCGCCGAGACACCAGCTGGTCCCCCTTGACTTCAGCCACTCGGTCGCCTATGAAGAATTTTATCTTCTGGTGGTAGATAGAAACTACCGCCAAGAAGACACTGAACGTCGAGCGGCCTAAGATGGCGTTGTAGGATGAGGGAGCTTCCACAATTAAGAAAGGCGTCCTCCTGGTCCTCTCAAGCACGTTGCTGCCCAATGATAGCGATAGGGTGATTTTCCCTATCGGCTGTACTCGATACCTCGTAAAGCCGAACAGTGGGGTTGAGACCGAGAGTAACTCATCCTCGTCGATCTGCATCTGCTCGACCTCGTAGTTAGCAATGCAGGCAAGGATTACTAGGGCGTCTTCATGGGGAGCTTCCACTTCTTCCAAGTCTGCTGGATCGAAAGAGATTGTAGGGTTGGGCTCCTGGCTCCGACTCATCCCGATTGAGTAGTTTTCCAGCCGTCGGGTGTGAGACTTCCTTGCTTGTTGGGAATCTACTCCAGTGGGTCCCTCGGAGATTACTCCAACATGTCTAGAGGGTGGGCCACGTACAGGGGCCTTGCCCTTCCGGGGATCTCTTTCTAAGGAGGAAGATTTGCGGGGTGCAGGTCCCCGACTCCTACCTCGCGATCGTGACCGAGACTGATGTCGGGTTTCGTTTTCCCCGGCCTGCTGCTGCCGAGGAGAAAGGCTTTGCCGTGGAGATCTTCGGTGATACCCCGCTTTATTCCACTTTCTCCGAAGTTTGGTGTCTGCCTCCTCACTCAGTTTCTTCTTCAAGGTGTGTCACTACTCGGTAGAGTGTGTTGTACTGCCGTGAAAATCGTAGTACTTCGTCAATGGCTCCTGCTGCTCGGTATCCACCATCTCGACCAGCCTTCGCCTGCTAGCCCACTGGTCCTTCCAAAGGTGAAGGTCTTTTCCTCGAGTTGGAGCATGGGGTTCTCTGCTTTCGGACCGGGGGACAGCTTGAGGGAGGACTTCGGCTTGTTCCTTGCGACAGGCGTATTGCACCTCCTCCACGTTGACGTTCTTAATAGAATGCCCCAGCAGATCATCGAAGCTGATGGGCAGCTTCTTCACTAGGGATCGGAAAAAATCCCCTTCCGCGAACCCTTCGGTGCAGGCGTTGACGAGGATTTTCGACATTGCACTGGGCACGTCTTGCGCCACCCTGTTGAACCACTGGATGTACTCCTTGAGCGGCACTTTCGGCTTCTGCTTGAGAGCGAACAGATTGAGTTCCGTCTTTTGATAGCGATGGCTACTGGCGAAGTGGTGGAGGAAGGCGGTTCTAAACTCCGTGAAGGGGTTGATAGAACCTTGGGGCAGCCACTGGAACCATCGTTGGGTTGCTCTAGACAGGGTGTTCAGGAACACCCAGCACATTACACCATCAGTATACTGGTGCAGGAGTGCCACGTTTTCAAATTTACAGACATGATCCTTCGGATTTGTCTTCCCATCATAATCAGCAATCCCAGGCCCACGAAACTGCTTCGGCATGGGGTCTTCTACAATCTCAGATGAGAAGGACGTAGAGGGAACCTTATGGGAGACCTTAGGTTCCTCCCTTTTCCCTTGTCCCTCTCCGCGACTCTACGCGCTAGAGGCTACCGAGTTGGCCTTCTTGATAACTCTAGGAGAGTCTCTTCAGGGGCCTGGGGCTGCTCCGTCCCGTCGCCCCAATGGTGTGACGGATCTTCGCGAGTACGAGATGGAGACCCTAGGGATCTCCTCCCGTGCAGGAGCCCCTCGCTGCGAGGCGGCTTGCTCGACTTGGTGCTGCTCGAGAGCTTCTTTGGTGGCGTTGGCCACCAAGCAATCCAGTTCCTCCCTCGTCAGGATAATGGATTGTCCCTCCGGACCTGCTATCGGTGCTCCTTCTGGTGCTTTACTTGATTCCTACAGATGGCGGCAAACTTGTTCCGGAAGGAATCAACGTCGACAGCTAGTCACTGGTGTTCAACCCACATAGATGTTGACGATAGGGGAGGAACTCCGCGCCCTGCGAGATCAACACGAGCATTAGGGGAACATGTGCGGAGGTTGTCCGGTGGAGCCCACTCTGACGCTCAAGTCAGTGCCTCGATGGAGAAGAGTAGAAGGCAGAAAAATGTACGAGTAGGAGAGAATGCATAACCCCCTTATCGGAGGGGTAGGAATACCTTTTATACCTGCGGTAGCTTCCTTGGTGCGCCCCATGATCTATGCCATGTCCCCCCCGCCCCTTCGTCGGTTACAGGATAGTCATTGAAACGGTCCACGCCGTCATTAACTATGACCCGTTGCGATATTTAAGGGTCATGATGACTCCGCGATAGTGGGGATGCTTATCCACGGATCTAAGAAAAAAGGGGGGCTATTACTTGAGGTCGAATGTTGCTTGGGCTCCACTTCCCTGAGGTGATCTCAAGATCTTCTAGCCCGGGAGGTCTCGGGCACTCCGCTTCCCGAGGTGGTCTCGGGACTTGACTTCCAGGGGTGCTCCCGGGAGGGGTTTCTGATCTGATCTCCAAGGCGTGTTTACTGCGACAGGGCTCCGTAGGCTCCTCTTCCCGCGAGTGTTCCGGGAGCTCTGAAAGAGGAGTCACTCAGACTCATCACATTTTGTCACCCAGCTTCTTCAACCCTCGTGTATGCCCCGGGCCATTAAACCCCATCAGACATCATTAAGGCAACCATGATCCTAGAAAGAGTTTCCTAACTGTTCTCACCCACATGACTTAGTACTAGACTTAGACCCTTAACAAGTTGGGGTTAACCCTGAGTTAACTACTCCTAAGTGCCCATATGAACATGTTGAGTTACTAAGGTAACAACTAGCTTGCCACCTCCTATTTGTAATTTAAGTTTATTACATAAGAAATAGATTTGGTCCATAGCTACAAAATATTGGTTCGGTCCTACTTGCTTTATTAATGAAGCTTTCGGAAGGCATGCTTGGACTTGGTTACTATAGTTCTGACTAACCAATGAATGAAAAAACTTGTTAATTGACTTGGGTTTATATTGGAGTCCAGATTTATTATCATGCCCCTTTGGGACCCAAGCATCATGTTTAGATACTTGGTGCCCAAGTTGACCTTGTCCAATGTGTTCTTGAGCCCCTTAACTTGGTCTTTTATGGAGGAATTTTCTTCCTCATGTTTTCCAACATGAGTTGAAGTTCCTTCATGAACTTGATCAGTTGAGGAAGTTAGCTTTCTCCTTAAGGTGGCTAACCTCCTCCAACCTCCTCAAGGAGTGAGCTAATATGATCCTCAGACTTAGTCAACTTTTTGAATAGATATTTGACTAACTTATGTAATTAATCTTTCGAAAATAAATCTACCTCAGGTTCTTCGTATTTTGACTCAAACTCGAGTTCAAACACGGGTTTGGATATTGCCGTTAGTGATAGGTGGCTTGAATGCTTTGGTTCGTCTAGATTTGACTTTCACTCATCCGAAGATCTCTCGTCCCAAGTCACTTTGAGGGCCTTCCTTCTTTTTGACTTGGGCACGGAAGTTTTATCACAGAGTTTTCAAATGCTTGAATTGATGTATGGAAGTAGGGGGATGAAACCCCTTTTATACTTGTACTCGGGCGCCCGAGAGGCTATAGGGGTGCCCTCCATGTTGATGATTCGGCCACGTCGTTATCCACAAACTTGGCCAAACTCTATCCCTTCTCGGGCGCCTAGGAGCACTGGGGCACCTAGGAGCTAACGTGGCACCTCCAACTAGCGACTTCCAACTCAGCTTTCACCAACGCTGAGAACCACCTCAAGGGCGCCTGAGTCCTCTCGGGCACCTGAGACCTCTCAGGTGCCTGGCTAATGGGTGCTTGAGTCCTCTCAGGCACCCCTAATCACAGTCAGCTGTTCCTTTTAGACTGCAATCGAGGTTAGTTCAGGAACACAATAATATATATCATAAATGCATGATTGATAACTCGAGCTGTCTGGTTCTGACTTTGGATTTCAAATGAAATTCTAGGTCAAACTTGTTGGGACCGGGTGCATGTCGACAAGGATACGGGTTCGTAAAATTTTAAATTTTTACGTGCAGCGGAAGAATTAGCATAAAATAATTTCCTAAATTATTTTAACCACGTATCTAGCATGCAACCTTATGGTGTGTTGACATGATCATAAATTAAAACTTTGCAGAAAAGTAAACTAATTTACCAAGTACCTCGCGTAACTCGAAGTAAGGGACGAGATCCAACCGTAGCGTCCCTTGGAAGCTTCGCCTCTATTCGCGTCCACGCCGAGTTCTCTTCGGGATGACTTCGCAAAGTCACGAGTTTTGTGCCGACGAGAACTACTAGATTCTCCGAAGACACAACTAGACGAACAAGAGAAAAGATAGGAAACTAACCACCAAGAATCGGAATCCAAATTCCGGGAAGGGAAGGAAGGAGACGCGATCCGCTTCTTCTTCTTCGGGGTCTTCTTGGTGGAAGAAGCTCACGCCCACCTTGGGAATTGCGCCGTCCCTAGGGGAGGAGAGAGAAAGAGCCGGCCCTAGAGAGAGAGGCGCCGGCCCTAGAGAGAGAGAGGCGTGTAGAGAGAGAGAGAGAGCAACAATCTCTTGGTTAATTGATTGGAATTAAGGGCTTGCCTTTGGTTCCTTTATATAGTTGCTTCTCCCTTGCAAAGTCTCCTTTTTAACGGAATTTTTCATAAGAAATTTATCCTATAAATTCTCTTATTAATTATTCCGTTTAAGTCAAGTTTTATTATAACTAACTTTATAATAAAACAAATACTTTCTCTTCTTTTATTATGGAATAAATTTTATAAGAAATTTATAAACTTTCTTATTATGGAAAAATCAATTCAGAATTGATTTTATAAAATTAAAATAAACCATTCCATGGATCATTTTAATTTCCATAAAAAGAATAAATTTCTTTATACAAATTCATTTATCCATATAAAACAAATCCCTCTCTCTTTTTAATTATGGAATAAAATTTGTATAAAATTTTCTTATCATGGAAAAATCAATTCATAATTGATTTTATAAATTAAAATTAAACCAATTCATGGTTCATTTTAATTTCCATAAAAGAATAAATTTCTACAAATTTCTTTATAAATCTCTTTATATAAATTTCTTTATATATCTATTTATTTATCCATAATTTTATAAAACAAATCACGCTAGATTTATTTTATTAATTAAACCAAAATAAATTGGTTTATCCTCCTTTAATGGCCGGCCAAACCAAAGAGGATTAGCACCCTCTTTGGCCGGCCAAACCGAGCCGAACCGATCGCGAATTAAACTCATTTAATTCGCCCGATAAGCCTTCAAAAGACTTAGCCATTTTTAGCTTCTGTTGCGCCTCTGATTAACTCAGATTCGTCTTATTTCTCTTGATTGGAAAATCCAATTTTCAACTCGTTTTAAATCCCTCGGATTACTCGTAGTGCGCGTGACTAAATAGGCTTTCGATTTATGTTGGCCGTCTATAATCAACTAATTATAGAACGATCATGAGTGGCACCTAGTAGTACATCATGACCCCCAATTAATCGAAAGATCAACGGTTGACCTCAGAAAGAATTCCGAAACCTTTCAGCAGCTCTAATGAATCGTGCCTCATTCCCTTCACTATCTTATACCCACTTGGTTCAGGACATGGTCTGTTTGTGTCAGTCCCCACTAGACTGACTACGTCACACCTAGCCCAAGTAATGTCTTTCTCGTCCTTTAGATTTCTAATTACTCTCATGTATTTTAGAGACTCGCACTCTAAACATGATATACTCTGGCCAGAGGTTTTTGAGTAACAATCCGACGATAGGCCTGGATATACATCTCCTCGCAAGGAGTGGTGAATCCTTTGTAGGATGTTCAAACATCTTCGGACACTTCGGCTTATACCCAATCATCCTGGGTCCACACCTCCTTGGAGATGCTTGCTTAAGATGTTAAAGTATAAGTCTCTATGACCAAGATGACTTGAACACCGCAAGTCAAAGGAACATCGCACTTAAGCCGCAGTAAGAACTTCATTGACATATCTATATAGATAACCATATGAAGTCTTACACCTAGTCACTCCAATGAACTAGTTCCCTTAACTAGCATCCATGTTTATCTCCGGACATCCCAATGTCGCCAGCCAGTGAGAATCAGCTGATTAGAGAATAACCCATGCTAGTCTCAACAGAATTGATAGTGTCCGTATTTATCAATTCATCGACTAGGGATATTTTCAATACTTCACATTTGCACATTTAGAGATAATCACTAGTTGTGATCCCATCACAAATTTTCTTATGCTGTGAGTTGTATTGCAGACATTCAGTAGATGAGTTTAAGATCCCAATCAAATACACAAACATGTATACTCAAATAGTGAATTATCATTTATTAAAATAAATATTTATAATCATAAGGCGATTGCCTTAGGACACTTCTCTCATATCACTAACAAAACTGACACCTACTGTTCCCTCTTCTGAGGAACGCGTCCTTACCTACTCCACTCTGGAGAAGTTACCTTTTGCCAACCGGCTCCTCTGGTTGGACTTTTGCTTGGCCTCTGAAACTCCCGGATCTTGAGACGTCCATACCTCAACCTGTCCCTACTTCTCTCCGTAGTCTTCGCTCGATAAGTCTTTTGCCCGATCTTCCGGATCAGGTCTTTGTGCCTAGTCCTCAACCAGGACTTCATGCTCAATTCCTCAAACCAAGTCTTTGTGCCCACCCTAGGTCAAGTCTTTGGTGCCCAACCCTCGGCTAGGACTTTGTACCCAATCCTCGACTAGGACTTTGTGCTCAATTTTGCAGGTCAAGACTTCGTGCCTCGGTAGACTAAGACTTTCATGCACACTTAGCAAATCCATTAGATCAAAATATAAACTTAACTTTGAACCCTTTGCCATTATCAAAATCAGGGTTGATCTGGTTCATCCGGCAGCAATAATCTCTCCCTTTTGATTTATGGTAATCCAGTTCAAAGGTTAAGTTAAAAAATATATAAGCAAGAAATAAGACACAGTTAAGCAAAAGATTAAAGCAATTTTCTTAAGGCTTTGAGAAATTTGTAGATAAACTTTTTGCTCTCCCACTTATAAGTGATCTCCCCCATGTTTATAACATTTACAATTTTTGAAAAACAAAACATTACAAATTTAAAATAGTCCATAAAGCTCCCCCTTGATTTGAAATTCTCCCCCCGAAGCATTTGAAAAACAAGTAATTTTCAATTTGAAAAATTCTCTAATCTCTTTGAAAAAATTCTATCTATGAGAATGTTCATCAATTTGAAAAAAATAATTCTAAATATAAATTTTTAAAATAATGTTTTGAAAATTTTTGAGTAAAACTCTAAGTTAAAGTGAAACCAAAGTTTTTTGAAAAAGGAAATTGTTGGTGCCAAAAGCACCATATCGAACATTATTTTGATATTGACAAAGGGTTCAATGTTAAGTATTATTGGTGCTCTAACGATGTTACTCAAGTGTGCAGGAGAGTCCTAGGTACACTAAGCACTAAGTCCTGGCTGCGGGCTGGCCAACTAAGTCCTGACATATGGTTGGGCAATAAGTCCTGGTCGTGGACTGGGCACTAAGACCTTGCCGAAGGCTGGGCACCGAAGACCTGGTGAGTAAAGCTGGGCACTAAGACCTGGTCGAGGACTGGGCACCGAAGACCTACTGAGTAATGCTGGGCACTAAGTCCTGGTCGCGGACTGGGCACGAAGACCTAGTGAGTAATGCTGGGCAAAAGTCCAACCGGAGGAGCCGGTTGGCAAAAAGGTAAATTCTCCCAAGAGGAGTAGGTGAGGACGCGCTCTCCGTAGGAGGGAACATTAGGCGTCGGTTCAACCTAGGGTTCCATTTGGGAGACCCAAAGTCAGAACCAAGACAGCTATGGTTGTAAACAATGGTCTAAACTTAATATTTTATTTGCTTCTTGTGTTTTTGGAACTAACCTTGGTTGCAGGAAAAGAAGGGACGGTGTTTTTCCAGCTCAGGCGCCTCATTGGATTGAGGCGCCTCACTGGGCTAGGCGCCTGTATTGATACAGGTGCCCCAGTGCAAGGCTATTTCAAAGCCATCGAAGCAAACTACCACGAAGCCTCAGGACCAAGTCAAGCTAGGCGCCTGTGTCTATACAAGCGCCCCAAACAGCTCAGGTGCCTCATTGAAGGGGATATGCGCTGTCCGAGCCTTTGGATAAGAGTTCGTGCAGGAAAACCCACGTGTCAGGCGCCCCCTTCAATATAGGCGCCCAGGAGTCAACTATAAAAGAGGGTTCACCCCCAAGGCTTCATAACATCTCGCTCGCATCACTCTCAACACTTTCGTTCAAGCGCTACGCTCCAACAAACTCCGACCTCGCGATTCAAGCGCCGACGACGACCCGCTGCTCTGAACTTTCATCCACCTCGGGCGTTGGTAACATTTAAATTATGAAAAGGGTTGTACTTTCAATTTCAATTCTTTATCTGTACTCAAACCTGTAAAAGATCTTTACGAATATAGAATTGCCCAACGTAAATGGTCAAGGACCGTGGTGTTGAGGCAATCGACCCTTAAATGATTGGAAGATCATGGTTTTGATGTATGTGCGTGAATATGTTTAAGGTTATAGTGTTATGTTGTATTTGATATGTGTGATTGAGTTTGTAGGACTTGGAGAATCACACATGGTGAACATATCCGAGGGACAAGAGCCGAGGGAGGAGGACTCCAAGGGGAAGCCGGGAAGTAGACTTTAAGGGCACACGTGAAGGGTGGCATGGAGGCAAGCCAAAGGAAGGCTTGTGTGCACATCTGAGGAACGAGAGCCAGAGGAAGATGACTTCAAGGGGCGAGCCAAGGAGTGAACCTGAAGGCACACGTGAAGGAGTATGTGAAGATTGGCTGGAAGTGAGTGGGCAGTCGACTGGCCAGAGGGCAGTCGACTGCCAAAACTCACAGAAGGATTTCAGCCTTCTACTAGTCGACTGGCCTAGAGGCAGTTGACTAGTATACCCCGAAAATTAGCCATTGGCAAGCAATTAATGCTAGGCCAGTCGACTGCCCCAAGGTAGTCAACTGGTGTGGGGTTGGACAGACTGCGAGTTTGTCCTGTTGTCCTATAAAAGGAGGATCTTTTTGCACGTGAGCGGTACGGTTCCGTACTATAACGAAGTGCTGCTCGTGTGAAAAGCTTACTCATCTTCCTCCCTCTCATTCACTACATTCTGTAAAGAGGAAGACAACACCACTATAAAGGTTTCTCCACCTGAAGGAGATTTTTCATAGTGGAAGTGGTGTACGTGCGTGGATCCTTGGATTAGTCACCCATCTGGGTGGATACCAAGTAACTTTCTGTTGTTACCATTGCCTTTTCTGTCTTTTGCATATTATTATTTCCGCTGCGCTAACAACCTTGTAGAGATTCAACGAAAAAGTGCTATTCACCCTCCCCTCTAGCACACCAGTCGATCCATCACGTGGGTCTTGGAGAAGAAGCCGACCGCGACTTCGAACTAAGTAAAAAGAACTTGTGTTAGCGGTTGTTTTTTTGTTTTCCGCTACGTAATCGCTCTACTTATCCGAAAAATTTTAAGATCAATATTCACCCCCCCTCTATCGATTTACTCTGATCCAACAAGTGGTATCAGAGCGGGTGGCTCAAACTTGGTGCAACCACTAGTTGGCTCAAACTTGTTTTCCGCTACGTAATCGCTCTATGCCTTTTTCAATTTTGAATTTTCATCTTTTCATCATTCATTAGAGTTGATAAAACGATCAATTTTTGAAAATTTGTCATAATTTTTTAATTATTATTTTAATATTTTTCTTGAAATTCGTGCTACCTTAATTCGAGTAATTTTTTTTCCTCCCATACTACTAATCTAAGACCAAGTCATGGTACATTTCTATTATTTCTTTTGTGTGCAAGGATTATTTTAAATGGTCAATCAAGAATGGAATAGTGCCCATCCACCCCTATTCTCTGGCGAGAACGTCAGAACCTGGAAGGGTCTAATGGAATCCCACCTAAAGACCCATCTGGATTTATGGATGATAATCCAAACAGGGTTTACAGTACCTACAGAAGATGGAATGTCGATCCCCTGGGATAAATTGGACGAACCAACTCTGAGGAAGATCGAGGCAGATGCAAAGGCGACTGCAATCCTACAATGTGGCCTAACCAATGAAGAATTGAAGCAGATCAGACCATTTGAATGTGCTAAAGAGATGTGGGAGAAGCTAATCAACCTACATGAAGAGAGCTCCGATATTGAGGTCTTTGAAGGAGTGATGTTCGAATCATCGAACGAATCAGACGAAGAAGAAGATCACCTAAGTTATCTTGCACTCTCGGTCCAAGCACAAACAGCCGAGTCAGAGTCTGAACCCGAATCCGAAGCCAAATCCAAACCAAAATAAAAAGATGAGTCTAGATCCGAGGTGGCAAGAATCAAGGCGGAGATTCCCAATAAGGAATCAAAAGGTAAAATTGTAAAGTCAAATTTTAAAAATCATGTAATTTGTTACACATGCATGGAGAGAGGGCACTACAAAAGTAAATGTCCTACTCGTAAGATACGAACGACACCACCGACGACGACAAAGGAACCAGTACCAGTAGTACAAAAGGACAAGAATCACATCCAATACTTCAAGTGCCAGGAGTTTGGGCATTACAAAGATGAATGCACAGATAGAAGAGCCAAAGATCTAGGACAACCAACCAGGATGGGTAACTTTAATTTATATGAAAATCCAGTCTTTACAATGAATGCTGATAGTCTACTTAATCGCTCTTGGATAAATTTAGATATGGACACATGCCTAAGTAACTTAGTTAAATCATGTATATTAATTAATTCAAATTTCAAAATGTTAAGACAAGAAAATGAGACTTTGAAAATTAAAATTGATATACTAGAAAAACTAATTAATAATCTTGCTAACTTAGAAAATTCAGAAATATCCCCTCATTGTGATTTTACTTAATTTTTTTTTACTATTGTTAGGACTAGAAATGGTTAATAAGGACCTGACTAGATTGAAACTTGAACAACCTAGTATTAGGTGGAGGTGAGATGATAGTACGTTAGGGAAGCCCTTCTAATAAGGTCGAGTAAGGTAAAGTGTACCCTACTTGGTTTGTTTAGTCTGGTGGAACTAGCCGAAGCTACCGATCCAAATCCTAAACTAGTTAGACCAAAATTTTTCAAGAAGTACTTTGAAAATGAATTTTTGATAAAAGGCTTTGTCGAGGAAAGGGTTGTTGCTCTAATAAGGCTACGGCCAAAGAAGGCCCCTGTGCCTCGCCAAGACCTGGAAGTCAATTTTTGAAACTCAAATTCAATTTACTACTTGATAAATTTAAATCAAACACAAGCTTCAATCAAATCATAATCTTGACCTAAAATCAAATGATAAAATTAATGCATCTCACAAAAAGGTTAAGATTACCCTGGTTTGTCACTTAGAAATGGGTGAGCTGCTTAGGACCTAAAAGTTTAGCCCAACCCAACCAACCTTATAAACTGGATCAATTTCATCTTTTAAACCAAATTCAAAATCATTATTTTCTTTAAATTCATCATAATTATTCTTCAAAATTCAACTCAACTTACTCATTAAATATAGAATTTCTTCAACACAAGCAATACTTTAGGTTTCTTGTTGCTCATTTAGACTTAATCATTATATTTAAACTTAATCATTAAATACTTTAGGTTTCTTGTTGCTCACTTACCTGAAAACCATTTTAATGTTTGTAAACATTTCTTTTAGACAATCAATTTATTCTTGAAAAATAAGTATTGTAAAAAGTCACCTTGGGTATTACTTAGGATATTTTTACGAAAAATGTCTGCAGTTCGGGCTCTGATATTTATAAATTTTTTCGAACTTAAGTTTTTTTTTCAAAAACCTTCTGTTTTTCTCTTGGAAATCATTTTAAATATAGAATTTCTTCTTTCCAGTTCTTTATATTAATTTTTTTCAAAAGGAAAGAGAAAGAGAAGATTTTGAATTTGTTTTTCAAATCATTAAAACAAAATTGTTTTCAAATGTTATTGTCAGTTTTTTTGAATCAAACCCTAAGACTCAGAGGAGGTGTACTTCATGATCCACAAAGACTCCTAGGACGTGTCAAATCTAGGTGGAGTCTAACCAAAAAGAAGTTATTTCGAACAAATAGTTTTTGTTAAATTATTAGATAGTTCTTATAATTTGAATCAACCCTTAAGACTCTGAGGAAGAGTACTTGTAGTCAACAAACTTCCTAGGACTAGGTCAAGTTTAGGGAGAGGTCAAATTAAAAGAATCATTTAATAATCTGTTTACATGCACTATATTTTTAAATCCTTTTGAAATCATAATTTTTTTATATACTACCATTTTAATAATACTTTTATTATACTATCACTTTCAAAAACTAGTTGTTTTTTTTAATCACTGTTGAAAATGATATTTGCTTGAGTTTGAAGAATTTCTAGAACACATAGGGAAATGTCCTTGTAGTTAACAAGGTTTTCTAGGATTGTGTCAGACTAGAAAGGAAACCAAGCCAAGTAAAATATTATGATTTCAAATATCCTTCAAAAATGTATAATATTTCTCAAAAGTACTTATATTTTTCAAAAAGTTAATAATATTTCTCAAAAGTTTTTCAAAAAAGTTAATAATATTTCTCAGAAATACTTATATTTATCAAAAAGTTAATAATATTTCTCAAGTACTGAGAATTTCTTAAAATATTTTCTAAGAAAGAATACTTAGTTTCTTTCGGGTGCTTATTACTTAAATATCTTCAAAGATACTGTTCTTAAGAAATCTCTTTCAAAAGTCTTTCTACATAAGAATTTTTTTTATTAAGTGGTTAAATATTCTGAACCTAAATTCATTGAGTAAATATTTTAAGATTTTTTTTTTTACTTGGACTCAATAGAAATGACAAATTGTTCTTTGCCATTAATCCTTGCTTAAATTAGTAATTTTGAAATGTAAACATCTTTCAAAAGTATCTTATGATTTTGTAAAACTAATAGGCTCTGATACACATTTTCTTTCAAAATATATTCAAAAGTTCGTTATTGATATATGGCCAAGGGGGAGAGTGGAAAAGGTAAAATTAAAATTAAATTCTTCATTAAACTTTTTCCTTTTTTTAAAAGAAAGTTTATCTTAGAAGCTCTCAAAAATAATTTCACTTTAACCTAAGGTTTTTCTAACTTAGAATCTCCTTTGCGATACTCAGAAAATTTTGTTTCAAAATATCATTTCAAACTGAACTTATGAGTATTTTTATACTTAGAACTCTTTTCAAGTATTCTTTCGAAAGGTTAATTTGCATGTTTTTTAAAAAAAAGGCTTCAAGGGAAAAATGTCAAATCATGAGGGGGCTTTGAGCAATATTTTAGTTTTGCAATTGGAAATGATCTAAAACATAAGGAGAAGAGTTTCACATTAAGGGGGAGAGAAAGAAAGAGAGAAAAGAATTTTTTTTAAATATTTAAATTTTTATCTCTTTTTCAAAAAAGTAAAGAAAAAATTTCTAAGTACTTCAATTTTTTTTAAGTGCTAAGTGCTTTCAAGTATTTCTAGTGCTTCAAAAATTTCTAAGTATTTCTAAGTGTTTCAAAATTTTTTAAGTGCATGTCTTTTTTCCTAAGTAAAATTTTTCTTAGTAAATAAAATTTGTCTGAGCAAAAACTTTTTGAAAATTTTGGCAAATATTTCTATGTAAAGTTTTTTTGGTGAAAAACTTGTCTAGATATTTCTTAAAGATTTTATTTTTCAAAATGCACGAAGTGTTTCCAAGCAAATTCTTCTAAGTGTGCAAAATTTTTTTAGTAAACAAATTTTTTCCCAATTCTCAAAGTTGAACTTTTTTTAAGGGAAAGTTGGCTTCAAAATTTTACCTAAGTAATTTTTTTTGGTAAAATTCTTTTTGCAAAGCCTTGTAAATAAAAGTCTTTTAACAAAATTTAGGCTTGCAAAACTTTTCAAAATGGAAAATTATCTAAGTGTAAAAAGTTTTTTGTTGGTGCAAATGCTTTTACTCTATTTTTGAAAAATACTTTGTGAAAAACTTAGAAGTTCTACAAAAACTACATATCATTGGAAAAACTCAAAAATCCCTATTAGATATTTTGTTCACCTATGAATATTTTTTTGATATATGTCAAAGGGGGAGGAAAGGTCAAAGTTAAGTGTTGTATAACACAATCATTCAGGGTGGCAGGGGAAGGATGAGAAATAAAAATATTTTTTTTTACGGTTCAAAACTACATTGGTTTTAAACTTTACTCTGCTCAAAACTGTAAACTTTACTCTGCTCAAAACTGCTAAAACATATTGGTTTTTACCTTCTTTTCTTAAAGGTTGTAATGTTTACTTAACTTTGAATTGTGTTCCCATAAATCAAAAAGGGGGAGATTGTTGGTGCCGGAAGCACCATATCGGACCTTGTTTTGATATTGGCAAAGGGTTCAAAGTTAAGTATTATTGGTGCTCTAACAATGTTACTCAAGTGTGCAGGAAAGTCCTAGATACACTAGGCACTAAGTCCTAGTTCTTTGAATTGGGTACTAAGTCCTGGCCGCGGGCTACGCAACTATGTCCTGACATAAGGTTGGGCAATAAGTCCTGGTCGTGGACTGGGCACTATGACCTGGCCGAGGGCTGGGCACCGAAGACCTGGTGAGTAAAGCTGGGCACTAAGACTTGGTCAAGGACTAGGCACCGAAGACCTGTTGAGTAAAGCTGGGCACTAAGTCCTGGTCGTGGACTGGGCACGAAGACCTGGTGAGTAAAGCTGGGCAAAAGTCCAACCAGAGGAGCCGATTGGCAAAATGGTAAATTCTCCCGAGAGGAGTAGGTGATGATGCGTTCTCCGTAGGAGGGAACATTAGGCGTCGGTTCGACCTAGGGTTCCATTTGGGAGACCCAAAGTCAGAACCAAGACAGCTAAGGCGGTAAACAATGGTTTAAACTTAATATTTTATTTGCTTCTTGTGTTTTGGAACTAACCTTGGTTGCAGGAAATGAAGGGACGGTGTTTCTGCAGCTCAGGCGCCTCACTGGGCTAGGCGCCTATATTGATACAGGCGCCCCAGTGCAAGACTATTTCAAAGCCATCAAAGTAAACTGCCACGAAGCCTCCGGACCAAGTCAAGCTAGGCACCAGTGTCCATATTGGCGCCCCAGATAGCTCAGGCGCCTCATTGAAGGGGATAAGCGCTGACTGAGCCTGAGGATTAGAGTTCGCGCAGGAAAGGCCATGTGTCAGGCGCCCCCTTCAATACAGGTGCCCAAGAGTCGACTATAAAAGGGGGTTCACCCCCAAGGCTTCATAACATCTCGCTCACATCGCTCTCAATACTTTTGTTCAAGCGCTACGCTCCGACAAACTCTGACCTCGCGATTCAAGTGCCGACGACGACCCGCTGCTCCGAACTTTCATCCACCTCGGGCGTCGGTAACATTTAAATTATGAAAAGTGTTGTACATTCAATTTCAATTCTATATCTATACTCGAACCTGTAAAAGATCTTTACGAATATAGAATTTTCCAACATAAACGGTCAAGGACCGTGAGCTTTGGAGTAGGAGTCGACCGCGACTCTGAACCAAGTAAAAAGAACTTGTGTTAGCGATTGTTTTCTTGTTTTCCGCTGCGTAATCGCTCTACTTATCCGAAAAATTTTAAAATCGATATTCACCCCCCCCTCTATCGATTTACTCCGATCCAACAGAAATGATTTTTAACTCTTAAGCTAAAGTGAAATTATCTTTGAAAAACTAAATTTTTTTGAAAAATAGAAAAGGTTTTTATCTTTACTTTTTCTACTCTCCCCCTTTGTCATATATCAAAAAAATGCATCAGATATTCTTTGAAAGTATATTTTTCCCTACTCTTCCCCATTTTTTGAGAAAAATTTGATTTAAGGAGAAAGAAATTTAGTATCAGAGCCTGTGAGTTTTGAAAACATAAGAAAATTTTGAAAATGTAATTCTAAAAAAAAAATCAAGAGTTTATTTTTTTTAAGAAAGCAAATGCTAAGTTGTAAGTGGCAAACTATGAAATAGTTAAGCAATAACATAGAATTAATGCTAGTGATCAGAATTTGAACCATGTTAATATTCCTATTGAGTCCAAGAATGATTTAAGCCTGAGAAAAGTAAACCATGTAATAATTTTAACAAAATTTGGAAAATAATCAAATCTTAATTCCTTGGGTCCTTGTCTAACCTAGTTTGTTACTTACTAACTATTATAAAACAGTAGCTTTCACTTGAGTTAGTCAAGTTAAGTAGACTTTCTAAGCTTGATTACTGAACTTGATTGATGTTCAATTGTATTTATTGTCCCAACTACTCTCGATGCACTGACTTAAAGCATCCTATGTCAAGGCATAGACCTAAGCATCTCAACCCAATCTATGTTGTCAATCAAAGTATCCTAATGTGTTTCTAAGATGTTGGCTTCTAAATCTATAGGAGCATGCAACCTAGGGTCACATCCTAAGCTAAGTCCATAACGAAGAAATCCCTAGTTTTAAAGGAGATACTTTTTTGAAAAACTAAGAAGAAAGAATAAAACAAAAAGTTAAAGCAATATAATTTTAAAAATATGATTTTTTAAAAAAATAGTTTTTGAAAAATAAAAAAAATGACAGGAATCATTAAAAAAAACATAGGTGAATAAATAAGCCTATTCTACTGAGTACATTTCTAGCTGCCTTCTTAGTAAAATAAACTCAGACTCAGGTAGTGGTTTAGTGAAAATATCAACTAGGTTAGATTTTGATTTTGTATGTAAGTATAATTTCACCCCTGGCTACATGATGCCTAACAAAGTGGTGTTTTACTTCAATATATTTAGTTCTCGAATGGTGAATGAGATTTTTTGTAAGATTAATTGAGCTAATATTATCAATGCAGACTTTAGTGTTAGTGTAGGGGAATTCGAAGTCCTTAAGGGTATGCATCATCCATAGTAGTTGAACTATACATTCTCCCAAGGCTGTATATTTAGCTTCAGTTGTGGATAATGCAACACAGTGTAGCTTTCTACTGCACTAACTAACTAAGCTGTGACCCAACATCTAGCAACATCCACTAGTACTTTTTCTATCTAGTTTGCACCGTGCATAATCTGAGTCAGAGTAGACTAGTAGGTCAAAATTAGAAGTCCTAGGATACCAAATTCCTACATTTAGGTTGCCTTTAATGTACCTGACAATTCTCTTGACAACACATAAGTGAGATTCCTTAGCACAGGTTTGCTACATACCACAAATACCTACTGCAAATAAAATATCAGGTCTGCTAGCAGTTAGGTATAGTATGCTACCTATAGCACTTCTAATGTGCTTCAAGTCCACTGGTTTTCCTTCTGGATCACTATCTATTTTGACATTAGTTGCCAGGGGTATCAATGTCTTTAGATTTTTCCATTCCAAAATTTTAATTATTTCTTTTGCATATTTAAATTGGTGAACATAATTTTCATCTTTAGTTTGTTTAATTTGAAGTCCTAAGAAAAATGTTAGCTCACCTACAAGGCTCATTTCAAATTCGCTTTCCATTACTTTTATAAAATATTTTAAAAAGTTTGTATTGGTTTAGCCAAAAATTATATTGTCTACGTAGATTTGGGTAATAAAAATATCATTTTCTAAGGATTTAACAAATAGGGATGTATCAATTTGGCCTTGGTTAAACCCCCTAAAAACTAAGTATTTGGATAGTCATTCATGTGGGATCAGTGGCGTCGATAGAGAGGGGGTGAATATCGACTGATATTCTTTTCATCGGAACTTCGTCGTTTGTTCGTTCGTTCTTGCTATCAGAGTGTTAGTACGCAGCGAAATATTAAATAAGAAAAACACACAGCAATAACAAACGAGATTTTTACTTGGTTCCCAACCCCTAGGGTGAGTACCTCCAAGGCCTAATCACGGGAAGTACCCGTCCACTAGTGATCTCCTTTTCGAAAGTTTTCCGGATGTGGAGAAACCCATCTTACAGTTTGAATACAAGCATAAATAGGAAGAATAAATATAACTTGTAAATAAAAGCAAACCAAACAGAATTGACAATCCCGATCAATCCGGAACTCCGAAGCGTCGTGCACTTCCTCCTAGAGCCTCCTTGGTCGCAGAGCTTCGTCTTAGTACTTTTTCTTCTCAGGGAATGAGAAAATAGATGGAAGAATTGATGTCCTAAACTGAGGGGTTGAACCCCTTTTTATACTCTGCATTCGGCCGCCCTAAAGGCCATTGACGCGCCTCACAAGTGGTCAAACTCGATCTAACCAGCAGACTCTTCGCAGGCATAAAAATCAGCATCCTAGGCACCTTGGTTGATGGAGGCGTCTGGGAGCTGATATGGTGCGTCCAACCAGCCACCTGCTGAAAAACCACTCTAGGGTGCCTGATTCCATTCAGGCACTTGGGTTCTCGAGCGCCTGATCCCTTCAGGTGCGTGGGATCGCATCAGTCAACTCCTTTCAGCCTGCAACCAAGGTTTGTCCAAGAATACAATAAATGTTTGCATGAATAACATTCGGAGCTATCTTGGTTCTGACTTTGGATATCAAATGAAATCCTAGGTCGAACCGACACCAATTGTTCCCTTTCCAAGGGAATGCATCTTCACCTACTCCACTCTAGAGAAGTCACCTTTTGCCAACTGGGTCCTCCGGTTGGACTTTTGCTCGGTCTCTGAGGCTCTCGGATCTCAAGACGTCCGTACCTCGACCCATCTCTACTTCTGTCCATAGTCCTCGCTCGGCTAAGTCTTTTGTCTAATCCTCGACCAGGACTTTATGCCCAATTCTTCGAACCAGGACTTTGGCGCCCAACCCTCAGCCAGGTCTTCGTGCCCAACGTCACTCACCAGGACTTCGTCCACCTAGATACACTTACTAGGAAGCAGCTTCACTCACCAGGATTTCGTCCACCTAGCTTTACTCACTAGGACCCAACTTCACTCACCAGGATTTCATCCACCTAGCTTCACTCACTAGGACCCAGCTTCACTCATCAGGATTTCGTGCTTTGATAAGGACTTCTTTGCTAGTAATCTTAATCCTGACTAGAGTTCTTTCTGCCAAACTTCAAGACCTGTTTGGCTCAGTCCAAATATGTTTAATCACTCTGCCAAACATCAAGTCTTGTCAGGCTAACCCTTTGGACAAATTGATCAATCTTGAGTTTACTCTACCAAACATCTGGTCCTGTTGGCTTAACCCTTGATCACTTTAATCAGACCTTAGTATATTGTCAAATATCGAAACACTAGAGGTTGACTGCTCATATCTGATGCTTTTTGCACCATCAATCTCCCCATTTTTGGTGTTTGACAATAATCTTAAGTTAGGTTGAGGTCTAAGGGTTTTAAGTCAATTCTTGAGGAAAAATCAAAAAAATCTAACTTAAGGTACTCTCTCCCCATTTGACATAAATCAAAAAGAAATATAAGGTAATTACAAAGATTTTAAGTTAAAATTTGCACCAACAATACGATTTTTGAAAATATTTATGATTTTTAAAGAAAACATAATTTTCAAAAGTTTCCTTTTTTTATTTTATAAACCAAGTAGCTTTTCGAAATATATTTTAGGGAATGCTAACTACTTGTGTAAAATTTGAAAAATAGGTACTTTATTGATTTGAATTTCCCTAAATCTGACACAATCCTAGGAATCTTGTTGACCACAAGAAAAATTTCCTATGTGTCATGGAAAATTTCCAATCAAGATAAAGTATTTTCAATATATGTATTTAATTTTTGAAAAATAAAAAATTTCATGGTTTGAATTCCTCCCTAATCTGACACAATCCTAGGAAATCTTGTTAACTACAAGGTTTATTTTCCTATATATCTTGGAGATTTTCCAATCATGATAAAGTATTTTCAATATATGTATTTAATTTTTAAAAAATAATAAATTTCTTGATTTGAATTCCTCCCCAATCTGACATAATCCTAGGAAATGTTGTTAACTACAAGAAAAATTTTCCTATGTGTCTTGGAGATTTTCCATTCAAGAAAAAGTATTTTCAATATATGTATTTAATTTTTTAAAAATAATAAATTTCTTGGTTTGAATTCCTCCCCAATCTGATACAATCCTAAGAAACTTTGTTAACTACAAGGAAAACTTTCCTATGTGTCTTGGAGATTTCGCCAAACTCAAGCAATTTTACAAAAGCTTTTAAAGATGTTCAAAAGACAAAAAGATTTTTAAAAAAATATTTTGGAAAATGAGAATATTATATTTTCAAAAAAATAAAATATTTTTGACAAGATAGTGATTTTTGAAAATATAGTATTTTTAAAATTCCTAATAGTTCTTTTAATTTGAACTTCCCCTAAACCTGACATAGTCCTAGGAAGCTAATTGACCACAAGTTGAACTTCCTATAAGTCTTTGGGTTTGATTCAAATGAAATGGATTACATAATAATAATAATATTATTATTATTAAAGTTAAAGTAATTCAAAGATGAATTGTTCTTTTGATTGAGACTCCCCCTAAGTCTGAGATAATCTTAGGAATCCTGCAGATCATAAGAAAAATTTTCTATGTGTCTTTAGAGTTTATCCAAATCATAAGAGCATTATTTAGAAGAGCATTTTTGAAAAATATAATAATTTTTTAGGAAGTATTTTTTGAAAAACATTTTGAAAGGCATAATAAATTTTTAAGGAAATATTTTTTGAAAAATATTTTGAAGAACATAAATTTTTGAAGTAATATTTTGCAAAAATAATTTTTCGAGCAAAAATAATTTTGAAAGAGATAATAATTTTTGGAAAGAATATTTTTTCAAAAATAATTTTTCAACTGAAATGTTTGAAAACACGATAAAAACTGATTCCCCCTGAACCTAACACCTTCTGGCTAGCCTTGTTAACTACAAGGACCTTTACCTAAGTATCTTAAGGGACTTTAGTGTTGACCTAGAAGGTTTGTGTCTAAGTGTATGTCAAACAATTCAAAAAGATATATAATTTTTAAAATCTATTTATAAGTACACACAATCACGCATGAAATTAATTAAAACATTATTATGTTAAGTTACTATTTTGAAAATAGGATTTTAAGAAAATATTATAAGAGTTTTTGAAAAAATTTATCAATTGATTAGTCCTTATCATCTCACTTATTCTAAGTGTCGCAATACAGACAAGCATGGTAGCCTTATGAGTATTTGTGAGATGCTTGATTAATTTTTCTCAATTTAAATTTATAGATTGTTTTTCTTTGAGTTAGATTCAAGTTTAACAAGTAGTAATTTAAAAGTAAATTTTAATAATTGGCTTTCAGGTCTTGGTGAGGCACAGGGACCTTCTTGGATATTGAAACAACGACCCTTTCCTTATACAAAGTCTTTTAAAGAAATGATACTTTTAATTCACTCTTTGAGAAACCTTGGACTAACTAGTCTAGGATGTGGTGAGGTAGCTTCGGCTAGTTCCACTTAGCTATGTTGACCTAGTCGGGTACTCCTTACCCTTCCTGACTTCCTAGATCAAGCTTCCCTAACGTACTATCATTTCACCCCACCCCTGGTACTATGTTAGGCAAGTATCAATCAATCTTTTTCCTATCTAGCCATTCTAGATTAAGCAAGAAGTAAACTAGAATGAATGACATGGCAGATATATGTGAAGAAACATAAACAGATGCATGAGCATGACAATTATGCATGTGTCAATCAAGTTGAAGCAATTTAATTTGATTTCTAATGAAGTATCAAATTCTCGATTTGATACAGATCATGTGGACACGTGAATATGTCAACCCACTTTGATATATTTATTATTATTAACTTGATTGTTCAACTTGGGTAGAATATTATTAGTTTCATAATTGAAGATAATTAATTTGAATTTAGATCATGGATTTTATATTAGCAGATTTTGAATTTTGAATTAGGAATTAGTTTCTAATTAAAATTGAATTAAGGATTTACTAAATTGGTTTTAAATTTTAAGAATTAAATTAGAAAGTATTAAATCATTATTAGAATTTGAGATTTATATTTAAGATTAACTATTTAAGAATTAAATTAGAATTTGAGATTTGGGATTATTAATTAAGATTTAAGTTTTTAAGAATTAAATTAGAATTTAAGATTTGTGATTATTAATTAGGATTTAAGTTTTTAAGAATTAAATAATAATTTTGGGTTTAATTGCATCATTTCTATTAATTCAAAAAATATTGATTCTTGTATAATTTCTTTTGATTTTAAGTTTTCAATTTTATTTAATACTTCTATTTTATTTGAATTCTTATAAGTCATTTTAATTATAGCTTCAATTTTGATAAATTCATCTTCATCTTTAGAATTATATTCTTCCTCATCTTCAGAGTTATATTTAGAATTAATTAAAGTTTTATCATTATCTTCAAAATAAGTCGAATAATTTTCAACCGTACTAATTAAAATTGTATCATTTTCTTTAAAATAAGTAGAATAATTAATTACGGATTCATAATTTTCTTCGAAGTTATTGGAATTATCTTGAGGATTATTAATTAATATTTCATTATTACTTTCAAAATTATTTGAGTTATTATTAATTAATGTTTGATTTTTATCTAAATTACTAATTACAGTTCCATAATTATCTTCAGGATTATTTGAATTATCATTAATTAAGGGTTGAGCATTATCTTCAAAAATATTAATTAAAGTATTATCTTATGAATTATTAATTAAAGTATTATGTTGTAAATTGCTAAGATTATCTTAAGGATCATTAGGATTATCTAAAAATTAATTAATTAATGTTTGCGTATTATCTAAAGACTTATGTGATAAAATTTCAGAATTAATTTTTGATATTGCACATTAATTGAAAAAAAAAATCAGAATTGATTTTCATGATTTTGATATTATTTAGATCATTATTATTTACACTATCATGTAATATTTCTAGTTTCCTATGGAGAAACTCTAATTTAATAGAAAAATCAATATTATCTAAATTACTAGAAAAATTATGTAACTTTGCAGGAATTTGAAAAGTATTTTTGCAGATATAAAATTTCTGTAACTCTTTTACCTTCGTCGCATTTCCTGGCATTGTGGGTCGGATTATTCTCCAATCTAGACACTGGTTCTTGTAGTGCCCATGCTTTTGGCACTAGAAGCATTTGATGTGGCTTTTATCCCTCCGGACTCCTAGTAATGGTACCTTCGTTGTCGCCGGTGGGGTTCGAATCTTACGAGTAGGACACTGATTTTTATAGTGTCCACTCTCCATGCACTTGAAACAAATTATATAAAATTTAAAATTAGACATAAAAAAATATACCTCTTTCACCCTTGACTCCCCCTCGATCCCTCGCCTTCTTGCTCCTTCAGCGGTGAGTCCGATCACAGCCACCTGCTCTGATACCAATTGTGGGATCGGTGGCGTCGATAGAGGAGGAGGTGAATATCGACTCATATTCTTTTTGTCGAAACTTCATCGTCCATTCGTTCATTCTTGCTATCAGAGTGTTAGTACGCAGTGGAATAATAAATATGAAAAACACACAACAATAATAAGCGGGATTTTTACTTGATTCCCAACCCCCAAGGTCAGTACGTCCAAGGCCTAATCACGAGAAGCGCTCGTCCACTAGTAGTCTCCTTTCCGAAAGTTTTTGGAGGTGGAGAAATCCGTCTTACAGTTTGAATACAAGCACAAATAGGAAGAATAAATATAACTTGTAAATCAAAGCAACCCAAACAGAATTGACAATCCTGACCAATCTGGAATTCTAAAGCGTTGCACACTTCCTCCTGGAGCCTTCTTGGTCATAAAGCTTCGTCTTAGCACTTTTTCTTCGCAGGGAATGAGTAAACAGATGGAAGAATTGATGTCCTGAACTGAGGGGTCAATCCTCCTTTTATACACTACATTTGGGAGCCCTAGAGGCCATAGAGGCGCCTCACAAGTGGTCAAACTTAATCCAGCCAGCGAACTCATCGCAGGGATAAAAATTAGCATCTTGGGTGTCTGGGTTGATGGAGGCGCCTGGGAGCTGACGTGGCATGCCCAACCAGCCACCTACTGAAAAACCACTCTAGGGCGCTTGATTCCATTCAGGCGCTTGGGTTCTTGGGCGCCTGATCCATTTCAGGCGCTTGAGTTCACAACAACCAACTCCTTTCAGCCTGCAACCATGGTTAGTCCAAGAATACAATAAATGTATGCATGAATAATAGCCAGAGTTGTCTTGGTTCTGACTTTGGATTTTAAATGAAATCCTAGGTCGAACTGACGCCTACTATTCCCTTTCCTGGGGAACGCATCTTCACCTACTCCACTCTAGAGAAGTTACCTTTTGTCAACTGGGACCTCCGGTTGGACATTTGTTCGGCCTCACATTTGTTCGGCCTCCGAGACTCCCGGATGTTAAGACGTCCATGCCTCGACCCGTCTCTACTTCTGTCCGTAGTCCTCGTCTAGCTAAGTCTTTTGCCTGATCCTCGGCCAGGACTTCGTGCCCAATTCCTCAAACTAGGACTTCGGTGCCCAACCCTTGGTCAGGTCCTCGTGCCCAGCTTCACTCACCAGGACTTCGTCCACCTAACTTCACTTACTAGGAAGCAGCTTCACTCACCAGGATTTCATCCAACTAGCTTCACTCACTAGGACCCAACTTCACTCATCAGGATTTCGTCCACCTAGCTTCACTCACTATGACCCAGCTTCACTTATTAGGATTTTGTGCCTCGATAAGGACATATTTGCTAGTCATCTTAATCCTGACTAGACTTCTTTCTGCTAATCATCAAGTCCTGCTTGGCTTAGTTCCGATATGTTTAATCACTCTGCCAAACATCACGTCCTGTCTGGCTAACCCTTTGGTCAAAATGATCAAACTTGAGTTTACCCTACCAAACATCAGGTCCTGTTTGACTTAACCCTCGATCACTTTGATCAGACCTTCGTATATTGTCAAACATCGAAACACTAGAGGTTGACTATTCATGTATGATGTTTTTTGCACCAACATTGGATACCAGCCTCTAGGTGCTTGTTTATGTCCATAAAGGTCCCTTTTAAGTTTAAAAACATAACGAGGATGTTCTAAGTCCTCAAAACCTGGTGGTTGACTTACATTGACATCCTCCTTTATAATTCTATTTAGAAAGGTAGACTTAACATCCATTTGATATAATTTGAATCTCTTATGGGTTGCATAAGATAAAACCATCCTAATTGATAGCAATAGGTGAATGGTTTTATCATAATCCAATCCTTTGATTTGACTAGACCCTTTAGCTACTAAGTGAGCTTCATTCCCTACTATTTCTCTTTCGTCATCCAGCTTATTCCTAAAAATGCATTTAGTATCTATCACAGTCTTACCTTCTGGTTTTGGTATTATGTCCCAAACTTGATTTCACTCAAATTGGGCTTACTCTTTCTGTATAGCTATAATCCAGTCTGGGTTAGGTAATGCTTCTTCTATTGTCTTGGGTTCAATCCTAAAAATCAAGGCGACCTAGCTTAGGTTTCTATAATATGATCTTGTTCTAACAACTAAAGTTGGTGTAACGACCCGCCTTCTGGTACTAAGCTTTAAGGCGGATCGCTACCAACTTACTAACTGATTACTGATCATTATTTCTAGATGCTAAACCAACTTGGAGAATTTAAAGAAATTTATTTTGCTAATTACTAAACTAACAATTCATAACCGTGTTGGAAGTACTAACCAGCCAAAATAAAACAAAAACATTAATTTTATTCGCTTGGTCAAGATTTGATCCCCCAACCTCAGCATTGCATGACTAAAGAACAACCAGCAGCCTACAACACATTCTGTTTTAAATTGGCACCAGTCGACTGATAGTTGACCAGTCGACTGCCCGAGGCGACGAAGCCTACTGTACGATTTTGCTACTGGTCCCAGTCGACTGGTAGCTGTCGCAGTCGACTGGCAGTTCTAAAATCTAAAAATTCAGATTCCAGAACCGTGCCAAAGTCAACCCACTTCGTACCAAAAACCCCACAAACTCATATTTAAGCTTACTAATAGGTATACAATGATTCTGGCTATATTCTACATGTTTTCATGACATTAAAGCATACTTCAAACATTTCTAAGCATGAAATTAGAAACACAAACTTTGTATCAACTTGCTACTAAAGCTAAGCATTGTTCCTATCTAGATGCACCAATAGTAGCACTATAATATCAAAAATGGTTCTATAGCCTTAGATCATGCATTTTACTACTAGTTAACACGCACTTGAAATGCATCACTCAACATATCACATGTAGGAACTAGGCATGACATTAACTCATGTACGTAATCTCATACTAGAATTCTCGCAAGACTCATATCAAGAGTGGTGCTAACAACATAACAAAAGTACTTTAAATGCAAAAAGTGATAAACATGACGAAGAACTTGTTCATTTAACATTCTTAATCGTGCATCCTCATAATGCAAGTTCTCAAGGTTCTTTTCATTCCAAGTTCCACCATCACACACTCCCCATCATCCCTGCCGCATCCGCTACTCCATTTTTCCTTTGCCCTTATCTACAGTATAAGGAAAAATGAAACTATAAGTATAAAGCTTAGTAAGTACCATCCTACTCACAAAACAATGCATATCTCGAAACTCATGCTTTTGAAAACACATGTAGAAAAAACATATCATGCTTGTCATTTATTCTTACTGAAACATATAATCTAAACAAATATCATGGCATACTCATCATACTAAGCACATGGACTAAATCATATTCTTATAACTAAATTCACAAAGAATCCATAGAATCTAACTGAACTAAGCATGATCTTAAAACTATTTTCACTTAAAGCTATTACTGAACTTTTGAAACTTATACATATAATAAGTGAAAATACTAATCATGTTGCTGTGGGCCCGGCAATGTGCTGCTAATGCGCGCATCCCTAAATAGATCCGAGGTAGCTAATCCCGAACCCATTAGGGTACTAGTACTAGGCGATCTAGGGGCCTAGGGGCAACTATGAGCCCACCCATGGACGAACTAGAGTCCAAGCACATGCCATAAAATGTAAAATACTTTCATAAATATTCTTTTCTTTAACCTTGCATCTACTAGGTGATCTAGAGCCTAGGGGCGATCTAGGAGCCCACCCAATGGACGAACTAGGGTCCGTAAACATAAAGCAAGGGTAACTAATTTCATAACATGCTAAAACTCATATTAGAGCTTCTTAACATTTTCTCGAGCACCTTGCGTGCCTAAAACTCCTCTCTTCTTTTAAGGACACTTCCTAGGCACTCGACGGTGCGTCTAAATCCCAAACTAAAGGGGGAAGCACGTCCTGCCCATCTAATGGTGCCCTTAAAGTCGGTAGAGAGAGTAGATCTGCACATAAGAACATAAACTTGCAATTAGATAAAACTAAGGCGTTTAGGCATACGAACGAAGCTACTTATACTGCAGGTGAGGGGTACTTACATCCTGCGCTTGTTCTTACAACTCTAATGCGTAGGGCTTAGGGAGAGGGAAGCTCCTTGGAGTCTCGGAGAGGTTGTAACGACGAACTACTCCTTGAGACGATCCCTTAGTGTGTCCTCCTTCTTGAATCCGCCCAACACAAGCCCTTGGACTCCCTCCTTGGTTTGCCATGAGTGAGGGAGAGAGAAAGGCTCAGGAGAGTGTGAGGAAAAATCGCCCAAGAGGGAGGAGTCGACGGTGAGAAGATGAGGGAAGGAATAAACCTAAAGACCCTTAAGTTCCCCTTTTATACTTATGGAAAAAATTTAACTAACTTCACCTTATTTATCCTGTCCTTTATTTTGTTTTAATGAAAATAGACTAGCCCACTTAGTAAGCTTATTTTCCTCTCATGATATAGGTGTAGGGGTCAAACCCCACTTAAGTATTTTTTTTACCGCACATTCTATTTTTTATTCATTTTTACCTTATTTATCCATGGAAAAATTCTATAAAAATATCCATAAATTTAAAATTAATTCTAGGATATTTCTTAAATTAGGTTTTAGAATTTTTGGGCGTTACAATCCCCCATACCTTATAAAAAGTTCATCCCTGAACTTAAAAATAACTCTGGGTATTTCTGCCTCATGCTGTCCTCTGGTTCCCAGATTGCCTCTTCTATTCTGTGATTTTGCCATATGACTTTCACTAATGGTACCCCCTTGTTCCGCAATTTCTTAACCGCTCGGTCTATTATCTGAATAGGCCGACTATCATAACTGAGATCTTCGTGGACTTGTACCGTCTATGGCTCTATCACCTGGGTGGCATCTGGGATATGCTTCTTCAGCATGGAGACATGAAATACATTGTGGATAGCTGACATCTCCTGAGGTAGCTCTAGCTCATAAGCTACTTTGCCAACTCTTCTAGTGATGGGGTATGGTCCTACATATCTGGGACTTAGCTTGCCCTTCTTCCCAAAACGCATTACTCCCTTCATGGGAGCCACTTTGAGGAATACTGAATCCCAACTTCAAACTCTAATGGTCTGCGCCGTGTATCAGCATAGCTCTTCTGGCGGCTTTGAGCTGTTTCTATTCTCTGGCGGATCTGCTGTATGGCTACGGTGGTGTCATCTATAAGATCTGTCTGTAGGCCTAACTCTTGCCTCTCACCACCCTCGTACCAGCAGATAGGAGATCTACACCTCCGCCCATATAAAGCCTCATAGGGTGCCATGCCGATAGTGGCCTGATAACTATTGTTGTAGGCGAACTCCGCTAAGCACAGGTATCTGCACCAACTGCCCTTGAAATCTAAAGCACAAGCTCTGAGCATATCTTCTAGTACTTGATTCACTCTCTCGGTCTGACCATCTGTCTGAGGATGGAAAGCTGTGCTAAACATTAGTTTGGTGCCTAGTGTTGTCTGTACGCACTCCCAGAAGTGTGAAGTGAACCTACTGTCCCTATCTGAAATGATAGTCCTAGGGACTCCATGTAGTCTGATGATCTCCTTGAGGTATAACTAAGCCAGGTGTTCCATGGAATAGGAGATCCTGATAGCTAGGAAGTGGGCAGACTTAGTCAATCTGTCAACTATTACCCAAATTGCATCATATCCATTCGTTGTTCTGGGTAGTCCCACTATAAAATCCATGGAAATATCATCCCATTTCCATTCTAAAATCTGGATAGGCTGCAGAACTCCTCCTGGTCTCTGATGTTCTGCCTTGACCCTTTGGCATGTCAGACAGGTACTGACATATCTGGCGATGTCTCTCTTCATCCCAAGCCACCAAAAACGCCCCCTGAGATCTTGGTACATTTTGGTGGAACCAGGATGCATCGCATAAGGAGATCCATGTGCTTCCTTTAGGATCTTCCTTCGGAGCTCTTCTTGGTTCGGAACATATAGGCGGTCACCACAGTACACTATCCCACTATCTGATAAACGAAACTCCCCATTTTCTGGTTATGCTATCCCCTGCCTGATTTTCTGAAGGTCAGGATCTTGATCCTGTGCTGTCTGGATGTCTTCAAGCAGGGTTGACACTAATGTCAAAGTGGAGAGTTGCCCAATTATAATTTCATGTCTGAACTCTGATATTTCCTTCCGAAGGGGCTGCGACATCATAGACAAAGTTAGTAGGGTGGCACTAGATTTCCTGCTAAGTGTGTCTGCCACCTTATTAGCTTTGCCTGGATGATAGAGGATGTCAATGTCATAATCCTTGACCAGCTCAAACCATCTGCGTTACCTCATGTTCAGATCCTCCTGAGTAAAGAAATACTTCAGACTCTGATGATCTGTGAAAATCCTACACTAAGCTCCGTATAAGTAATGCCTCCTGTAACACCCGCTTATTTTTTCCATAAAGCGGCGTTACGTTAACATACATAGGGGCATGTGAACATTGTAAGGCAGCGGAATACTTAATACTTACACATACATGCACCTAACTATTTTTTTCCTATCATGGTGACATGGAACTTAGCATATCAACATCATACTTACCATCATGTCATAAAGTCACATAGTCATCCATTAGGCACATAAGTAGCAAACGTAAGTTGTTCTAGACAACACCATCATAAGGTTAACATAAAACTTGTAATTATATCTTTCCTTGGCCAAGTCACTACCACACACTCATTTGTGCCTCTCCTGCTGCTTCCTTATTATCCTCTTGCTTGATCTGCGGTATAAGAAAAGTAAGACTATAAGCACATAGGCTTAGTAAGACCCTTTCCTACTCACAAAAATCATTCGTCATTTAAACATAAGCACATGAACATTAACATCACTAGGTGCTTAACATAAAACATAAGCATATAAAATTCACTTAGCATGACATGGTTCTTAACATAGAACATGAGCATAAAGCATAAAACATTTTCTATTATAGCATAGTTCCTTAATATCAATCATAATCATAAACCCTTTTCTATTATGGCATACTTCTTAACATCAACATAAACATAAAGCATTTTTCTATCATGGCATAATTCTTAACATCAAACACCAACTTAAAACATTTTTCCATCATGGCATAATTCTTAACATAAGCATAAACATAAACCTTTTCTATCATGGCATAATTCTTGACATAAGCATAAATATAAACATTTTCTATCATGGCATAATGCATAACATGAATGAATGCATGAGTCAAAATGCATATACATAAGGATGCTTAATTTTAAAATCATACTTTTAGATATTTAAACATAATCATAACATCATTGGGGTCCCCGGCTTGTACCACATTCATACATCATATGCGCGCATCCCTAAGTAAATACGAGGTAGCTAGTCTCGACCTACTAGGGTAAGGACAGCTTCATCGGTAGTCCCCGAACCATGGACAACTTCATCGGTAGTCCAGAACCGTGGACAGCTTCATCGGTAGTCCAGAACCGTGGACCTTACGTAGGTCCGGTACAAGCCCATTCATAAAATAAAATACTTTCACATGCTTCTTTATTCATAAACATACATAGCATAATCATTCATTCTTAATACTTAACATCATCATTATGCCTTGAAGGCATGAACCTTATCTTCGTTCATCATTTTCATTCCATATCATCATTATGCCTCGAAGGCATGAACTTTAACTTCATTCATCATTTTCAGTCATAAACATGACATGCATACATAATCATGTCCTAAGGTTTAAACATCATCCTAGTTCATAAAGCTTGCCGTGTTCATGGCATACTACAGTATTTAGGGTCATAGCATTCATCATAAACCATACATAGACCTTCGCACACATATTCTACATGCATTATTCTATTCAACCTACTCCTACATCACATATGTTCATGGTATTTGATCTATAATATTCATGAATAAAACATCACACATAACCTAAACATACCAAAAAATCATGTCACATGACACATAAAACTAGGGTTTTAGTAACTTAACAACAAGTATCCTTGAGACCTAACAACAAGTATCCATACATCATGCTTAACCATATACTTACATCATTGTAACCTAACAACAAGTATCCTTGAGACCTTAACCCAATCCAAGCCCTGGGTCATGGTCTTGGCCGAAACCCTAAGGAACCCTAGGTCCATGGAAAAATTCATATAGGTCACAAATAACGTCCCATACAAACATACAATGCCATAGAAAACATTTGATCCCATAGTTAAAGTTAACCCTAATCCCTTAGCCCTAGATTAGCCCTTGGCCGAAACCTAAAGGCCCATGAAATTCATAGAAAAATTATTATAAAACCCAATCACTATCCATCATGTCATAGGGGAAACAAATTAAACATGTTGAATGGTTAGATCAAGTTCCATCCATGGGTTAGGGGTCTTGGCCGAAACTTATAGGAGCCATTAAGCATGTAAAAATTCACATGAATCACCACTAACATCACTTACATCATAAGGAGACATAAGAACCATCATTAGAGAGTTAAAACTAGTCCTAGCCATGGAAACATGAAGGTGGCCGAACCCTAGAAGTCCTCTTTCATGGATTTCTCAACTTAGATCTCAAACAAAAACTTAGATCATAACCATATCAAGGAAAACCATTACACCACAGGTGAGGGAGTCTTACCTTAGTTTACCTTGGTTATAGACCTTAGATGGGGAGGAGGATGAAGACCTTGTTGTCTCTTGACCACCCCTAGCCTTTGCAACCTTGTAAAAAAACTTGGATCTTGGTAGAGAGACCTTCTTGTGAAGCTTTTCCAAAGGGAAACTCCCCCTTGAGGTTTCGACTAGAATGAGGAAGGAAGAGGGAGAAGGGTGGACTTGGTGTAGAAGAAAAGTAACTCCCATGCCACCTCTTTAAACCACATTAAGGAGGGCAAGTGAAGAGTCATGGTGGATGACTCTTCATTTTCCCTAAGCCTTAACCAAAATCCACTTCATTCTCTACTAGCACTCCCTTGTTAGGAGAATTGGTTAGTACATGCATGGTGGTAACATAGGTCCAAGGTTCAATCCTTGGTGCATGCACTTTATTTTTTTATTTTATTTATTATTTTTTTATATTATTTTCGAAAATTCCCCACAAATTCCCCCATGATCATACTAATATTCCTTATTAAAAACACATTTATATTTATATTAAATTTCACCTAAAATCCACTAATAACCATGGTCTTAGAAAAGCCCATTAGTACTTAGCTTCTCAATTTAAATGAGAAATTATGGATAATTAGGCTAAGGTTCGTACTAGTATCTCTAAACTCCTTCAAAACTATTTAGACATGATCAATATTTTAAAGAAAATATTGAGAAGATTTTCCGAGTCGTTACACCTCCAGATCTTGAGAGCGAACACTACTGTAGCTAGCTCCAAGTCATGAGTAATGTAGTTCTTCTCATAATCCTTGAGTTGTCTTGAGGTTTAGGCAATAACCTTGCCATTCTGCATCAGCACTGCTCCAATCCTAATTTAGAAGCATCACTATAAATGTCAAAGCTGTCAGTGGTCTCTGGAAGAGTCAGGATGGGAGCACTAGTCAATCTTCTCTTTAATTCTGTAAAACTGTTCTCGCAGTCCTCTGTCCACTGAAACTTTCTGTTCTTTCTGGTAAGAGCTGTCAGTGGGGAGGCTATTCTGGAGAAATCCTCTACAAACTTCCTGTAGTAACCGGCTAGACCCAGAAAACTTCTAATCTCACTGGCATTCTTCGGTCTAACCAGTTACTTACTGCTTCTATTTTGCTGGGGTCTACCATCACACCATCCTTGGAGATGATGTGACCCAGAAAAGACACTGATCGAGCCAAAACTCACACTTGGAGAATTTCGCATAGAGTTGGCTCCGCTGAAGAATTCTAATACATGTTTTCAGGTGTTCTGCGTGTTCCTTCTAAGTCCTGGAATATATCAGAATGTCATCGATGAAGACGATAACAAACTTATCTAAATATTCTCGAACACTCTGTTCATTAGGTCCATGAAAGTCGCTGGAGCGTTCGTTACGCCAAAAGGCATAACTACAAACTCATAGTGTCTGTATCTTGTTCTGAAAAGCTGTCTTGGGATGTCACCTTCCTTAACTTTCACCTGGTGATACCCCGATCTCAAGTCTATTTTTGAGAACATTGCTGCTCCCTTTAGCTGATCGAACAAGTCGTCAATTCTTGGCAAGGGATACTTGTTCTTGATGGTGACTTGGTTCAAGGCCCGGTAATCTATACACAAGCGCATGGACCCGTCTTTCTTCTTCACGAACAATACGGGAGCTCCCCAAGGTGAATGACTAGGGCGTATGAAGCCCTTGTCGAGCAGCTCCTGTAGTTGCTCCTGAAGTTCTCTTAATTCTGCTGGAGCCATACGGTATGGTGCTTTTGAAATGGGATTGGTACCTGGAATGAGATCTATCTCAAACTCTATCTCCCTGTCTGGCGCTAAGCCTGGTAACTCGTCAGGGAAGACTGCTGGGTAGTCACATACCACTGGGACCTCTTCTAGCTTTTGGTCCTTCTCTTGTTCGGTATTGACTACATGTGCTAGAAATCCGGTACATCCTGAATCCAACAGTTTCTGTGCTTTTAGAGCTGAGAGAAATTTCTTGGCCTTTCTCTTGGGTTCTCCGATGTATTCAAACTGCACTCCTTCTTCAGGTTAGAATATGACTTTCCTTTTACGACATTCTATGGAGGCACCGTACTTGATTAGGAAGTCCATTCCAAAAATGACATCATAATCAGTCATATCCAGCACTATCAGATCACCATAAAGCTCTCTGCCTGCTATACTGACTGGCACTGCACGGAGCCAGTGCGTGGACGCCATAATCTCTCCTGAAGGTAGGGTGGTTAAGAACTGGCCACTGAGTACATCTGGAGGTATAGCTAACTTCTCTGTGAATGCCCTGGATATGAAGGAATGGGTTGCCCCAGTATCGAATAAGACAGTTGCATTTTGCTGTAAAATATATATCTGACCTGTCACAACTGTCGAGGCATTCGCTACATCCTCTCTGGTCAGTGAGAAGATCCATGCATTGGTAGTGGCTGATGGAGCTTCTAATCTGCCCTGACTGATATGGGGACCATCTAGTGCTACCTGCATCTGATGCAGCTGTGCAAGTTTGCCTCCATACTGAGTAGGATGTGGGGTAGGTAAACTGTTCTTGGTGGGGCACTGCTTGGCCATGTGCCCCTCTTGACCACAGTTATAACACCCACGGGTGCCCTTGCGGCAGACCCCTAAGTGTTGTCTCCCAAATGTGGGACAAGTGGGATACTTGGCTTGCTTGTTAGCTGGCTCCCCTTTCGAATTGTTCCACTGCTTTCTTTTGCCTTGATTCTTTCCTTTCCAGCTAGAGTTATGGCCCTGGGGTTTCTGAGTTCCTGAACTGCCTTGGCCTTTACTTTCTGTCATGACTGACTTCTGCTGTTGCATGTTGTTCTGGTAGTGCTCAGTGATCAGAGCAATGCTAACTAGTTCTTCTGAGGTTCGCGGCCTATGAATGTCGCTGGCCACATTCAATGCTATTTCTGGCCTTAGCATCATGAGCATTAGTTTGACTCGCTCTCGTTCAGTGCTGACCAGTTCAGGGCAGAGACGAGCCAGTCTGTTGAATCTCTTTACGGCTTCCTCTACTGATACATTACCTTGACGAAATTCAGTGAATTCATCATAATGTCGGTTAGTAACCCGCATATGAAAGAACTCTTCGAAGAACTCAGCTTCGAAGTTGGCCCACGTCATCTGATTTATGTCTTGCTTGGCCTTCACCCTTTCCCACCACATTCTAGCATCTCCTGCTATGCAGAAGGAGGCGCACATTACTTTCTCATGTTCTGGCTAGTCCAGAAGCTCCATGGTACTCTCCAGGGTTTTGAACCAGGTTTGTGCATCCCACAGTTCACTAGTGCCTGAAAAGGTTTCTGGTTTGAGTTTCTGCCACTTAACTAGATATGCTTCTCTTCTAGCCCCTACTGCTGGGGCTTCTGGTGCTATTGGTGGAATTGATGCTCTAGGTGGAACCTCTGTCACTATTGAGGTTTCCACATCTGGCCCTGGCGTACCAGTAGGTGTGGCATGCTGATTAGCCTTTAAAGTGGCTATCTCCTGCTGTTGTACAGCAATCTGTCTCTGGAGCTGAGCCACTATCTCTTCGAGATTAGATGGAGTCACTGTGTCAGTTGCCTCCTGTTGAGGCTCAGTAGCTGGTGCCCTTCTAGTTGGGCGTCCTCTAACCATTATCTACATAACAGAGGACATACATATTTACTATAACTATATTAAAGTGCCTTGAGTTATAAACATGCTTCAGTTAAGTAGGGAATGAAAAAGTAAGAAAACATAAGTAATGTGAGAGGTTCTCTTACTTGGAAGCTGCAGGTACGATGCTGGATGTGTGTGTGGAGGAAAGATAGAACTTGCTCTGATACCACTCTGTAACGACCCACCTTCTGGTACTAAGCTTTAAGGCGGATCGCTACTAACTGGCTGACTGATTACTGATCATTGTTTTCGTTTAATGCTAAACCAACTGGGAGAATTTAAAAATTTTGCTATGTACTGAACTAACAATTCATAACTTAAGCATGCTGCGGTAAATCATAATCATGTTGGAAGTACTAACCAGCCAAAATAAAACAAAAACTTTAATTTTATTAGCTTGGCAGGATTTGATCCCCAACCTCAGCGTTGCATGACTGAAGCACTAACCAGCAGCTCTACATCACATTCTGTTGTAAACTGAGTACACCAGTCGACTGCCCGAGGCGACGAAGCCTTCTGTACGATTTTGCTACTGGTCCCAGTCGACTGGTAGCTGTCGCAGTCGACTGGCAGTTCTGAAATCTGAAAATTCAGATTCCAGAAACGTGCCCAAGTCAACCCACTTCGTACCAAAAACCCCCCACAAACTCATATTTAAGCTTACTAACAGGTATACAATGATTCTAGGCCATATTCTACATGTTTTCATGACATTAAAGCATACTTCAACCATTTCTAAGCATGAAATTAGAAACACGAACTTTGTATCAACTTGTTACTAAAGCTAAGCATTGTTCCTATCTAGATGCATCAATAGTAGCACTATAATATCAGAAATGGTTCTATAGCCTTAGATCATGCATTTTACTACTAGTTAACATGCACTTGAAATGTATCACTCAACATATCACATGTAGAAACTAGGCATGACATGACTGCATGGTATTAACTCATGATACATAATCTCATACTAGAATTCTCGCAAGACTCATATCAAGAGTGATGTTATCAACATAACAAAGGTACTTAAAATGCGGAAAATGATAAACATGACAAAGAACTAGTTCATTTAACATTCTTAATCGTGCATCCTCATAAGGCAAGTTCCCAAGGTTCTTTTCATTCCAAGTTCCACCATCACACACTCCCCATCATCCCTGCCGCTTCCGCTACTCCATTTTTCCTTTGCCCTTATCTGCAGTATAAGGAAAAATGAAACTATAAGCATAAAGCTTAGTAAGTACCATCCTACTCACAAAACAATGCATATCTCGAAACTCATGCTTTTGAAAACACATGTAGGAAAAACATATCATGCTTGTCATTTATTCTTGCTGAAACATATAATCTAAACAAATATCATGACATACTCATCATACTAAGCACATGAACTAAATCATATTCTTCTAACTAAATTCACATAGCATTCATAGAATCTAACTGAACTAAGCATGATCTTAAAACTGTTTTCACTTAAAGCTATTACTGAACTTTTGAAACTTATACATATAATAAGTGAAAATACTAATCATGCTGTTGTGGGCCCGGCAATGTGCTGCTAATGCGCGCATCCCTAAATAGATCCGAGGTAGCTAATCCCGAACCTATAGGGTACTACTACTAGGCGATCTAGGGGCAACTAGGAGCCCACCCATGGACGAACTAGAGTCCAAGTACATGTCATAAAAAGTAAAATACTTTCATAAATATTCTTTTCTTTAACCTTGCATCTACTAGGCGATCTAGGAGCCCACCCAATGGACTAACTAGGGTCTATAAACATAAAGCAAGGGTAGTTAATTTCATAACATGCTAAAACTCATATTAGAGCTTCTTAACATTTTCTCGAGCACCTTGTGTGCCTAAAACTCCCCTCTTCTTTTAAGGACACTTCCTACGCACTCGACGGTGCGTCTAAACCCCAAACTAAAGGGGGAAGCACGTTTAGCCCATCTAGTGGTGCCCTTAAAGTCGGTAGAGAGAGTAGATCTACACATAAGAACATAAACTTGCAATTAGATAAAACTAAGGCGTTTAGGCATACGAACAAAGCTACTTATACTGCAGGTGAGGGGTACTTACATCCTGCGCTTGTTCTTACAACTCTAATGCGTAGGGCTTAGGGAGAGAGAAGATCCTTGGAGTCTCGGAGAGGTTCTAACGACGAACTACTCCTTGAGACGATCCCTTAGCGTGCCCTCCTTGAATCCGCCCAACACAAACCCTTGGACTCCCTCCTTGGTTTGCCGTGAGTGCGGGAGAGAGAAAGGCTCGGGAGAGGGTGAGGAAAAATCGCCCAAGAGGGAGGAGTCGACGGTGAGAAGATGAGGGAAGGAATAAACCTAAAGATCCTTAAGTTTCCCTTTTATACTTATGGAAAAATTTAACTAAGTTCACCTTATTTAACTTTTCCTCTATTTTGTTTTAATAAAAATAGACTAGCCCACTTAGTAAGCCTCTTCTCCTCTCATGGTATAGGTCTAGAGGTCAAACCCCACTTTAGTCTTTTTTTTTTACCGCGCATTCTATTTTTATTCATTTTTGCCTTATTTATCCATGGAAAAATTCTATAAAAATATCCATAAATTCAGAATTAATTCTAGGATATTTCGAAAATTATGTTTGAGAATTTTCAGGCGTTACATTTTCCCCCTCTTTTTAAGCCTTCCTATCCTAGTTCAGTTTGTGTTGTAGCTTGTAGCTACAATGATTTGCTAGCAGTTGCTGTGAGCATTATGTAGCTGTGATCAACTCCTCTGCAGTAAGAAATCAATCTTGTGTCATTTTCCTGTCGGCTTTGGTGAATTGTGCACTCCTAACTCTCTCTGTCGCCTTATTGTTGTTTCCCATTAATCATGGCTTGTTGAGGCAGTTCATGATCTCTTCTTCACAGTAGCTGATGACCTTGGTATGGCCAAAGGCCTTTTCCTTTTACTTAGCTCCTCCATGGTTCATGGTATTGATAGTCAGTTCCAAAGTGGAGCAATGCTGTGCAAGATTTTCTGTGGCTCACTTTAAGTTCTGGATACCTTATCCTTGTTTGATAAGTGTTATTAATTGAGTTGATGCTTCTTTGAGTTGGGGTTCTCATAAATGTGGTACCTTATGTTTCAATCTATGATGTCATACCTCATCCCGTAATTTATGGGAGCTTGAGTAGGAGTTGATATATCCACTCATGTTCCATGTGTAAGGCAAGTTTTGTTGTGATTTTATCTTTATCATTGAACCATATCTAAGAGCTTGTACTTTGTAGATCGAGTCATAAAAATGCTTATGAGATGCATTGTATAAGTCAAACAAGTGTCACCTAGCGATAAGTCAACTATGGTGGGCGTTTCATGCTAACTTCTTTAACATGCCTTATGAATGTCTTAAAATTCGTGAAATTGATGATATGAAATAATTGTTCAAACAAGTGGTACACAATCCCCGAGGGCAATGGTGGAGCGGCAGGGTGCCTTTTCAATTTCTCAAGCATCTAAGGATTGATTCCTAGCTTCGGTAAATTAACGGATGAATTTTTCTTAATGGACAGTTGATCTAAGAATGCTGGGATGATGGACCGTCCGTTATGAGCACTTCCGATCATCCTAAGATTAGTCCAGGTGCTAACTAAAAAACAAAGTGATACACATGGGAGGAATTGTTTTTAAGAACTCTTTTCATTTGTATCTCTGAGTTATCCTCCCTATATTTATCTAATTGGTCGATATTATTCAACCTTTCATGTGGAATACTAGTAGTAGTAGTAGTAGTAGTAATAGTAGTAGTAGTGGTAGATTAGGTAGTTAAGTAACTAAAAGAGAACAATTAGTTATATACTTATACTATTGAACTAGTCTGTGTGTTGCAGAGAGATCGTGGGTCTATTTGCGCATTATACTGCTTTACCCCCATGATTGTCCCACACCATTGAGAGGGAATAAATCAGGAAATCGAAACTAGCCATCATATAAATACTTCGGCCATTCTTACTAGGTAGATTGTTGGTGTCACGCCCCGAGACCAACGGAGCCGCTGATCCAATATAAAATCGGACAACATCTTCCTTGTCCGGCGGACAATTTAAACACACATACAACATACGCAGTATAATAATTGACCTCAGGCCTCAAAACAAGATATATAACATAAAGAAATAATTGCATCACAGTACTAAGACCGTAAAACTCACCCGAGCTGTCCTCGGGGTAGGCACGTAGCAAAACAACAACCACAAAGTCTAGCAGAGGACTCAAAAATATAATACCGCAACAAATGAATTACGATACAAGTCCATGACATGAAAATGAATACAACGCAAAGAGTATGCTATAAAGGAAAGCAAAATATGCGGAAGCACCCATCGATGGAGTCGTAGGGACCCAGGACTTAGAACTGGGCTCCCCCTGGCGACCTATCAACCTGAAAACAAAAATATTGTGACGGGTGGTAAGTCCAAGTAGACTTTGCAGGTATAGAGAAAGATATGTATGACAGAATAAATAGCTGAATAAGCTATACAGAAATAACAGGATACAGTCTCAATAGAAACTATCAGAATATGCATAACTGAAAGTATCAAATGAATGTACATATCAGAAATCTGCCTATCCTAATCATAAAAGAGCCTGTAACGTACGAGTAAGTGCAGGGGCATCAAACTACACATATAATATATCCTGTATGTGCATGCCAAACATATGCAGCAAACAAATGTAACAATCACAATCAAATACACAAATATATCATATGCACATCATAAAATGACATGGTCACCCCTGACACCAGTCTAGCTATCGAGGCATGTCATATGCGTCGGCCGAGTAGGTAGAGTTGTGACACTGTCCGCACTCTGCCATCACTGTTCCTGAGTGACTAAGTGGACAGGATGCTGGTGGAGCTCTCGCTCCGCCCCATGTATATATGGGTGAGATATCTCTCTCATCTCCTATGGTCTATGGGAAGAGGAGGGATTTCTACCTGCTACTATGCTTCGAAACCACTACTCATGAGTAGTCGAGCGGAGCAGTACAGAGCAAATGCATACACCCAACGATATCCATTGACCCATGAGTGGTCGTTTGTGCTTATCATATACCGGAAGATGATAGACTTAACCACAAGGGAGTTGCTGATCGCCGACATGTAACAATGCAGGGATGGTGCATGACTCTAACACATGCAACCCCTATCAGGTCATCAATACATAACTCAACCTAGCATGCATAGGTCGAACACATGTATCATAACCTAATCATCATATATCTAGATACATATGTAAGTATAACTAGAATCAATCAAATGTAGACACATAGTGGCACGCTCTATATCTATGTACACATGCTCGCACAAATGCTATATAGAATCAGATAACAATAAAACAAGACTGTATAGAAGGAAATCAGATCATATCCAAGATCAAGTAATAAGTATCAAACAGGATAACAAACGGTAGTAGATTTAAGGTTAATAAAACCTACTACACATAATAAATAACCATGCATAAAGATAAGTGGATCTAAGAAAACAAACAAGAAGTGCCCGCCTCCAAATGGAAGAGTCCATATGTATCAAGAGAACCACCCGCCAATAATCAACAACAATAAGTCCAAATCAAGTCCCTGTATTAAAGGATATATTTAAATAGCTATCACACAGAAATAGTAACTAGTTAATAAATCCCTAAACGATATTAGGGTTAACCTAATCATTCTGTTTTCATTTAATTACTTCTAATTAAATGAAAGATTCCTAATTACCTCGCGTAATCAAGATTAAGTTAGAACCTAGGATTCAATCCAAAGGTAGCTCAAAAGATCACCCTTAACCGAAACCTAAACCATGATCCAGTTCTACCACAGCTCCTACAATACCGTTCCAAGCTTGAATCATTCACATGAAGCACCAACCCAAACAGGTTTCCATCAACAGTAAGTAGTGTAATTATCAACACCAAAATTCAAGTATCATAAGAGAAGGAAACCACTGCCCCAGCTAAACCCAAAGTTAAACAAAACTCACCCATCTAATTCCAAGCAATAGAACACAACAACCTCAACCACAAATTGGATTCATTTCAATAAATAGAGCTTACGCTAGCTCATGGCAGAAACAGCAAGCCAAACAGATCCATGAAATAAGACTCAGCGGAAATTAGATCATGTGAAGTTCTACCATAAATCAGGTTCCAAGCAAAAGCCTACAAAACCAAGTACTATAACAGAACCAATTCCAAACAGAGTTAACACTCAACAATACGCATTAGAACTCAATCCAACTACTTACCTGAGCCGAGCAGCTCGCCACGGCAGGAAATCCCAATCGACATAGTGAGTTGGAGCAGGGAGGAAGAACTGAAATCCAATTACAACACCCGGAAATCAGCAAGACAAGCTAGATCCCATATCTCAAATCCTCCAAATCAAACTCTAGATGCAACGAAACCTTAACCTTGATGATCACTACGAACAACCCTTACCTCACACAATCGTTGGTGAAGAAGAATCGATCGCAGCAATCGCGCTGAGTCACATCCCTACCTCCAAGAGCCCTCGATCGACCAGCTGCACCCTCTACTCCTTGCGCTAAGGAAGATAAACAACAGAAGGTGAAGTGGTGCTCCACGGTGTCAGCTCGAACGAAGGAGGAGGAAGAAAAAGACCTGATCGCAATGAGGAAGAACCGTGCAGAGGTGCTGGCACTTCCTTCAAATCATCGATCGGAGCAGCTAGTGGAGATCGGCGTTCGCTCAACCTCAGAGGAGAAGCAACGATTGAGCACAGAGAGGAGAATGGGATCGGGCCGATGAGATTGGGGAGGAAGGAGTCGAACCTCTCCTTAAGCTGTGACTTTATGCGAAAAGCCCCTCGTATTTTGGTTCCTTACATCCGCACCCCTATAGTTTGGATTTAAGTAATTAAACCCTCCTAGTTTAGGTTTCCTTGTATCTTAGCCCTCCAAACTTAATTTAGAATAATCCAATCGTCCCAATCTCATCCAAGGTCTGTAAACCCTAACTAATTTTCAAATTTTTTTTTCGAAAATTCTCCGGACTGCGTCCAAAGTGTCGTACTTAACAGTTGGTCATTGACCCTTCTACATGAGATCTATTTATGAGGGTTTCGGCCATATTTTACTAGATGGATTACAAGCCATCCATCCTTTCATATGAGATTTATTTTTTACTGAGTGGACTGGTCGCCCTTTTAGATAATATATATTTATTGTCAAATAAAATAAAGAGGAATAATTAGTAAGAGCATATAAGAGAAACAAGGTGACTAAGAGAAGCTAAAGAGAAGATAACAAGAAATAGCAGATGATTCTTTTGATGCTAGGACTATATCCTTTAGGTCATAACAATCTCTTGAGAATTTTGGAAATTGTTGTTGGATTGTTCTTCGTTCGTAAACTGAAGATGTGGCATGGATTGACCTGACCACCTTATTTGTGCTAGAAGCTATATAGAATTCTTATTAGCTTAATCTCAGTTAAAAATCTGATTGTTATATGGATTATGAGCTGATTAATGTCATTACCACATTCAACCTGCCTACAGTGGACAATATTCATTCACATACTTCATCAAAATAATTATGGCAATTTGAAGTTTTCATATGCTTATGTCAACATGTCCAACTGCATCAGAGTAATTGTGCCAGCTTGAGATTTTCATGAACCGGAGCAAATCTTCACCAATTTACCTTAGACACTGACATCTTAATTTTCAGAAGTATTTCACTTTTTGATATGCTCAGTTGCTCTAATGTAATTATTTTATTTTATTGTGCTCTAATTATTTAATTTTATTTATATATTTGGCATTACTTGTTCTTTCAGCATGTGATTCAACACAGTCCCTAAAAATCCAGAGGTCAAGGAATAAGAATCCTAAAGGATCTTCTAGCAAATCCTTGAGTCGGTCTCACTCTTCTGATTCACATTCCAGGGGATCTGTTTTGTCCACGAGCTGCACCACAGTAAGAGCTGCCATTTGATTTTGTTTTAGTATCATATCATGGTTAGATGCTGAAAGTCTGTAATTTTATATATTCTATTATTTGTTTTTGCAATGTTCTCCCTTGACATACCAACATTCTTTTTTAGAGTTTACAATTGTCTTATGTGTCATCACATTGCTGGTGCAGAAGGTTGATCTCAGCAAGCTAGCAACAACAGCATTATGGCGATACTCGAGGCATTTTAATCTCGTAAGCTAAACTTCACAGTAATTCACAATATTCGCATACCTTCGTTGTCATCCATGCTCCTTGTTTGTGTTTTATCTTGTTTTGCATGAAACCATATTCCTTTCACATGCACACTGATCACGTTATCTATGTCTGCAACAGGTGGGTGAGAGTCCTAACCCCTCCAAAGAGCAGTTAATTGAAATAGTTCAGAAGCATTTCATGTCGCAGGTAAATGCATCACTGCCAGCGTATGCATGAATTTCCTGAGTGCTTGACTGTCTTATTTGAATCTAATTGTCGCACACACCTTTCTGCAGCAATTGGATGAGTTGCAGGTAATTGTAGGCTTTGTGCAGGCTGCAAAGAGACTGAAGTCTGTCTGACTGATCGAGTCCTCTGATAGCTATTATATTCAAGCTAACAGAGTTCTCAATAGTTGTCACTACTGCATTTTATTGCCTGTGAGTGCGAAAGCTTGATTGTAAGATTTCAGAACGAATTGGATTCTAGGCACTAGAGCTAGTATTTTGTTAATACGTACTACTGTTAGAGATAAATATTTGTAGTAGCCTCACTTTTAACATATTTTTAGTTAGCAAAAATGTTTAATGGATTTATCATCTAAATATATTAGATTTTATGACTGATTAATTAAATAGTGAGGAATATTATATTATCCATCAAACACACAAGTAAAGAAATTAAGATCTAAATAGCAACGGGATCTCAAATCAATCTCCACTTTTGTGCTCCCATGAGTGCGATACAGTGATAACATACTAATTGGAACGTCTAAAAGGATTACAATTCGAATTTACATATTTTAAAGTACTTCTGAATGCGCATAAATTAGTTCTAAATATAGCATATATGAGAGAGGCAATTAAGGACATGGCAGACTCTCCCGTAGGGAAAGAAGTATCAAAACAGATAGAATTAGCTCGATCGTAAGAGAGAAGGATGAATTATCTTCAGTTATTTCTTTATAAATAATATTGATTCACATTATATAATAACAACAATATATTAAATGTGATTATTAAGCCCTAGTTGGTTTTACTTTATACAATTAAACCTTTTTAATAATTGTTTAGAAGATGATGTGATCAGAATCTCTCTTCTCGCAGTTCCGGATCTCCTATTCTACCACAACACTTAGGTTGGAGAGTCCGTACTGGTAGAGCCTTAAATCTTCAGTAGCCACGCTGTCCTCCCGTGAACTTTCCATTTGCGGCCTCGAGCTCACTTCCGTAAGGCCTATGATTTTTCGTTGCTCTACATCTCTCTGGAACTCCACTTGTCGCTTGATGTGCCTTCGAGCCACCAATCTGACTTGCTATAATATCAACACCGGTGAGCGTAGCCCGACGTTGTCGATTTTCCACTTCGATGCTTAAGTTAGCACAGTGCTAAATAAAAAGGTGTCTCCCTCGAGGAGAGGGCTTGTGCTAAAAAAAAGTGCCTTCCATGAGAAAAGGGCTTTGGTAGGTTGTGTTATATTTGAGAGTTATTCTAAGAGATTGCCTTATAGTATGTAGAATTTATTAGATAAATAAAGATTCACTACTTGAGTACACATTTTCTGTGTGATTGAATCTTAAATTTATTACTAAATGTCCACAATATGATTTATAATATGAGAAAATTTGTGATTGGATCATAACTAATGAGCATCTCTACATGTATAATTATGAATGCATTGAAATATTTATTAGTCGATGAATTGATGAGTTCTGATATCATTGATTCATGAGACTAGCATGTGTTATACTCCTTTGTTTAATCAAGTAGTTGCTCTTCACTAATTAGAGACATTGGGATGCCTAGAGTTAAATGTGGAGGCTAGTTAAGGGTAACTAATTCATTGAAATGACTTGCCATGAGACTTTCTATGGTTCTATACATATATGAATATGTCAATGAAGATCTCATTGTAGTTTAAGTACGAGTTTCCTTCGACTTGATGTGTTCAAGTCATCTTGGTCATGAAGACTTATCCTTTGATATCTTAAGCAAGCATCTTTTTCAAGATGCAGACTAGGGATGATTAAATCGAAGTGCCCGAAGGTATTTGGATAGTCGATAGAGGATTCACAGCTCCTCATATTAGGAGGTGTATATCCTATGACTATTTTTCAGGATTGTTACTTGAAGTCTTTAGCCAAAGCATCACATGTCAAGAATATGGTACGCTTGGACACATGTCTAAGTAATTTGAATCCACAAAATGAGAAAGCATTACTTGGGCTAGGTCTGACGTAGCCAATATAGTGAAGACTGACATATATACGATGTCCAAAATCAAATGGGTATAAGACGAGTGAAAGGAATGAGACACGACTCATTGTAGTTACTAAATGGTTCAAAAAAGGATCTGAAATCAACCGTTAATTTTCTGATCAATTGGGGGGCATGATATATTACTAGGTGTCACTTATGTTCTATTTGTAATTAATAGTTAATTGCGAATGACCAACAAAACCTTGAACCTATTAGGTCATATGTGTTACGAGTTTATCCGAAAGACTTAAAATTAGATTGAGAATTGAATTCTCAAATTAAGAGAGATTAAATCAGGTTGGACCAAATGAAGGGCAAATTGTTATATTTGAGAGGTGTCCTAAGACAACCGCCTTAGATATTGTATTATTTACTGGATAAATAAATTTACTATTTTAGTGTCCATTCTTTATGTATGTTATATTGATCTTAAACTCATATACTAAATGCCCACAATATGATTCATAGCATGAGAGAATTTGTGATTGGATCACAACTAGTGAACATTTCTATATGTGTAATTATGAATGTATTAAAATATTTCCTAGTCGATGAATTGATGAGTTCCGAGATTATTGATTCTATGAGAGTAGCATATGTTGGGTCGCAAACAAAGTCCCATATTGAAAATATCTATATTCATTCAGTTCTAATAACTAGTATCAGAGCTAGGTCGCTCTTCACTAGATTAATCGCCAAAAGAAGCATGAGCCAAACCCATGATCCAGATTGAAACATGTGGGTGGAACCATGAACTAAATAGGGGAAGCCCTGAGCAACTCAAGAGTGACCCGATGCTTGAGGGGAGGCCCTAAGCAGGTCAAGAGTGACTCGATGCTTGAGGGGAGGCTTGAACCATGAAAATAATAGTGGTCCTTCATTTGGAGAGGGGGGATTGTTGCGTTACAATGGTTGAAAATAAAGTCCCACATTGAAAACACATGGAAAAGATCATGAACTTATAAGGAAAAGATATCTCCATTGGTATGAGGTCTTTTGGATAAAGTCCAAAAATAAAACCATGAGGGCTTAGGCTCAAAGTGGATAATATCATGTCATTGTGGAGATATCTAAATTTCTTCAGTCCTAACATATCCAAGTAGTTATTTCTCACTGGCAAGAGATATTGGGATGTAGAGAGTTAAATGTGGATGTTAGTTATGGATAACTAGTTCATTGGAGTGACCTGCTATGAGACTTCATGTGATTTTATACATGTCTATGAGATCTCATTGTAGCTCGAGTGTAAGTTTCCTTCGACTTGAGGTATTCAAGTCATCTTGGTCATGGAGACATATATAAGTTGACATCTTAAGCATACATCTACTCGGAGGTGTGGACCCAGGATGATTGAGTATAAGAAGAGATGCCCGAAGGTGTTTGAATAGCTCACGTATGATTCACCTCTCCCTTAATAAGAAGATATATACCCTATGGTCTCTTGTTAGGATTATTATTCATGTCTTTGGCCAAAGCATTACACGTCAAGAGGATGGTATTCTTGGACACGTGTTTAAGCAATTTAAATCCGTAGGACAAGGAACTATTACTTGGGCTAGGTGTGAAGTAGTCAGCCTAATGGAGACTGATACATACACCATGGCCTAAACCAAGCAGGTATAAGATGAGTGAAAGGAATAGACACAAATAACTGTAGCTGTTGAAGGGTTCAGAAGTGATTCTAGAATCAATTATGACTTTTCGATTAATTGAGGGATTATGATGTACTACTAGATGCAACTCATGATCGATTCATAATTAATGGTTATTATGAACAACCAACATAAGCCGGGAACCTATTGGATCACACACATTACGAGTTTATTCGAAAGATTTAAGACAAGTTTAAGAATTGGATTTTCAAATTAAGGGAAACTAGGTTTGGTAGGACAAGATGAGGAAAAAATATGGAAAATATTTGTTGGATGGAAGCGATGGTGGACCACACCTATTGTAGGTGAGATGGATTCATTATGATTTAATAATAAATCAAAAGAATTTAGTTTAGTTATGAACTAAGTGTAAGTACCTTGGGTTAGTTTTGATATGGTTAATTGAGTCAATTAGTCCCTATGTTTATTTTGATGTATTGTATCTAAGTGTGCAGGATCTTAAGAACACAAAAAGTTGAGTGAAAGATGCAGTGAGCAAGAAGGATGACACAAGAAGCGAGTCGATGTGCTCGGTGCATCCGAGGGATGAGGAGCTGTGGAAGAGTACACTGGCGGAGCAAGAAAGATGCACATGACGTCTGAGGGACGAGAAGTTGGGGAGAAAGTCTGCTCGAGGAGAAGGTTGGAGTTGGATTCGGGTGAGCTCAACTCCGAATGACCGAAGCATCACCCAAGCATTGATTGAATGGAGTTGTCCATTCCAGGATCTTGGAACCTATTTGTGACGACCCACCTTTTGGTACTTCTAACTTTAAGTTATTACTACTTGACTTCCCTTAACTTGCTTTATTATTTTTTTTTCTTCCTTCTATTTTTTTTTCAAAAAAAACAAAACTACTTTCATTTTATTTGCTTTGCTAGGATTTGACCCCTAAACCTCTTAGTTGTAACACTAGAGTACTAACTAGCTGCTCTATACCATTTCTTTTCAATGGTATCAGTCGACTGCTATATAGCAGCCGACTGGTACCAGGCGACTGGCCTTTTGGCAGTCGCCTGGTGCATCGAACAGAAGCTACTGTTCGATAGGGCAGGTGACTGGTCCTGTACCAGTCGATTGGCACGCCTGAAAACCTGTATTTCAGACCTGAAACTCATCTCCATCCATCCACAAAACATATACTTTCAAGCCATACAAAGACATAACACCATTTCTATACTCTAAACTAGTTTTCTAAACATTTTAGCCAATCAAAACAACTTCATAAACTTGAAATTAGGACTTTTGCGGAAGTAAATAAGCTATCAAAATCTATGTGAACTTTAGACTAGAGTTTGTACCAAATTTTGTATCTATGCAAGGTTTAAACAAAGTCATTCATTCTACCATTTCGAAACACCAAAACATATGTTCTACAAGACTTAGCCCAATGATCTCTTCCACGGTTCCGCCACCACTGAACATCAATGCAAGTCCCTTCGCCTCCTTAACTTATGCTTTTTCTTTACCTTTGTCTGCAATAGAAGGAAATGCAACTAATAAGCAAAATGCTTAGTAAGTAAATCCTAACTCACAAATCCAACGATAAGGGATAAACATGCTCTTTTCAAATAATGCTTGCTTCAAAACACATGCACTTTGAAATACTTACACATGGGAACTTTCATATACTTATCATGCTCAATCATACTTGAAAACATTTACTAGCACTAAAACATTGGCAAATCTAACATGCTCATAAGTTCTTTTGAAACTTACTAATGATACATTTCCATACTTTAAAACACAACTTCTTTGCTCTTTCCCTTTAACATGCTTATAACATAACTATGTTATCATACATAACAAAACATGCACTTTAGGAAATTGAAACACTTTCATATACTCATATACTTCAAAATAATAATCAACTTTCTCAGGCCTTGATAATGTACCTGGTATCAGTGTACCAATGCGCGCATCCCTAATAGGTTTCGGGGTAGCTAGCCACCGCACCCTATTAGAGCTTCTTTCTAACTTTCTGTGGGCCTCTCTTTTGCCCGGTACATGTCACTTCACAAAAGTAAAATACTTTCTTATTCATAATGCTTGTATTTATCAAGCTAACTTTCTTTTTCATAAATCTTGCACTATAAGCCTTTACCTTTTCTTACTTGAAACTTTCATCGAGCACCTTGCGTGCCCTTAACCCCAAAACTCATTTTTTGGACTTTCTTACTCATAATGCTTGTATTTATCAAGCTAACTTTCTTTTTCATAAACTTTGCACTATAAACCTTTACCTTTTCTTACTTGGAACTTTCATCGAGCACCTTGCGTGCCCTTAACCCAAAACTCATTTTTGGGACTTTTCAAGAACTTGGTCTTCCATACTTAGATCACATATATAAAAATCTACTCTAATTCAAGTTCTATGATTAAAAACATGTATTCTTGAGAAACTTAATCACACAATAAACACTATTCTCCAAACATGCACATAAATCACAAAATCAAGGTTCTACAACAAGAAAACTACATGCGAAGCTACTCCTATTGCAGGTGAGTGATTTACTTACCCTTTTCTTGAAGAAAACTCACTAAGTATCTCGAAATTTCTAATGTAAGGCTCTTTTCCTCTTCCTTTGCAAGAAAACTTCACCCTTGGCCCTAGGGAAGAAGCCCTAGGTTTTCTACTTCAAGTGAAAGAAAAAGGAAGAAGAAAACTCCCCCTTTCTCCCTATTTTCGCAGCTTCCTCCCTTGGCTCGCGCGGCCTCCCGAAACCCTAAGAGGGGTCTTAACACAACTTAAGTTGAAGTTTAAATACCTCTTCATGAAACGACCTCAATTCATGAAACGACCTAAGTTAGAAGCAAGAGATTAAATTTTATTTGCAGGGTTATTCACCCCCTTTAGCCACACAACGCGACCCTACATTTGGTATCAGAGCTCAGTCACTTCAGAAGGACTAACCGCTTACTAAAGCAACAAGATGATGGCAGGATCAAGCATTCACCCGTCAAAGTTAGAGGGAGAGTTTTCGTTGTGAAAGTTAAAAATGGAGGTATTTTTGAAAATAGATTTTGATATATTATTAACAATTAAGTATGGTTTTATAGTACCTAAAAATCAGAATGGAGAAGAAAAAGAAGAATATTTTTGGAACAAAAAGGTGCAAATTGACAGCGTGGCAAACGAGAAGGCAAAATTCCACTTACTAAGTGTAGTACCACCTCAAGAAGTAAATTGTGTCAGCACCCTACCACTTTGCCAAAGAACTATGGAAAAAGTGTCTTGAGCTTCATGAAGGTATATCAGAAGCTAAACTAGCAAGACGAGACTTACTTTGGAATCAACTAACAAATGCCCGAATGGAAAAGGGAGATACAGTGGCTCAATTGCATACAAGAATCAAGAAGCTAATAACCGAACTCACTAACCTTGGAGAATCGTTATTGAATTGAGACTCAATCATATACACTTTTAACTATTTTTCAAGAATGCAAAAATGGGCTTTGATTGTAGACTCGTACTATATTTCGAAAGGCCTCGAGATAAGAAGATGAAGACACCACTACAGAAGAGAGCAACAATGAAGGGGGAGCATCTGCCTATGATTGACACGGTAAGTGATGTACATAACCTTTTTTTTCAGTCAACTTTATGAATGCATTAGAATGCTAAGTAGATTATTTTGTAAAACTAGGATAAAGTATGTAAATGCAAAGAAAAATCATTCATGCCTACAAGGAGATTTTGATAAACACAAGGGTGTATATGCAAATTTAATTGAATCGATAGAAAAATTAAATTAAGAAAAAGATTTTGCAAATTCAAACTCATATGCTCCAAAAAGAAATTTTAAATATTTTGAAGGATTTAATTGGTATGTAAGAAACTATAGGGGCTAGATTATAAAAGTACCTAGAAATTATATCCCATCAATTTTTTTGATAAATCTAGTAGGTAAATATTTATTTCGGATTCCAAAATCTGTTTTGACTTATTAGAATTTTTTTCTTGGGATCAAAAATTTGCATACTAGAATTTAAATTTTTTTTGTTACTAAAATTCTTGATACTTGAAAATAATTTTTTGACATGGTTTAATTTGGTTTAACTTTTTGTGATAGATGCGAATGCTAACCATTGGATTTTTTTTTTGGAAATTTTCAACCTTTTAAGGATTTTTTATAAATTTATTGTCGAAAATCAAATATTTAAATTTAAAAATAATTCAGAGATTTATTTTGGAAAATTAGATTTTTTAGAAATTGATCATTGTATTTTGATTATTCATAAAAATTTTCAAGATTTTATAATGTCAAAGTTTTAATTTTAAAGATTTATTTAAAAAAACTTATTCATATGTAAAGAATATATTTATCATGTAAATAAAAATTATTTTCTTGTGAAAATTTTTAAATAGTCAGATTTGATACGTTGACATAGCAAAAAAATAAACTGATAAATAATTATCTTTCGAAAAATAAAATTTTAAATTAATATTTTTTCAACTATAGATCTTTGACTAAACTAATTTTTCTATAGATATATGTCATATTTTACATGTTTAGAAAATTGGACACTGATTTTGCCTCGTATTCTAGTTTTAAGGATTTATTTTCAAAAATAACTATTTTTAATAAAAGTAATTATTTTGAGAAAAAATTATCATTTGTGGAAATTTTTCCTATGATTGGAAAATTAATTATTAATGATGACAAAATTTTTTGAGATTTTTTAACAAATATAAATTATTTTTAATTATTTTTTTTTCAAAAATTTAAGGTTCAAAATTAGCTAAATTGCAAAATATTTTAAAAAATTTTAGAATCTTAAATCAATATCAACTATCCCTTGGAAATTTTCAGAGTTTTTTTCTAACATTTTTTCTCCCATAAACCTTATTTTTTTGATGTGATCAAGGGGGAAAAAAATATAAGAGTTAAGTTTAGGGGGAGGTTTATTTTAACTTTTGTATTTCGCTTTGTACTTAAATTTAAGTTTTAGTTGTAAAAAGTTATTGTTATTATTCTTGTTTAATTTATCCTAACTTAATTCAGGTTGATGCACATCAAAAAGGAGGAGATTGTAACTACCCCATGTTCGTTTTGCTATGGTGAACCGAGTCAACTTAGGTCCTGTGTTTGTTTTGATGCCTTGTGTCTAAGTGTGTAGGAACTTAGAAATGCAAGAAGTCAAGTGGAAAACGTAGCAAGTAAGAAAGATGACATGGGAAACGAGTCGACAGACTCAGTACATCCGAGGGATAAAGAGCTACGGAAGGGAACACTAGTGAAGCGAGAAAGACGCACACAATGCCCAAGTGACAACAGATTAAGTTTCATTTGTAGGGTTATTCACCACCTTCTAATTGGCCCAATGCGATCTTGAAGATGGTTTAATAATAAACCAAAAGGATTTGATTTATTTATGAATCAAGATGGTTTGGTTTTGAACCAAACTCAATCGTAATCGATTGGGTTGGTTGGCTTATTAGGTTTAGGAGTGAGTTGCTTTCCAAGTCATTGAAGAGGTATATTGATATGGGAAATTGCAAGTGAATGATCCTGTCGTCAATTAATAAAGATCGAATCCACAAAGACTGGTGAATAAGAACTAGCCTACAAGTCATACTTGATTGTCTAGAACAAAATCAGGGGTTGAGAGTGTCTAACACTAGGAAGTCTAGTGTAAAAGGAAGAAATCTGGAGAGAGAGAGAGAGAGATGTGGGGTACGGCTTGGCGGATTTTCTAAGCGAATACTTGATTGTTCTGAGAGACCTCTCCATGTCTATGGATTAAAAAATTAATCCGAACGGAGACCCATCTCCCAACGACCATCTCGACCAATCGACCTTGTATCGAACGATCTAAATTACAACTCGACCAATTATAAAAATCGGCCTTGTAATTTGCTTGACTGTTCGACCGTGGAAAAGGCGATGAGTGGATCGCCGACTTTCGTGTTTATGGTCGTGGTCCAGTTAGTAAATTATTGACTATGATTCAGAATCAAAATAATTAAGTAGCTAACATAAAATGACGAGGTAAACAAACAAGCCACACAAATAATCAAGGGACCTTGGGAAAGAGTTATACCTTCCCGATCACCTCGCGACCTTCTACCTTATGTCCCTCCCTTCTCGGACGTCGTGTGAGTGATGATCTACCGAGAACCGAGATCACCGAGGCACTCCAAAGGACCTTCTCTTCACGCCAACACAAACCCTAGCTCTAGGGTTTGGAACCGTTGGCCACCCTCCCTATCTCCTTGCGCCGCCGGCCACCTTGAGCCACAAAACTCCCGTCGGCCACAAAGAAGTCCAAGGGAGGAAGGTGTAGAAGAGGATGAGGAAGAAAACTAGACTTTTCTTCCACCCAAACCTGGCCGAAACTCCCTCCTTCTTGAAACTTGCGACGCCGCCTCAACCCACCTTTACGCCACCTCCCACCGGCCACCGCCGCCTCCTCCCTTCTCGCCGCACACTACAAAAGAGAGAGGAATTCTCTCCCTTTGTCTAGTAGAGGCTAGCCACCAAGTGGATGATATGGGAAGAAGAGAGACTCTTCTCTTCTTGCCTTTGCCGTGACCTAGGAGAGAGAAGGGAGAGAGAGAAGAGGAGAGAAACCTTGGGTTGTGATCAATTAATTAAGCCTTGGTTTCTTGATCTCATAGGGTATTTATAGGGCTAAGGTAGGGACCAAGAGGAGGAGTTGGATCTTAACCCACCAATGGATCTAAACCCGATCCATTAATTAAGATCTATTCCACTAAAGGATCTTAATTGAACTTCCTCACCAACCCCCATATTTTCATATGGGCTCTACATATTACGAGTCATCCATCCCCCCATGTTTAAGATCACGAATGTCATTAATTAATTTAAATTACTGACAATTCAAATTAATTAACATCTGGGTCCTTGACTAGTACCACTCAACCTTATTATCATGCCGGATCAAATCTACCTGTAGGGTTTAACATGATGAACCTTTTGAGCTCATCAAGGGGGCATCATCAACCCGACTCACCAGGACACGGATTCCATCAATAATCAACAACAGATCATATTACTAATATTATCTCCCAACTTACCGGGCCTATCGATCTAACAGAATAGATCTCACTCATTGGTAAATCAAAGAAATAATAATTAATAATATATGCCCATTATTATATCGGGATTAAGGGATCGTACTCCATAATAAAGTCTTGAGGTCCTATCCAATTATTGAGTCAGTACAAATTGGATAACCTCGGGTTTTGGTCTTGCTCAATGTACTCAAAGCACACTAGTGTAATTCTATGGTCAAGACCAACCACACCTAATTATACTACAACCATCCCGATGGTTTGTCTAATTCCATCTCGGTTGTGAGCCTCTACTTATACTAGGCAAGGAACTGATAACATGATTTTCCGTGTGACACCACACACCATGTTATCTACAATGCATAGTAATGGACTTCATGCATGTACTAATATATAAACAGGCATCTAGTATAGTTGTGATTCTCTTTTCAAAATTTAGATGATCTCATATATAAAAAGCGCAATGTCTTTTAGTATACACATCTAACAATCTCCGACTTATACTCAAAGACTTTGCTGTTCTCAAAATGCCATACATCTGACTTCCTGATCATCAACATGCCTAAAGCTCTTGCTATCAAGGCCTCAGTGAAAAGATCTCTCAGGTTGTCCTATGATGTAATCTAGGCAACAACAGTTTTTCCTCTCCTGGGTGGTACTTGCGCTTTGTGTGTTTACTTACCATATGGGCTCGTGATTCCTTCGAGTTTGCAACTGCACCATTTGTTTATCACAACAAAATATGATGGCTCTGAGCAAACTAGGAATCACATCGAAGTTCATCTTGAGGTTCCTTAACCATGTAGCTTTCTTAGCTGTCTTAGAGACTGCCATCTATCCAACTTCCATGGTGGAGTCCATCACGCAGCCACTACGCGACACTCCTCCAACTATGGTTCTACCTCCTAAAGTAAACACAAAACCCCGAGGAATACTTTCATTTGCCCCTATCTGACTAGAAATCTGTATCCATATAACCCACAGGAGATTGGTCTGCCCGGTAAACTAACATATAGTCGTTAGTCCTTCTCAGACACTAATATATGCTTTTACCGCAATCCAATTTCCTTGACCTAGGTTACTCCGATATCTACTAACCATGCCCACATCACTACAGATATCTGGTCTCGATTTTAGCATACATGAGGCTTCCTATAGCCAATGCTAAAGGAACCTCCATTACCTTCTCTATCTCCTTTGATAATCTAAACATATCTCCTTAGATAGAATAGCTCCACAGCTGAAAAGTACGAAACTTTTCTTGGAGATTTCCGTGCTAAAACGAGTTAAGACACTGTCTCTGTATAAAGCTTGGGATAAGCACAACATCCTTCTATGGTGATCCCTTAGAACTTTGATCGCCAAGGATGTGTCCTGCTTCTTCTAAGTCCTTCATATCAACTGTTTGGACAACCATATCCTTACGTCTGATAGTACTTTGTTATTGTTGCCAACTAACAAAATATTATCTACGTATAGTACAAGAACACCACTACGTTTTCATCACATTTCTTACATACAAAATCCTCATCCGTCCTTTGAACAAATCCATATGACTGGATTATCTCTTCAAAGCGGATGCTCCTCGTCATAGGTCCGGGGATCTTGATTCATGATCGCTAGAGACTGAGTCCGAAGACTCTCCCTAGAACATGAATCCGTCTGGTTGACTAACATCCCTCCCACTACAACGAGGTACCACCTGTGTATCTTCTGTGACACGCGGTACAGTGACTTGTGGTGTTTCCTCTTGTACAGTTGGAAATAAGGTCAGAATGGCCCCTCTTAATTCTTCAAGAACTAGTTGGTACTAGTTTTTGTTCCTCTAGGATAGCCTATGAACAAGCGCACGAGATTCCAATCTTATCAGTATCACCTCTCAGCACATGTGCTGAGCTATCCCATGTCCAAATATGTCTTAGACTTGACTTTCGCCCAGTCCACATTTCTACGGGAGTAGAAGGCACTGACCTAGATAGTATCAAGTGTGTACGCTGCCGTTTCCAGAGCATATCCCCAGAACGAATCCGGCAACTCGAAGCAGCTCATCATTGCCCTAACCATTTCCATAAGAGCTCTTTTCGTTCCTTCGCACTGCTGCTCCATTCTATTGGGGCATACCGGGTGCAGTCCATTGGGATTGAATCTCATTCTCTGATAAGTCCTAAACTTTTCCAAGAGGTACCCACCACCACGATCTGATCGTAGTGTCTTGATACTTTTACCTTGATGTTTCTCCACAACAGTCTTGAATTCTTTGAACTAATCAAATATTCGGAAGTGTGGCCATCAAGTAAATTTTAGTAGGAGCCCTAGAGCCAATTATGTGATGATTGACTAGGGGCATTTTGTATCATATTCTATTATTAATAAATGCATGTTTGGTTGTTATACTTACTTTGTATTCTGTGCCGAATATAATAATGTCCTTGCGTAGTAGGTTCCTATCTACATTATATCGATTGGTTGAATCGATAGTGAGATAATGTAGAGGACACTACACTAAAGTATTCCTAGTCAAGCATCAATTATTCAGGGACAATATTGATGCATGGAGACTAGCATGTAGGTCAACTGATGACTTGAGCTCACAAGTCATGGATATGTGATATCAAGTTGAAACATGGGTATACATTGGAGAATGTGTACTGAATGCCCCGCCATGAGAAAGTTTCATAGATTGTCATATGAGTGTCATAGACTTTCTCATGTGACTATTGGTATGAATAGTCCTTAGACCTGAAGTCACCATGGTTCCCTACATAAGGAGTTATGTACTTTGGTATCGTTAAACGTCACCCGTAACAGGGTGGACTATAAAGGCGATCACTGGGTATGTAATGAATTATGCGGAGGGATATGAGTGATGTAGATGGGATCTATCCCTCCCATATGACGGGAGTGATATCTGTGGGCCCCTTGATCGAGTAGGACTACTGAAACGCATGACCATGCTCAAATGAGTCAATATGAGATATTGAGCTCATTTGTTTGAGTGAGTCTACTCGGGGATCAAGAAATACAAGATTGATTGAGGATGACACGGTCTATGCCTCATTGGTCAATCTAGATATCAAGGATAGAAGGACAAGGTCATACACTATCATAGTCATGGAGGTTTAGTCGGATCTTGACTTTTGTTGTTACTTGGGTAGCAATGATGCATTGCTAGATGCCGCTCATTGTTTATGTGTCTAAAGTGTTTAGGCGCATTGCCAATGTCACGAGAACCTATTGGGTCACACACAAAGGACACAATACTTCGGGAATTCTGATCGGCAGGCTTGAGCCCGAGTTGGGAACTCGAGAGGTCAATTCGGGAGCCCGAGTGGGGAACTCGGGAAGTCCGAGCCCGAGTTGGGGAACTCGGGAAGTCCGAGCCCGAGTTGGGGAACTCGGGAGTCCGAGCCCGAGTTGGGGACTCGGGAGTCCGAGCCCGAGTTGGGAACTCGGGAAGTCTGAGCCCGAGTTGGGAACTCGGGGGCGCAGGTCGGGAGCTCGGCAGACTGAGTCAGAACTCGGCAGATTAGATCGGCACTCGGCAGTCGGGGCTCGCCACTCGGCAGTCGGGGCTCGACACTCGGGAGACTTGGTCGGGAGACCGAGTCGGAAGCCCGAGAGGCCCGGTCGGATTTGCATGCAGGAAAGAGAAAAAGTCTCTCTTCATTAGATGAAGAGAAGGTGAAGAGTCACATGAAAAGATGTGCTCTTTATTGGCTTTAATAAAGGGAAGGCAAAGAGACAAATGACTCTTGGTATTCATGGGATGAATATAAAAGGGGTCAAGTCATTTTGAATAAAGGGCTAAGTGTGTTTCCTTCTTCCCTTCTTCTCTTCTTCCTCTCCTCCCTTCTTGGCCGAAACCTTATTGTAAGGTTATTGGTGTTTTTGAGCTACCTCAAATTGCTAGAACAACTAAGGTAGTTCTCCCGAAGTTGAGAGATTATGTCCGTGTGGATACGAATAGAGGCACGTATGCTTGAACGTGCAAGAGATCCGGCGCATCTTGGACGAGCGAGATAAACGAAGGGCACGCTTCAAAGGTATAAACAGTAGATAAATCTATTAGATAGATAACTTTGTATGAGTTTTCTTTCGCATTGATCGCTCGTGGGTTATGTTAGTAGGAGCCCTAGAGCCAATTATGTGATGATTGACTAGGGACATTTTGTATCGTATTCTATTATTAATAAAAACATGTTTGGTTATTATACTTACTTTGTATTCTGTGCCGAATAACTAAGTATTATAATATCCTTGTGTAGTAGGTTCCTATCTGCATTATATCGATTGGTTGAATTGATAGTGAGATAATGTAGAGAACACTACACTAAATTATTCCTAGTCAAGCATCAATTATTCAGGGACAATATTGATGCATGGAGACTAGCATGTAGGTCAACTGATGACTTGAGCTCATAAGTCATGGATATGTGATATCAAGTTGACACATGGGTATACATTGGAGAATGTGTACTAAATGACCCGCCATGAGAATGTTTCATAGATTGTCATATGAGTGTCATAGTTTTTCACATGTGACTATTAGTATGAATAGTCTTTAGACCTAAAGTCACTACGGTTCCCTACATAAGAAGTTATGTACTTTGGTATCGTCAAATGTCACCCGTAATAGGGTGGACTATAAAGGCGATCACTGGGTATGTAATGAATTATGCGGAGGGATGTGAGTGATGTAGATGGGATCTATCCCTCCCATATGACGGGAGTGATATCTGTGGGCCCCTTGATCGAGTAGGACTACTGAAACGCATGGCCATGCTCAAATGAGTCAATATGAGATATTGAGCTCATTTGTTTGAGTGAGTCTACTCGGGGATCAAGAAATACAAGATTGATTGAGGATGACACGGTCTATGCCTCATTGGTCAATCTAGATATCAAGGATAGAAGGACAAGGTCATACATTATGATAGCCACGGAGGTTTAGTCGGATCTCGACTTTTTCTTGTTACTTGGGTAGCAATGATGCATTGCTAGATGTCGCTCATTGCTTATGTGTCTAAAGTGTTTAGGCGCATTGCCAACGTCACGAGAACCTATTGGGTTACACACAAAGGACACAATGTTTCGGGAAGGTTGAACGACAGATCTGAGCCCGAGTTGGGAACTCGGGAGATCTAAGCCCGAGTTGGCAACTCGGGAGACCTGAGCCCGAGTTGGGAACTCGGGAGGTCAGTTCGGGGGACTCGAGTTGGGAACTCGGGAGGTCAGTTCGGGGGACTCGAGTTGGGAACTCGAGAGAGACCGAGTCGGAGCTCGGCGGGCTGAGTCGGAGCACGGCGGGCTGAGTCGGAGCTCGGCGGGCTGAGTCGGAGCTCGGCGGACCGGGTCAGAGCTCGGCGGATCGGGTCGGCACTCGGCAGACTGGGTTGGAGCTCGCGAGACTGGGTCGGGAGCTCGCCACTCGGGAGACTTGGTCGGGAGACCGAGTCGGGAGCCCGAGAGGCCCGATCGGAGTTGCATGGAGGAAAGAGAAAATTCTCTTTTCATTGGATGAAAAGATTCTTATCTTGCATGGGAAAAGATGAAGAGCCACATGGAAAGATGTGCTCTTTATTGGTAATGATGGAGGAAGCCAAAGAGACACAAACCTCTTCATATTCATGGGATGATTATAAAAGACGGTCTTGTGACTTTGGATGGGTCTTCTTCTCCTCTCCTTCTTCCCTTTCTTCTTCCCTCCCTCATCTTCCTCCTTTGGCCGAAACCCTACTGTAGTGTTCTTGGTATTCTGCAAGCTACCTCAAGTTGCTAGCACAACTAAGGTAGTTCTCCCGAAGTTGAGAGATTGTGTCCATGTGGATACGAATAGAGGCACGGACACTTGAATGTGCAAGAGATCCGGCGTACCTTGGACGAGCGGGATAAGCAAAGGGCACACTCCGAAGGTATATCTTCTTTAGAAGTAGATGTAGATCAACTTTGTACGAGTTTTTCTTTTGCATGGATCGCTCATGGGTTCTTGTTTCCGCTGCGTTTTTATTGTTTTGTGTCGGGAGAACTCAACAGGTTCTTGTTTCCACTGCGTTTTTATTGTTTTGTGCCAGGAGAACCCAACAGTAAATGTATCCATACTTTTGAATATTCGTCTCACGAAGTATTCAAAACTACCTCTTTCCTGGATAAGCACAGGACCCCACAAATCAGAATGAATCAATTCTAACATATCTTTTGCTCTATACCCCTCGGCCTTGAAAAGGCTTCTTGGTCGTCTTACCTTCCACGCAAGATTCAAAGGTTGGGAAGTCTCCTACCACCAATGAACCTGAGGGCCCATCGGCTATTAGCCTTTGAATCCTACTATGGTTAATAAGACCAAGCCTTAGATGCCAAAGGTATGTTTGGTTCATCTCGAAAGGAACCTTTCTCTTATTTTGATTAGATGATGAGCTATTAGCTATTATTTGCATTATGGGAGACTATGGTTCAAATTGCTTAAATTGTTTATCCATGTTTCTAAACAGATAATCTTTCTATTCCACTTTTCATAACAAAAAGTAATAGAATATCCATTATTTCAGAAACTGAACAGAGTTCTTTCTAAAATTAGATATATAAAAGCAATCTTCTTAAAACCAAAACTTTATTTTCCTATCTAAAGACAAATAAATAACTCTCACTGCAATAGTCGCCACCTCCGTAGAATATCCCATGTATATAGTAATTTCTTCCTCATCTAGTCGTTGGGTTTCCTGGAACACCTACAAAAAATTACAGACATGTTTAGTGGCATCCGTATCTACTCACCGGGTATTGGTAGATAACACCGCTAAATATGTTACAACGACAAAAGAAAAGATGTTTAGCGGTGTCCAATGTCCAGCCTGCTGGCTCGTCGTTGGATAGTTTGCCTTCCAATGTCCAGCCTGCTGGCTCATCGTTGGATAGTTTGCCTTCCAATGTCCAGCCTGCTGGCTCGTGAAGCACTTGCCTTTCAGCTTCTTCACACCAGTCTGAGGTTCCTACGATTCTGCTGCCTTCTTGGACTCACCTTGTTTCTTCTTCTTCCAGCCTTTCGGCACAGAAGCATAAACCTTCTGAGTGACCAAGGCCTACGAACCCTGACGAAAGAGCCCCTCTGCCGCCTAGAGCTCTCCTAGTAGTTCCCTCAACGTATACTCATGCTTATTCATGTTATAGTTGGGCCAGAATTGCTCAAAACTTCTAGGCAGAGATTGGAGTATTATATCGACCAGGGTTTCCCCATCAATTTATCCTCCAAGATCCTCAATCTCATTGAGGTGGGCCATCATTTTTAGGACACCCTTCGTAGAGCACATATTTGTACTCTTCAACAGTAAGGACAATGTCTAGGTTTCTTTTCCAGTCTATGTAATTTGGGGCCAGTATGTTTATTTTCCTTAAGTATGGTCGCTTGTGGGTTAAAGGCTATTTTGAAAAACCTGAGAATCACATCATACACTATATTAGAAATCGAAAATAAATTGATTCCTCAAAACAATAAATTTTCAAAATTAACCAACACCCCTATACACCGAGAAATTCGCATGCCACTATGGTGTAGACGTATACGAATCCCTACATTCGTAAGAGGAGGTTTTACCCATCAATCTTACTATCTTGTCAACATAACTTTTTGACAAGTAAGATCAATAGTTGGTTCACTTCGGCTCTGCAAAATAATAGCAGTGACTTCGATGGGGAGGATACTATTATTCGTATCTAAGTGTTCACCATTACACTTAACAATTTTCTATAGTATTTTTCGACCTAGTCATTCGCAGAACAAGTCCATCCGATGGGGATGAAGACACTCAGAGCCGACGCACAAACTTGTTTGTATCACTTATCGAATTGTAATGGAAGCCGTGGGACCCTTAGGGTCGCTCTCCCACCTAGTAATTTAGTTCGAGGAATTTTAACTAGCACAACTACACAACAAGCACATAACCAACATATGAAAAATACAGAAAATCCTAGATTTTCCAACTTTTATGGCCATTGGTCTCTAATGCGCCTCCAGTCGTGTCATCACTTCGTCTGCTCCTCCCTTATGCGCAAGCCACCTTGAGGGATCTCCGAGCCGAAATAACTAGCTAATTATTTACATCATCGATCCTATACTCCACAAAGGAGTGTACATGAAAACTAGATCGAAAGTAAAATAAATAGCTCGACTAAACATGTGCCATATTTAATTATAAAAATTAAATACCTAGCCTCGTCAACCCCGAGGATTAATTAATTTACAATAATTTGCACAACCATTTATACAATCATTATTTGGCCTTGACAAGTTGGAATCTTATGCATGCAACACAAAGTTAGAGTACACACATCCACATATCATCCAACAAAATAAAATGTATGAAAATGTAAAAAATTAACCAATCCTTAAACACAAAGCTAGAAACCTCAGCTCTGATACCAATTGTTGGGTATGGCTTGGCGGGTTTCCTAAGTGAATACTTGGTTGTTCCGAAAGACCTCTCCATGTCTACGGATTAAAAAAATTAATCCGAATGGAGACCCATCTCCCAATGACCATCTCGTGCCGTATCGAACAATCCAAATTACAACTCGGCCAATTAAAAAAATTGGCATTGTAATTTGCTTGACCGTTCGACCATGGAAAAGGCGACGAGTGGATCGCCGACTTTCGTATTTATGGTCGGGGTCTAGTTAGTAAATTATTGACTATGATTCAGAATCAAAATAATTAAGTAGCTAACATAAAATGACGAGGTAAACAAACATGCCACACAAATAATCAAGGGAGCTTGGGAATGAGTTATACCTTCCCGATCACCTCGCGACCTTCTACCTTATGTCCCTCCTTTCCCGGACGTCGTGTGGTCGATGATCTACCAAGAACTGAGATCACTGAGGCACTCCAAATGACCTTCTCTTCACGCCAACACAAACCCTTGCTCTAGGGTTTGGAACCGCCGGCCACCCTCTCTATCTCCTTGCGCCGCCCGCCACCTTGAGCCACAAAACACCCGCCGACCAAAAGAAGTCCAAGGGAGGAAGGTGTAGAAGAGGATGAGGAAGAGAACTAGACTTTTCTGTTGAGGCAATCGACCCTTGAATGATTGGAAGATCATGGTTTTGATGAGTGGGCGAATAGGTTTAAAGTTAGAGTGTTATGTTATATTTGATTTGTGTGATTGAGTTTGCAAGACTTGAAGAATCACACTTGGTGGACCTATCCGAGGGACGCAAGCCGAGGGAGGAGAGCTCCAAGTGTAAGCCGGGAAGTGGACTTCAAAGGGAACACGTGAAGGGTGGCATGGAGGCAAGCCAAGGGAAGGCTTGCGTGCGCATCCGAGGGACGATAGCCAGAGGAAGAGGACTTCAAGGGGTGAGCCAAGGGAGCAGACCTGAAGGCACACACGAAGGAGAAGGTTTAAAGTGGCTGGAGCTGAGCTGGGAGGCAGGGCAGTCGACTGGCCCAAAGGCAGTCGACTGCCAAAACCCATAGAGAGTTTGCAGCTTCGGACCAGTCGACTGGTATACCCCAAAACTAGCCGTTGGCTAGCTGTTTGCTAGCCGTTGGATAGACGTTGGCCGGCATTTAATGCCGGGCTAGTCGACTGCCCTTGGGGCAGTCGACTGGTGCGAGACTGGATAGATTGCGAATCTGTCCTTTTCACCTATAAAAGGAGGCCTCGTTACACGTGTCTGTACAGTTCCGTACAGTAACGAAGTGCTGCCAAATTGTAGAGTGACTTTTTGCTTCCTCCATCATTTTTCTACACCTGTAAAGAGGAAGCTTTTGCTGTAAAGGTTTTTCCACCTCAAGGAGACTTTTCGATAGTGAAAAGTGGTGCTCGCGGCGTGGATCCTTGGATTAGTCACCCATCTGGGTGGATACCAAGTAAAAGAATTTTTGTTAGCATTGTTATTGTCTTTGCATATTATTTCCGCTGCGCTAACATCTTTGTAGAGATCAAAACGATCCGCGAAAGTGCATTCACCCCCCCTCTGCACGCCCACATCGATCCTTCAGTTGGTATTAGAGCAGGTGCGTTTTGGAAGATCTAACAATCAACCAGAACATTTGTAATGGCGTTTCAAGAGGGATACTCCACCGCACGATCACTATTCTTCGATGGCAACGACTTCGCGTACTGGAAAGGTAGAATGCAGTACTATCTTATGAATGACATAGAAACTTGGATATGTGTTGCAGATGACTTCGAGGCGCCCGTCGATGAAAGAGGAGATCCTACACCCATGAGAACATGGTCTAAAGAAGTGATGAAAAGGGCGCAGTCAAATGCCAAGGCCACCACTACACTGCAGTGCGGGCTCTCTAAGGAGCAACTGAACAAAGTGGGGCCATTCGAGAGCGCCAAAGAGCTATAGGACAAGTTGGTAGAACTGAATGAGGGGTCAAACGAGTCCAGAAGAGCCAAGAAGGACTTGTTGGTGGCCCAACTGCAATCCCTCTCCATGAAGAGCAACGAGACCGTCAGTCAGCTGCATGGAAGGGTAAAGGAAGTGATCAACGAGCTCCATGTGATTGGAGAGAAAATTGAAAACCGGGACATTGTCAGGTATGTCTTACTAGCCTTCCCGAGAACCACCCTGTGGGCATCCATGGTTGATGCTTACAAGGTATCGAGGGACTTATCTTTGGTTAAATTAGACGATCTATTTTGTGAATTTGAACTGCACGAGCAAGCTAACATTTCGGCAAAAGAGAAAGGTATTGCTTTTGTTGCAAAAAAGGAGAAGAAGAGGAGAAAAGAGAAGAAGAAGGTGATCTACTCATTATCCTCGGACTCAGAGGAGTCAAGTGCCTCTATGGACAGTGACCAAGAGGCATTTATGGTAAGGAAATTTCGTAAAGCATTTAAAAGTTTTTCTAACAAATCATATGCTAGGAAAGGGGCCAAAGGTAAGGGTAAGGCCAAGGAGATAATCTACTACAACTGTCACCAAGAGGGGCATATGAAGAACGAGTGTCCCCAGTTGAAGAAGAGGGAGGACAAGAAGGAAGAGAAGAAGAAGAATGACAAGAAGAAGTCAAAGGGAAAGGAGAAGAGTGCCACAAACCTCAAGGCGACTTGGGACGATCCCTCATCCTCAGAGGAAGAAGAAGAGCAAGTCTCCCACTTCGCTCTTATGGCACAAGATGTTTCAGACTCTTCAGACGATGAACGAAGCTCAAGCAGTGAAGATGAGAGCTCCTCCACCTCATCATCATTAGAGTCAGAAGCTTCGGTAAGTGAGGTATACCACTTACCCTCCTCTACCTTAGTGAAAATTATTTCTAGCACTAACATGGCCTTAGCTAAGGCTAGAAGTAAAATTAAGGATCTTAAGGAACAAATTGCCATGCTTAGAGTAGAAGTTATTAAACTTAAGGATTCGCATGCTAGCTCTACCTCTTCACATGTTTCACATATTGAAAATGAAAATAAGGAGTTAAGGAAACAAGTAAATGACCTCACAAAGGCCCTTAGGAAATTTCAAGTACGATCAAGTAACCTTGATATATCATTAACAGCCAAAGGGCGGTATATAACACGCATGATTGGGTTATAGGCCTAAGACCAAGGAAGTAGCCTTTGTTTCACTTACCGGTAGGATTGGTGCATTTAGGAGATTAGAGGCAAGGGGAACCACAAAGAAGGCATGGGTACCTAAGAAATTTTTAAATGATGCTTATGGATCTAAGATATGGGTACCAAAAGAGTATGTTTTCCATGTTGTCTAGGTAAAGGTGAAGGAGGCCCCAACCTTGTGGATAGTAGATAGTGGATGCTCAAGACACATGACCGGGGATGTGAGCAAGTTCACCACTATTAGCTACCTGAGAGAAGGGACGGTCTCCTTTGGGAACAGTGGAAAGTTAAGGATCATTGGTAGGGGCACAATTGAGGTATCTCCCACTATTTCAATTCATAAGGTACTCTTGATTAAGGATATGAAGTTTAATTTATTAAGTGTAAGTCAATTATGTGATGCCGGGTTTAGAGTAGAATTTCATGCTAAGAAATGTGTAATAAGACAAAGTGAATCAAACACTATCATATTAGAAGGGTTTAGAGAGGCAAACTTGTATTATCTTGATCTATCTTATGCTACTAACAATGTTGTCAAGTGTCTCATGTCCAAAGAAGAAGAAGGGTGGTTGTGGCACCGAAGACTTGGACACATCAATATGGGGAACATTGCAAGAGTGGCCAAGGAAGAATTGGTGAAGGGGCTCCCAATGATCAAGTACGAAAAGAATAAGTTGTGTGATACATGCCAAGAGGGTAAGCAATCCAAAGCATCACACAAAGGTAAAACTTTAATTATCACTTCATTGCCTTTAGAACTTTTACATATAGACTTATTTGATTGCCATAGTACTCCATCACTTGTAGGGAGTAAGTATTGCTTAGTGATAGTAGATGACTTTTCTAGGTTTACTTGGGTCTACTTCTTGAAACATAAGGATGATACCCTAGATATATTTATAGGATTTAGTAAAAGGGTAGAAAACGAAAAGAACATCAAAATAAATCAAATTAGGAGTGACCATGGTGGGGAGTTCCAAAACGCTAGTTTCACACAATTTTGTGTTGAAAATGGGTACAAGCATGAGTTTTCATGCCCTAGGACTCCTCAACAAAATAGGGTAGTTGAGAGGAAGAATCGAGCCCTACAAGAAGCCGCTAGGACTATGCTTAATGCATACTCTCTTCCTAGTTACTTTTGGGTTGAAGCGGTTAACACCGCTTGCTATATCCAAAACCGGGTGTTGGTACATAGATTTTTAGGAAAAACACCCTTTGAACTTTGGAATGGAAGGGTATCCCAAGTCCACTATCTTAGGGTCTTTGGATGTAAAGTTTACATCTTAAACACTAAAGACGACCTAAAAAAATTTGAGTCAAAGGCCGATAAAGGAATCTTAGTAGGGTATTCATTGACTAGTAGGGGTTATAGAGTATACAACAAGAGGACAAAAGTGATTGAGGAGTCCTCAAATGTCAAATTTTATGAAACCACTAGTACTTACCCTAGGAAGGCCTCAATTGATAAAGACATAGAAGAGGTCCAACCCCTTGTCCAAAGAATCCAAGACCTACATTTGGAGGGCAATGATCAAGGGGGAGTAAGAAGTACCCTAGAGGATGAGGAAGAAGGAGCAAATGAACCTACAACCTCTAGACCCTTGAGACATCACCATGATCACCCTATTGACCAAATAGTTGGTGATGTCACTCAAGGAGTAAGGACTAGGTCCTACTTTAGGAATCAAACTAGTCAAATAGCTTTAATCTCCCAATTAGAACCAAAGACCATTGATGAAGCTTTGGGATATGTTGATTGGGTTTTAGCCATGCAAGAAGACCTAAACCAATTTGAGAGGAGTGAAGTTTGGGAGTTAGTTCCTAGGCCCACTGACTGTACCATTGTAACCACAAGATGGGTCTTTAGGAACAAATTAGATGACCAAGGTAAAATCACTAGGAACAAGGCTAGATTAGTAGCTAGGGAATTTAACCAAGTTGAGGGATTAGATTATGATGAGACCTACGCCCCCTAGCTAGGTTAGAATCAATTAGAATTCTACTAGCCTATGCCGCTCACATGGGTTTTACACTCCACCAAATGGATGTGAAGTCGGCATTCCTAAATGGAATTATTAAGGAAGAGGTTTATGTATAACAACCCCCGGGGTTTGAGGACCCTAGCTTTCCAAGACACGTGTTCAAATTATGAAAAGCCTTGTATGGATTGAAACAAGCTCCTCGGGCTTGGTATGAGAGGCTTTCTTCTTTTTTGGTGTCTAAGGGGTTTAGGAAAGGAACAATTGACCCTACATTGTTCCTAAAATCTAAGGATAATGATATATTTGTTGCCCAAGTCTATGTAGACGATATCATTTTTGGGTCAACAAATAATGACTTCCTACAAGAATTCATCAAGTGTATGGAAGATGAATTTGAGATGAGTCTTGTAGGAGAGTTAACCTTTTTCTTAGGCCTTCAGGTTAAGCAAACTAATGATGGTACACATGTATTTCAAACCAAGTATGCTAAGGAGATGTTAAAGAAATTTGGTTTAGAACATGCTAAGGAAGCATCTACACCCATAGGAACAAATGTGAAAATGGATAGTGACATTGAAGGCAAAATGGTAGACTCTAAAAACTATAGGAGCATGATTGGTGGCCTCCTATACCTAACCGCTAGTAGACCCGACATACTTTTTGCGGTAGGTATGTGTGCAAGGTACCAATCTTGTGCCANAACCCTTCAGCAGCTCTAATGAATCGTGCCTCATTCCCTTCACCATCTTATACCCACATGGTTCAGGACATGGTCTATATGTGTCAGTCCCCACTAGGATGACTACGTCACACCTAGCCCAAGTAATGTCTTTCTCGTCCAATGGATTTCTAATTACTCTCATGTATTTAAGAGACTCATACTCTAAATATGTCATGCTCTGGCCAGAGGCTTTGAGTAACAATCCGACGATAGGTCTTGGGTATACATCTCCTCGCAAGGTGTGGTGAATCCTTTGTAGGCTGTTCAAACATCTTCGGGCACTTCGGCTTATACCCAACCATCCTGGGTCCACACCTCCTTGGAGATGCTTGCTTAAGATGTTAAAGTATAAGTCTCCATGACCAAGATGACTTGAACACCGCAAGTCAAAGGACCATCGTACTTAAGCTGCGGTAAGAACATCACTGACATGTCTATATATAGACTACCATGTGAAGTTTTACAGCTAGTCACTCCAATGAACTAGTTCCCTTAACTAGCATTCATATTTATCTCCGGACATCCCAATGTCACCAGCCAGTGAGAATCAGCTGATTAGAGAATAACCCATGCTAGTCTCAACAGAATTGATAGTGTCCGTATTTATCAATTCATCGACTAGGGACAATTTCAATACTTCACAATTGCACATGTAGAGATAATCACTAGTTGTGAATTCATCCCAAATTCTCTCATGCTATGAATTGTATTGCGGACATTCAGTAAATGAGTTTAAGATCCCAATCAAATACACAAATATGTATACTCAAATAGTGAATTTTCATTTATTAAAATAAATATTTACAATCATAAGGCGATTGCCTTATAAGGCGATTGCCTTAGGACACTTCTCTCATTTTACTAACAAACTCCCACTTGGCCTAATGCCAATCGCTACGGTATCCAATACCACAGGCTCTAACATGACCCTCAAACTTGCTCTGAGGTAAGGCCTTAGTTAAAGGATCCGCTAAATTCCTTTCAGTGGGAATTTTTCCAATTTGTATATCATTCCTACTTATAATCTCTTTGATCAGATGATAGCGGCGAAGCACATGTTTGGATCGCTGATGAGACCTTGGTTCCTTTGCTTGTGCAATAGCTTCATTGTTGTCGCAATAAACTGGCACTGCTTTATTAATGGTTGGAACCACACAAAGTTCGGAGACAAACTTCTTGATCCAGACTGCTTCCTTTGCTGCTTCCGAAGCTGCAATATATTCCGCTTCCGTGGTAGAATCCGCTACAGTGTCTTGTTTGGAACTCTTCCAACTTATTGCGCCTCTTCAAAGTAAATACGTATCCAGACTGAGATTTGGAGTCATCCTTATCTGTCTAGAAACTGGCATCTGTATACCCATGTATTACCATATCTCCTTCTCCATATATTAGGAACACATCCATAGTTCTTTTTAAGTACTTAAGGATTGTCTTGACAGCCGCCCAATGATCCATTCCTGGATCAGACTGGTATCTGCTCGTGACGCTCAGAGCATATGATACATCAGGCCTAGTACATAACATAGCATACATGATAGATCCTATCGCGGATGCATAAGGAATCTTATTCATGCAAATCCTCTCGTCTTCTGTGCGCGGACACATAGACTTTGAAAGGTTGATCCCATGCCTGATGGGAAGGTAACCTTTCTTGGATTCCGACATGCTAAACCTTTTTAGCACTCGGTCTATATATGTAGACTGCGAAAGACCAAGCAACCGTTTTGATCTATCTTTATAGATTCTAATCCCAAGGATATAGGTTGCTTCTCCCAGGTCTTTCATGGAGAAAGTTTTGGACAACTAAATTTTAACTGTCTGTAAGACTGATATATCGTTTCCTATGAGTAATATGTCATCGACATATAATACTAGGAATACGACTGCACTCCCACTAACCTTCTTGTACACACAAGGTTCGTCAGGATTTTGTGAGAAATCAAACTCTTTGATTGTCTCATCAAAACGGATGTTCCAGCTCCTGGATGCTTGCTTCAGTCCATATATGGATCGTCGAAGCTTGCATACATTGGTTTTATCAACCGATGTGAATCCTTCAGGTTGTATCATGTATACATCCTCAAGCAGGTTTCCATTAAGGAAAGCTGTTTTCACATCCATTTGCCATATCTCATAATCATAATGAGCTGCTATGGCTAGGAGCATCAGAATGGATTTAAGCATAGCTACTGGAGAATAGGTTTCGTCATAATTAATTCCTTGTTTTTGACGATATCCTTTTGCCACTAATCTAGCCTTAAAGGTAACAACATTACCTTCCATGTCGGTTTTCTTCTTGAAAACCCACTTGCACCCTATGGGCTTAATCCCTTCAGGTGGGTTAACCAAGTCCCATACTTGGTATTCGTACATGGAATCCATATCCGACTTCATGGCTTCAAGCCATTTGTCCCTTTCTAAACTTTTCTGAACATCTTCATAACTGATAGGTTCGTCATCGCTTATAAGTAACACGTCATTCGATTCACTTATGAGAAATCCGTATCTCTCTGGAATATTGCGTGTCTTATTAGACCTACGAAGAGGTGGTGTTGTTTTAGGTTCAACTGATAGCTCATCATTATGAGTTATTGGTTGTGGGTCTAGACTAGGTGTCTCTGTAATGTCTATTGGAGTTTCTTGAACTTCATCAAGTTCAATGCCACTCCCACTGTTTTCTTGTAGAAGAAATTCTTTTTCCAGAAATACAGCATGCCTTGAAACAAACACCTTTTGTTCCAAGGGATGATAGAATTGGTAACCCTTTGTTTCCTTAGGGTATCTAATAAATAGACATTTATCAGACTTAGCATCCAATTTGTCTGATACAGTCCGTTTCACATAAGCAGGACGACCCCATATCTTAAGGTGAGTTAAGTGAGGTTTCTTACTATTCCACGTCTCATATGGAGTAGTTGAGACTACCTTGGTCGGGACTCTGTTTAGCAAGTAAACAGTTGTCTTAAGTGCATAGTCCCAAAAGGATTTTGGAAGAGTTGCATGATTCATCATCGACCTAACCATGCCCATCAAGGTTCGGTTTCGCCTCTCAGATACACCATTATGCTGTGGTGTATACGGCGGAGTCCATTGGGACAATATCCCATTATCCCTAAGATAATCTTGAAACTCTTGACTTAAGTATTCACCACCCCGATCGGATCGATGTATCTTAATACTTTTGCCAAGCTGTTTCTCTACTTCATTTCTGAACTCTTTGAATTTCTCAAAAGCTTCAGATTTGTGTATCATCAAGAACACATACCCGAATCGTGAGTGATCATCGATAAAGGTGATGAAGTAGCTATAGCCTCCTTATGCAAGAGTTGACATTGGTCCACATACATCAGTATGTATTAGACCAAGCAATTCTCCCACTGGATTACCTTTTCCGGAAAAGGGTAATTTGGTCATCTTGCCTTTTAAGCATGATTCGCATGTATCAAATGAATCGGGTTCAAATGATTCCAAAATTACACATCGGTGTAATTTGGTCATGCGTTTCTTACTTACATGGCCAAGACGACAATGCCACATGTAGGAGTCTATTCGATTATCTATTCTAGCACGTTTGTTGCTAACTTCGATATTGAAAACGTCACCGGATAAATCTAACGTGTAGATACCATTGCACAAAGTTCATTCCCATAAAGAACGCCATTTAAAGTTATGTAACAACAATTGTTACTAAAAGTTAAATGATAACCCTTTTCATTCAAACATGAAATAGATACAATGTTCTTTATTAACGAAGGAACAAAATAACAATTATCCAATTCTAAGATACGTCCAGTAGGGAGCTTTACCAAATATGTTCCGATGGCAACAGCAGCAATCTTTGCTCCATTTCCAACTCGCAAATCCGCTTCTCCCTTGACGAGTCTTCTTCTATTCCTTAGCCCCTGTATGTCATTACATATATGTGAGGTACACCCAGTATCAAGTACCCAAGTATTTGAGGAAATAGAGTGACATTCAATAACGAAGATACCTGAAGAGGACGGGGCATCGGATGCCTTCTTCTTCAAGGACTCAAGATAAACCTTGCAATTTCTTCGCCAGTGACCCTCCTTGCCACAGTGATGGCAAGTCCCTTTTGGTGTCTTTTTAGTCTTTTTGGCCTTTTTCTTCTTTCCTTTATTCTGTTCTTTGGCCTTCCTCTTAGAACCTTTCTTCGAGAAACCAACTAACAGTACCGTCTTTTGATCCTACTTCACAGAAGGCTCTACAGTCTTTAGCAGGTTGAGCAACTCAGGAATGGTAGTCTCCAACTTGTTCATCCGATAGTTCATCACAAATTGTGAATAACTTTTGGGCAAACAATGCAGAATTAAGTTAATACTTAGTTCATGATCCATTGCAAAATCGAGTGTGCTCAGTCGCTCAATGTACCCCAACATCTTTAACACAAACTGTGAGGCTGAAGTGCCTTCCTGCATCCTAGAGGTGAAGAGGAGTCTGGAGACTTCGAACCTTTCGGATCTTGCCTGCTCTTCAAACAACTCATGAAGATGGAAGATGATGGTATAAGCATCCATATGCTCATGCTGCTTTTGCAGTTCAGGTACCATAGAGGCTAGCATGATGCAACTCACAAGTTCAGAATCGGTCACATGTTTCTGATAGGCCACTAACTGGTCTGGAGTTGCATCTTTTGGAGGACGGTTGGGAAGTTGTTCTTCAATGACATAAGCAAGCTTCTCTGCCTTGAGGACTATCCTCAGGTTTCGAAGCCAGTCCATGAAATTTGGTCCAGTCAGTTTATTGGTGTCCAAAATGGAACGCAAATTCAGAGAAGACATGATCGAGTGATTATCCTAGAAATACAAATTGAGCTTATGTGAGAAGAATGATTAAAGAATGTATCAACATACATAAATAAAATCATATTTATTTTTCAAATTGAATAACCCTTTTTATCAATTCGGGAGATCGTAGGAACATCTCCAAATAGGTCGATATCCAACCATAGATAAGAACAACCATGGCTGTGGCCATCAAGTTATTCTTAGCTATGAAGGTAGGTAATTATACCGATTACGTATCACATATATGCAACTATCACTTTATGCTATCAACTAATTGAATGTTTGCCTAAATTATTGGGTTGTTAACTCATTAACAAGTATGCAACATTATACATAGCACCCAACTGCACCTCTCTTTACATCGACCTTGGCTGTGGCACAACAAATCGATGCTCCAAGCTTAAGGTTGACCCATTAATCAAGAAATAATTTTAATATGGTTGGAGCTCATTCAACCGTTTAGTCAGGCTTGGATGTGTCCAACAACCAAAACTAAGGATTGACCTCTGACTCCAACTATATTATTCATAAACTAATTCCATGGTTTGAACATGTTGAGGTTCAAGCCGGGCATGGATGTGTCCATCAACCCAAACGAGCAACAAAACTCCGATTCTAACCATATTAATGGAAGGTGTTGGCCTTAATATTTTGTAAGGGGTTTAAGGTCTCATCCTTTCTTTTCTAAGCACATTCATGACATATAATTATGTCATGACTAACGATTTCCTTAATAAAGTATGCATATGACTTAATTTATCATGTCTCATTAATTGAATTAGGAACCGGATTTCCTAATTCTAATTTCATACTTTATTCAAGGAATTATTTTGGGAAACAATTTCCTAAATTATCATAATCAATTTCGGTTATAATATGTTTAAGACTTTGATTTCTCTAAATCAAATCTTATTAAATTAAGAGACAGATTCCCTTAATTCAACCACATATTATTTTCATGAAAATCTCATTTAAGAAAACTCTATAGGAAACCATTTTCCTAATTAATTTTGGAGACAACAATATGTAAGAGCATCACCTCTTAAATCAAATTTCCAAGATTTGATCACATATTTTATTCATGGATTAATTAATTACAACAAATTGTTTTCTAAGGGTGAGTCCCCGAGGCTCTGATACCCAAAGAAAAGAAATTTGTCGTAAATCCAATTTGTCCGCTCCCCGAGGCGTAACCAAATTAAACATGATAATTTTTATTCAAAATGAGAAATTAAATTACAACAACTAACTTTAAATTGGACGGCTCCCCGAGGCCCAATCCAAAATAAAGAATTTTGTTAATAATTTAAAACCAATTCGAATTTAATTATCAATTAATGATCCATAAATTTGTCTAGACTTTCTTGAAAGAAAGTGTCCAAAATTGCGAGATTTCATAATAGGTTTTCAGAATAATTGTAAGTTTCTGGTACAAAGAAAACTTACATATTTCCAAAATTAAAAAATTTCCAAAATAGAAAATTTCCAAAATTGGAAAGTTTCCAAAGATGGGAAGTTTTCACAATTATCATAAAATTTCAGAAACTAGGATATTTCAAAAGTTTGCGAAATTTCATGAGGATATCCAAACTTTGAAATTCCTAAATCTAAAATTTATCATAATTGGAAAGTTTTTATAATTCGAAAATTTTCCAAAATTGAGATCATGACAAAGTTTTCCGCAAAATAATTATATGATTATGTCGAACACTAACCGGCTCTGATACCACTATTGGGACCGGGTGCATGTTGACAAGGATACAGGTTCGTAAATTTTAAAATATTTACGTGCAGCGGAAGAATTAGCATAAATAATTTCTCTAATTATTTTTAACCACATATCTAGCATGCGACCTTATGATGTGTGGACATGATCATAAATTAAAATTTTATGGAAAAGTAAACTAATTTACTTAGTACCTCGCGTTACTCGAAGTAAGGGACGAGATCCAACCGTAGCGTCCCTTGGAAGCTCCGCCTCTATTGGCGTCCACGCCGAGTTTTCTTCGGGATGACTTCGCAAAGCCACGAGTTTTGTGCCGATGAGAACTACTAGATTCTCCAAAGACACAACTAGAATATCAAGAGAGAGATATGGAAACTAACTACCAAGTTACGGAATCAAGATTCCGTGAAGGGAGGAAGGAGACGCAACCCGCTTCGTCTTGGTGGTGGCTCACGGCTAGGGAAGGTGGCGCAGGCCCTAGAGGGAGAAGAGAAGGCACCGGCCCTAGAGAGAGAAGGGGCGCCGGCCCTAGAGAGAGAAGGAGGGAATAAGGGAGAGAGAGAGAGCTTCTTAATCTCTTGATTAATTGGAATTCAAGGCTTGCCTTTGGTTCCTTTATATAGTAGCTTCTCCATTGCCAAGTCTCCCTTTTAACGGAATTAACGGAATAAATTTTCATAAGAAATTTATCTTATAAATTTTCTTATAAATTATTCCGTTATGCCAAGTTTTATTATAACTAACTTTATAATAAAACAAATACATCTCTCCTTTTAATTATGGAATAAAATTTGTATAATTTTTCTTATCATGGAAAAATCAATTCATAATTGATTTTATAAATTAAAATTAAACCAATTCATGGTTCATTTTATTTTCCATAAAAAGAATAAATTTCTACAATTTTCTTTATATAAATTTCTTTATATAAATCTCTTTATATAAATTAATTTATTTATCCATAATTTTATAAAATAAATCGTGCTTGATTTATTTTATAATTTAAACCAAATAAATTGGTTTCCCTCCATGTGGTGGCCAGCCAAACCAAAGGGGTTGGGGACCCTCTTTGGCCGACCAAACCAAGCCGCCTCCTCGCGAATTAAATTCATTTAATTCGCCCAATAAGCCTTCAAAAGACTTAGCCATTTTAAGCTTCCGATGCGCCTCTGATAAATTCAGATTCGACTTATTTCTCTTGATCGAAAAATCCAATTTTTAACTCGTTTTAAATCCCTCGGATTACTCGTAGTACGTGTGACTAAATAGGCTTTCGATTTATGTTGGCCGTCTATAGTTCATCAATTATAGAACGATCATGAGTGGCACCTAGTAGTACATCATGATCCCCAATTAATCGAAAGATCAACGGTTGACCTCAGAAATAATTCTGAAACCCTTCAGCAGCTCTAATGAATCGTGCCTCATTCCCTTCACCATCTTATACCCACTTGGTTCAGGACATGGTCTATATGTGTCAGTTGTAACACCCAATAATTTTCTGGTATTATTAGGGATTTTTCGAAATTTTATAGCATTTTTTTGGATTAAAATAAAAAGAAAAAAAATTAAAGGGTCGGGTGGGGATCAATCTCGCGACCATGCGTGAAGCAAATACTTAAGCGAGTCCAAGTAACCAGCTGAGCTAGGGTATCAAGCACAGACAAGGATGAAACGAAATAATATTATAGTTGATTTAGCCCGTTTCATGAAGAGGTATTCAAACATCCACTTAAGTTGAGTTAAGACCCCATTAGGGCTTGGAGAGGCTGCGCGAATAGGGAGCTTGGGAGCTGCGAAAACAGGGAGAAAACAAGGGTTTTCTTCCTCCTTCTTCCTCCTCTTGAGTGGAGAGCCTAGGGCTTCTTCCCTAGGGCTAAGAAGTGGAGTTTTCTTACAAAGGAAGAGGAAAAGAGCCCTACACTAGAAATTTTGAGATACTTAGTGAGTTTTCTTCAAGAAAAGGGTAAGTAAATCACTCACCTACAATAGGAGTAGCTTCGCATGAAATTTCTCGTTATAGAACCATGATTTTGTGATCTAAGTGCATGCTTTGAGACTATTGTTTATTGTGTGATTTAAGTGTCTAAAGAATACATGTTTTTAGTCATAGATCATGAATTGGAGTAGATTTTTATATGTGTGATCTAAGCATGAAAGACCAAGTTCTTGAAAAGTCCCAAAAATGAGTTTTGGGTTAAGGGCACGCAAGGTGCTCGATGAAAGTTCCAAGTGAGAAAGGTAAAGTTTTGTAGTGCAAAGATTTATGCAAAAAGAAAGATAGCTTGATAAGTATAAGCATTATGAATAAGAAAGTATTTTACTTTTGTAAAGTGACATGTACTGGGCAAAAGAGAGGCCCACAGAAAGTTAGAAAGAAGCTCTAATAGGGTCCGGTGGCTAGCTACCCCGAAACCTATTAGGGATGCGCGCATTGGTACACTGATACCAGGTACATTGTCAAGGCCTGAGAAAGTTGATTATTATTTTGAAGTATATGAGTATATGTAAGTGTTTTCAGTTTAAGCATATGTTTTGCTATGTATGTTGACATTGTTATGTTACAAGCATGTTAAAGAGCAAGAGCAAGGAAGTTAGTGGTTTAAAGTATGGAAATGCATAAGTAGCAAGTCTCAAAAGAAATTATGAGCATGTTAGATTTGCCAATGTTTTAGTGCTAGTAAATGTTTTCAAGCATGATTGAGCATGATAAGTATATGAAAGTTTCCATGTGTAAGTATTTCAATGTGCATGTGTTTTGAAGCAAGCATTATTTGAAAAGAGCATGTTTATCATTGATCGCATGGATTTGTGAGTTAGGATTTACTTACTAAGCAAATCGCTTATTAGTTGCATTTCCTTCTATTACAGACAAAGGTAAAGAAAAAGCATAAGCTAGGGAGGCGAGCAGGACTTGCATTGATGTTCAGTGGCGGCGGAACCGTGGAAGAGATCGTCGGGCTAAGTCTTGTAGAACATGTGTTTTAGTGTTTTGAAGTGGTAGAATGAATGACTTTGTTTAAACTACGCATAGAGGTTAAGTTTGGTACAAACTCTAGAGTGTTTTGCTTACATTTTGATAGTTTTGTTAAATCTCGCAAGGATTCTAATTTCAAGTTATTGGATTCGTTTTGAGTTGCTAAAATGTTCATAAAACTAATTACTCTCATGTATTTAAGAGACTCATACTCTAAACATGTCATGCTCTAGCCAGAGGCTTTGAGTAACAATCCGACGATAGGCCTTGGGTATACATCTCCTCGCAAGGAGTGGTGAATCCTTTGTAGGCTGTTCAAACATCTTCGGGCACTTCGGCTTATACCCAACCATCCTGGGTCCACACCTCCTTGGAGATGCTTGCTTAAGATGTTAAAGTATAAGTCTCCATGACCAAGATGACTTGAACACCGCAAGTCAAAGGACCATCGCACTTAAGCTGCGGTAAGAACTTCACTGACATGTCTATATATAGACTACCATGTGAAGTTTTACAGCTAGTCACTGCAATGAACTAGTTCCCTTAACTAGCATTCATGTTTATCTCCGGACATCCCAATGTCACCAGCCAGTGAGAATCAGCTGATTAGAGAATAACCCATGCTAGTCTCAACAGAATTGATAGTGTCCGTATTTATCAATTCATCGACTATCAATACTTCACAATTGCACATGTAGAGATAATCACTAGTTGTGAATTCATCACAAATTCTCTCATGCTGTGAATTGTATTGCGGACATTCAGTAAATGAGTTTAAGATCCCAATCAAATACACAAATATGTATACTCAAATAGTGAATTTTCATTTATTAAAATAAATGTTTACAATCATAAGGCGATTGCCTTAGGACACTTCTCTCATATTACTAACACAACTTTCATTGCCGATCTTTTTTCCTTGTTTCATAGTTAATCTGATCCGTCACAAGCTTGGGATGCCCTAGCTTGGGTTGTAAACACCTTTAGATTCTTAGTTCGTTCATGAGAGCTGTAGATCTATTTTCATGTGATGAATTCTTGGTTTAATTCCCTTTGCATTTGATCTTGGTAGTTTTATTAGTAATTTTGTTGATTTGCATTTAAGAATTCTTCGTGTTACTGTTCACTCTTGATTTTCTATATCTCAATAGCTAGGGTTAGTGTAGATGTCTTGTTTCTTTCCAATGCATGAATTGATTTGTTTCCGTAGTTAGTTTCCTTTATTTTCTATTAGATGCATAGGTTAGATCAGATTATGTCCATTAAACGCTTGGTGTTCCTTAGTTATTTGCTGACGTAGTTTATGTTAGATTAGGTTTGCTTTACTTGCATTTCTTTTCATCTATTAGGTTTAGTTTCATTACTTCCTTTTCTACTTCATTTCGTAGTCTTAGAATCCCAAATTCAAATCCCCCATTTAACCTTCAAAATACTAAGCAATAACATTTGATCCTAGATTTATAATTCACTGCCTACATTCCTTGTGAGAGACAATTTGGGCCATTCCTTGTGCTATATTAGTGTAGTGGGTGGGGTTTTAGTACTTTATCATTTGATACCCTATTGATGACAAAATTAGGTTTTATCAGCCGCTGCACCCAAGGGGAACTCATCACCATGGGCCACCTGCTAACCGTCGACCACCTTCCTGGCTTTCCTAATACCTCTGGCCAAATGTTAGTCGGAGCCCCTTACTTGGATGACACTTGCTTTGGTCGGCCATCCAAGGAGTTGCCTCTCCCTTGCTTTGTGTTGTCAGGTTGGCCTTGCCGCTCGGTACAATGTTGAATCAGAGTTCTCTCTCAGATCACTTTGTCTCCATGCTTAGCTAGTAGCAATCAGAGAAGAAAAACTTGTGGCTTTGGGAAGCCGTTTTGAAAATATCTTGGTGTGGATATCAATATAGGCAAGTCTTGTTAGGTTGCTTGTTGATTTTGATAGAGCTAGCCTTGTGAGGCTAGCAAACAGTCTCTCCAAGGTTCGATTATGAACTTGCAAGTATAATTTCCTTTTTTGGAAATTTATGTTCTATGGCAATGTCTTCACATGTTTGTATCTTATATGTCTACGGTGCACATGTTATAATAATTTAGGAAATTATTATACTTCCGATGCTTATTTTTCAAAACATTAAAAAACATACAAAAAGACACCCAAACAAATATGGAAAGATATTTGTTGCGAAAGTAGCGTAGATGGGCCACGTCTTTTGAAGACGAGTTGAATCCTCTTTGGTTTAATTATAAACCACATTGGTTTTGTTATTGAACAAAGTGGTTTGGGTTTGAACCAACATGGTTTGGTTTTGAACCAAACATAAATCTAATGGCATGGGGTTATGGGTTAACAGATACAGGTTTTAGACTTGCTCCTCTAATTCATTGATTGATATATATATATATATATATATATATATATATATATATAGAGAGAGAGAGAGAGAGAGAGAGAGAGAGAGAGAGAGAGAGAAATCAGCAACGAAGTAAAAACCTAATTGTTAGATTTTGTGCGTGGGTTTAAAATATTTTTACGACTTTTTCAATTTTAAATTCTTATTTTTTAATCATAAGTCAGAATTGATATAACGATTAATTTTTAAAAATTTGTCATAAACTTTTTATATTATTATTTTAATATTTTTCTCAAAATTCGTGCTACCTTAATTCGAGTAAATTTTTTATTCTTTTTTTTCAGAATTGATAAAGCCAACATTTTTTTAAAAAAATTACATTGTCACAAACTTTTTATTATTTTATTATTATTCTGCCTCGAAATTCATGCGATATTTATTTTGGGCTATTTTTTTTCTTCCGCACTACTAATACAAGACCAAGTCTTGGCATATTTTTGTTATTTATTTTATGTGCAAGGTTCATATTGAATGGCTAATCAAGAATAGAACAGTGCTCGTCCACCTCTATTCTCTAGCGAGAACTTCAGAACCTGGAAGGGTCTAATAGAATCCAAACTAGTAACAGAAGATGAGACGGCAGGAATCAAGGGAGACATCCTAAACGAGTAATCAAAAGATAAGATTGTAAACTCTAAGTTTAAGAATCATATCATTTGTTACACATGCAAGGAGAGAGGGCACTACAAAAGTAAGTGTCCTACTCATAAGACTCGATCTTCACCACCGGTGGCAAAGGAGACACCAGCGTCAGGAGGCGCCAGGAGGCTGGAGGGATAAGATCCACGTACAATGCTTCAAGTGTGAAAAGTACGTACACTACAAGAATCAGTGTTCAGCGAAGGTACGTAAAATTTACATTCTAAAAAGTTTTCAAATTCCTGCACTGCCATATGATAAGTTAGGAAATGTTTTTGAAAAATTAGATTTATTGCACAGTCAAATTAATATCCTGCATAACCAGTTACAAAATGCAAATAATAGTAAAATGTTAGAAATTAACCATTTAATCCATAATGTCAATTTAAAAATTATTGTAATTAATTCTAATAATTTTACTGTTATTCCTGAAATTAAATCTAATATTCCTGAATTCAAATTTGAAAATCTTAAGGATAACTCTGAAATCAAATTTGAAATTCTTAAGGATAATCCTGAGATTAATTTTAAAATTCTTAAAGATATATGTGAAGATAACTCTGAAATTACTGACGATATTTCTGAAGATAATCCTGAAATTATTGATATTATTTCTGAGGATAAGAATGATTTAGTTGAAAATATTTTTGAGAATAACTTTGAAGATATTGAAATTAAAATTCTTTTAGATAATAATTTAATTATAGATAATGTAGAAGATTATTAAAAAACTTTAACTAGTGGCCCAAATTACTCAACCTACTTTGAGGATATTGAAGAATGTAATTTTGAGGATGATGAGGAGATGAAATTTTCTGAGATCAAGGCCATAGTCACTAAAAATCACAAAGATTCAAATAAACCAAAATTATTGGAAAAACTTGAAAAGATAAATAAGGAAGAAATAGTGGATGAGTCAGAAATTTTTGAAATAATAAAAATTATGAACTTAACCCACAACTATTAATTAATCATTTCAACCTTAATTATTCAAGATTTAATTAATCCTTAAATAATTTTAATTTAATTAATTCTTAATTAATTCAATTAAATCTTAATTAATTTTAATTTAATTAATCCTTAATTAATTTTAATTCAATTAACCTTTAATTAATTCAAATTCAAATTAATTCTTAATTAATTCAATTAAATCTTAATTAATTTTAATTTAATTAATCCGTAATTAATTTTAATTCAATTAACCTTTAATTAATTCAAATTCATATTAATTCAATTAAATCTTAATTATTTCAAATTCAAATTAATTTTTAATTAATTCGATTAAATCTTAATTGTTTTAAATTCAAATTAATTCTTAATTAATTCAATTAAATCTTAATTAATTCAAATTCAAATTAATTCTTAATTAATTCAATTAACCTTTAATTAATTCATATTCAAATTAATTCTTAATTCAGATTAAATCTTAATTAATTTAACTTCAAATAAATCTTAATTAATTCAACTTAAATTAATAAGATTAATCCTTAATCATCATAATTCGGAAATGACTTAAACTCGAACTAAAATAAAATCTTACCCAAACCGCAATAATTAATTTAATAAAATTAAATATGTCAAAGTGGGTTGACATATTCGTGGGTTCACATGACATGAATTTAATATATTTTTAGAAACTTAAATAAAATGATTTGAATCGCTTGACTCATGCATAACTGCCATGTCATGCATTTGCTATTTCTTTTCAATATATGACATGCCATTCACGTTTAATTTTATGCATGATTTAGAACGATCATAGGAAAAAGAATAATTGAAAATATAGTATTGGGTGGAGGTGAGATGATAGTACGTTAGGGAAACCATTTTGGTGGAACTAGCCGATGCTACCGATCCAAGACCCAAACTGGTTAGACCAGAATTTCTCAAAAAGTAATTTTGAAAATAAAATTTCGTTAAAAGGTTTTGTCAAGGAAATGATTGATGATCCAATAAAGCTATCGCCAAAGAAGGCCTTGTGCCTCGCCAAGACCTGGAAGCCAATTTTTGAAATTCAAATTCAATTTACTCTTTGTCAAATTTGAATCTAACACAAGTTTCAATTAAATCTTAGATTTAACAGTGAATTAAGAAAAATGATTCAAGCATCTCACAATGCACCCATAAGGCAACCATGATTGCTGTATTGAGACATCTAGAATGGGTGAGATGTTAAGGACTAATAAATTGAAAAATATTTTTCAAAATTGTTAGAATATTTTTCTAGAAATATATTTTCAAAATAGTGCTTCAACATAATAATGTTTTCATGGAATTCATGCTTGTCTGATTGATTATACATATTATACATTTTTCAAAAGTATATCTTTTCAAAAATTATTTAACTCACTCAATTAGACACAAGCCTCTTAGGATACCACTAAAGTTTCTTAAGGTACTTAGATAGAGTCAAACAGTGTCGGAAATAGGGGGAGTGTTTTCATTCTCATGAAATGTTTTTTCTTTAATCATTACTATCATTTAAAAATACTTTTCGAAAACTCTGCTTTAAATTACTATCATTTGTGTTTCCGAAAAAGACTTATGCTTTAAAAAATCACCTGTTTCTTTGATTTTGATAAACCTTAAAGACACAAAGGAGGTCTACTTGATGATCTACAAGGACTCCGTGGATGTGTCAGATTTAGGGGGAGTCTGAGTCAAAAGAAGAACTTCTGAAAAGTTTTTTTTTGGTAATTATTAGATAATTTCTTTGATCTGACCTAAACCCTAAAGACTTAGAAGAAGAGTACTTGTGGTCAACAAGCTTCCTAGGATTGGATCAAGTTTAGGGGGAGGTCAAATTACAAAAAATTATTTAATATATTTTCATGTGCTGCATTATTAAGTCATTTTTGAAAACATAATTTTTCTTCAAAATACTGTTTTTTAATCATATTAAATTTCTATCACTTTCAAAATGTTTTTAAAATATTTTCTTGAATTTGGAAAATTTCCAGGACACTTAGGAAAATATCCTTGTAGCTAACAAGGTTTCCTAGGATTATGTCAGACTGGAAGATAAACCAAGTCAAGTAAAATATTGTGTCTTCAAAATTTCATACATTTTTCAAAATGTACTTGCATATATTTTCAAAGTACTATCATTTTTTTTGCTTATCAAAATTCTGTACTTACTTGAATTTGGAGAATTTTCTAGGAAACTTAAGAAAATATCCATGTAGTCAATAAGGTTTCCTAGGATTGTGTTAGACTGGAAATGAAACCAAGTCAAGTAAAATATTATGTTTTAAAAATAATATTTTTCAAAGGACTTATATTTTCAAGTTAATAATATGTCTTAAAAGTACGTATACGTTTCAAAAAATTCTTATATTTCTCAAAAAATACTTGCATTTTTCAAAGATCATAATATTTCTCAAAAGTACTTGCATTTTTGAAATGCTCATAACATTTTTCAAAATACTTGTACTTTTCAAAGCTCATAGTATTTTTTTCAAAAGTACTGTATTTTCTCAAAAAGGTGTAATATATCTTTCAAAATACAAAGCAATTAGAGTATTTCTCAAAATGCACCATTTGTTAAAGTAAAAATCCTTCTAAGAGTACAATTTATTTGACAAATCTTTTCTAAATGAAAGTTTTTTTAAAAGCAATATTGTTTAAGTGAGAAGTTTTTTTGAGTTCAAAATACTTAAGTACTCAGTTTTATGCTATGCTTTCAAAAATTTATACTAAGTATTTTCATAAAGAACCAAATATTTTTATTATTTTTTTGATGTATGACAAAGGGGGAGAGATGCTCCTTAAGTTAGAAATAAATTTTTACTCTCTTACCAAAGGATCAAAAAAAAAATCAAAATGTTTTTCAAAAAGGGGGGAGAGTGAAAGTTAAAATTTTTTTCCTATTTTCCCCAGAGGATCAAAAATGGATTTTCAAAACTTAGATCATTTTTTTTTCATTTGATCCCAATAGTTAAAATTTAGCCCTTTCAACCAATCTAACGTAAGATATTGCCAAATATAAAAAGGGGGAGATTGTTGGTGCAAGTTGCATTAGTGATGTCCTCCTCTAAGTATTTTAATGTTTGACAATATACTAAGCCAGTGATACATTGAACAAAGGAAGAGGAGTTAAGAGAGGAGTACCAAAGTGAGAGAAAGTCCAAGTAAACCTGGGCACTAAGTCCTGACCGGAAGTTGGGCACTAAGACCTGGCATAGGGGCTGGGCACCGAAGACCTGTTCAAGGAATTGGGCACGATGTCCTGGTCGAGGACTGGGCACGAAGACCTATTGGTGTAGGAAGCACCATATCGAACCTTGTTTTGATATTGGCAAAGGGTTCAAAGTTAAGTATTGTTGGTGATCTAACAATGTTACTCAAGTGTGTAGGAAAAGTCCTAGCGAAGGGCTGCTAGGCACCTGGCAAAGGACTGCCATGAAACTAAGTCCTAGCAAAGGACTGCTAGGCACATGACGAAGGACTGCCAGGAAACAATGCCCTAGCGAAGGGCTGCTAGGCACCTGGCGAAGGACTGCCAGGAAATAAAGTCCTAGCGAAGGACTGCTAGGCACCCGGTGAAGGACTGCTAGGAAACAAAGTCCTAGCGAAGGGCTGCTAGGCACCTGGCGAAGGACTGCCAGGAAACAAAGTCCTAGCGAAGGGCTGCTAGGCATCAGGCGAAGGACTGCTTGGAATCGAAGACCTAGCGAAGGACTGCTAGGCACCAGGCGAAGGATTGCTTGGAAACAAATACCTGGAGAAGGACAGGTGGGCACCTGGCGAAGGACTGCTGGGCAAAAGTCCAACCGGAGGAGCCGGTTGGCAACAGGTAAACTCTCCTAAGAGGAGTAGGTGAGGACCCATTCCCCGTCGAGGGAACAGTAGGTGTCGCTTCGACCTAGGGTTCCATTTAGGTGACCCAAAGTCAGAACCAAGACAGCTAAGGCTGTATAAACCTAATATTTTATTGCTTTGTGTTGTTTTGGACTAACCTTGGATGCAGGACCGAAGGAATGTGTGTCTGCAGCTCAGAACGCTCCAAAGGAGAGGGGCATGCAGCTGAGCAGGGCGCCCCCAGTGTCCCGGGCACCCCCAAGGTCAAAGCAAAACAAGTTAAGCAAGAAAACGCTTCGGAAGCTTATGCTCCCGGGCGCCCCAATGCTCCTGGGCGCCCCCGTGCTCCCGGGAGCCCCGTATGCTTAGGGCGCCCTGGGCCGAAGCCAACGAAGCGATAGAAGCTTATCCAGCCGAGAAACCCGTTGAAAGAGTCAACCCGGGCGCCTCCTGCTTCCCGGGCGCCCCCGTCAAAGCCTCAGCCCGATCCTGGCGGGATAAAGGCTGACCGAGAGGCTTGCGGATCAAAGGACTCGTGGAAGGCGCCCCCAACGTTCCGGGCACCCCCAGACCTGCTATAAAAGGGGCTCGACCCCTGAGGCTTCAGAACAACTACTTCCAACACCAATATGTTAGTGATATGAGAGAAGTGTCCTAAGGTAATCGCCTTATGATTGTAAACATTTATTTTAATAAATGAAAATTCACTATTTGAGTATACATATTTGTGTATTTGATTGAGATCTTAAACTCATCTACTAAATGTCCGCAATACAATTCACAGCATAAGAGAATTTGTGATGGGATCACAACTAGTGATTATCTCTACATGTGCAATTGTGAAGTATTGAAAATATCCCTAGTCGATGAATTGATAAAAACAAACACTATCAATTCTGTTGAGACTAGCATGGGTTATTCTCTAATCAGCTGATTCTCACTGGCTGGTGACATTGGGATGTCCGGAGATAAACATGGATGCTAGTTAAGGGAACTAGTTTATTGGAGTGACTGACTGTAAAACTTCACATGGTAGTCTATACATAGACAGGTAAGTGAAGTTCTTACCGCAGCTTAAGTGTGATGTTCCTTTGACTTGCGATGTTCAAGTCATCTTGGTCATGGAGACTTATACTTTAACATCTTAAGCAAGCATCTCCAAGGAGGTGTGGACCCAGGATGGTTGGGTATAAGCCGAAGTGCTCGAAGATGTTTGAACAGCCTACAAAGGATTCACCACTCCTTGCGAGGAGATGTATACCCAGGCCTATCGTCGGATTGTTACTCAAAGCCTCTGGCCAGAGCATATCATGTTTAGAGTATGTGTCTCTTAAATACATGAGAGTAATTAGAAATCCAAAGGACGAGAAAGACATTACTTGGGCTAGGTGTGACGTAGTCAGCCTAGTGGGGATTGACACACACAGACCATGTCCTGAACCATGTGGGTATAAGATGGTGAAGGGAATGAGGCACGATTCATTAGAGCTGCTGAAGGGTTTCAGAATTACTTTTGAGGTCAACCGTTGATCTTTCGATTAATTGGGGGTCATGATGTACTACTAGGTGCCACTCATGATCGTTCTATAATTGGTTAATTATAGACGGCCAACATAAATCGAAAGCCTATTTAGTCACACGCACTACGAGTAATCCGAGGGATTTAAAATGAGTTGAAAATTGGATTTTCCAATCAAGAGAAATAAGTCGAATCTGAATTAATCAGAGGCGCAATGGAAGCTTAAAATGACTAAGTCTTTTAAAGGCTTATCGGGCGAATTAAATGAGTTTAATTCGCGATGGAATCGGCTCGGTTTGGCCGGCCAAAGAGGGTGCGGTTTGGCCGGCCACACCAATGGGGAGAAACCAATTTATTTGGTTTAATTAATAAAATAAATCTAGCGCGATTTGTTATATAAAAATTATGGATAAATAAATTTATTTTCATGGAAATTAAAATAAACATTAAATGGTTTATTTTTATTTTATAAAATCAATTATGAATTGATTTTTCCATGATAAGAAAAATTTATATAATAAATTTATTCTTTTTATTGAAATTAAAATGAACCATGGATTGGTTTATTTTATTTTATAAAATCAATTATGAATTGATTTTTCCATGATAAAGAAAAATTTATATAATAAATTTATTCCTTTTATGGAGATTAAAATAAACTTTAAATGGTTTATTTTTATTTTATAAAATCAATTATGAATTGATTTTTCCATGATGAGAAAATTTATATAATAAATTTTATGAAAATTTATTCCATAATTAAAAAGAGAGATGTATTTGTTTTATTATAAAATTAGTTATAATAAAACTTGACATAACGGAATAATTAATAAGAAAATTTATAAGATAAATTTCTTATGAAAATTTATTCCGTTAATTCCGTTAAAGGGGAGACATGGCAAGGGAGAGGCTACTATATAAAGGAACCAAGGCTAGGCTTGAATTCCTCAATTGAGTAATCAAGAGATTAGTTGCTCTCTCTCTCTCTAACTCTCTCTCTCTCTAGGGCCGGTGCCCTTTCTCTCTCTAGGGGCCGGCTCTCTCTCATCCCCTAGGGCCGGCGCAAGCACCTAGGGTGCCCGTGAGTTTCCTCCACCAAGTTCGTGTCGAAGAAGAAGAAGAAGCGGATCGCGACTCCTTCCTTCCTTTCCCGGAATTTTGATTCCGTTAACTTGGTGGTTAGTTTCCTTTCTTCTCTCTTGATCTTCTAGTTGTGCCTTTAGAGAATCTAGTAGTTCTCGTCGGCACAAAACTCGTGACTTTGCGAAGTCATCCCGAAGAGAACTCGGCGTGGACGCGAATAGAGGCGGAGCTTCCAACGGACGCTACGGTTGGATCTCGTCTCTTACTTCGAGTTACGCGTGGTACTTAGTAAATTAGTTTACTTTTTCATAAAATTTTAATTTATGATCATGTCCACACATCATAAGGTCGTATGCTAGATACGTGGTTAAAAATAATTTGAGAAATTATTTATGCTAATTCTTCCGCTGCACGTAAATATTTTAAAATTTACGAACCCGTATCCTTGTCAACATGCACCCGGTCCCAACAGTGGTATCAGAGCTGGTTAGTGTTCGACATAATCATATAATTATTTTTCGGAAAACTTTGTCATGATCTCAATTTTGAAAAATTTTTTCAATTATGGAAACTTTCCAATTATAATAAATTTTAGATTTAGGAATTTCTAAGTTTGGAAATCCTCATGAAATTTCACAAACTTTTGAAATATCCTAGTTTCTGAAATTTTATGATAATTGTGAAAACATCCCAACTTTGGAAACTTTCCAATTTTCAAAATTTTCTATTTTAGAAATTTTCTAATTTTGGAAATATGTAAATTTTCTTTGTACCAAAAACTTACAATTATTTTGAAAACCTATTATGAAATCTCACAATTTTGGGCACTTTCTTCCAAGAAAGTCTAGACAAATTTATGGATAATTAATTGACAATTAAATTCGAATTGGTATTTAATTATCAACAAAATTCTTTATTTTGGATTGAGCCTCGGGGAGCCGTCCAATTTAAAGTTAGTAGTTGTAATTTAATTTCCCAATTTTGAATAAAATTGTCATGTTTGATTTGGATTGAGCCTCGGGGAGCCGTCCAAATTAGATTTATGACAAATTTCTTTTCTTTGGGTATCTGAGCCTCGGGGAGCCACCCTTAGAAAACAATTTGTTGTAATTAATTTAATCCATGAATAAAAATATGTGATCAAATTTTGGAAATTTGATTTAAGAGGTGATGCTTTAACATATTGTTGTCTCCAAAATTAATTAAGAAAATGGTTTCCTATAGAGTTTTCTTAAATGAGATTTTCATGAAAATAATATGTGGTTGAATTAAGGGATTTGTCTCTTATTTAATAAGATTTTATTTAGAGAAATCAAAGTCTTAAAACATATTATTTCCGAAATTGATTATGACAATTTAGGAAATTATTTCCCAAAACAATTCCTTAAATAAAGTATGAAATTAGAATTAGGAAATCTGGTTCCTAATTCAAATAATGAGACTTGATAAATTAAGTCACATACATACTTTATTAAGGAAATCGTTAGTCATGACATAATTCTATGTCATGAATATGCTTAGAAAAGAAAGGATGAGACCCAAAACCCCTTACAAAATATTAAGGCCAACACCTTCCATTAATATGGTTAGAATCGGAGTTTTGTTTCTCGTTTGGGTTGATGGACACATCCATGCCTGGCTTGAACCTCAACATGTTCAAACCATGGAATTAGTTTATGAATAATATAGTTGGAGTCAGAGGTCAATCCTTAGTTTTGGTTGTTGGACACATCCAAGCCTGACTAAATGGTTGAATGAACTCCAACCATATTAAAACTATTTCTTGATTAATGGGTCAGCCATAAGCTTGGAGCATCGATTTGTTGTGCCACAGCCAAGGTCGATGTAAAGAGAGGTGCAGTTGGGTGCTATGTATAATGTTGCATACATGTTAATGAGTTAACAACCCAATGATTTATGCAAACATTCAATTAGTTGATAGCATAATGTGATAGTTACATATATGTGATATGTAATCGGTATAATTACCTACCTTCATAGCTAAGAACAACTTGATGGCCACAGCCATGGTAGTTCTTATCTATGGTTGGATATCAACCTATTTGGAGATGTTTCTACGATCTCCCGAATTGATAAAAAGGGTTATTCAATTCGAAAAATAAATAGGATTTTATTAATGAATGTTGATACATTCTTTAATCATTCTTCTCACATAAGCTCAATTTATATTTCAGGGATAATCACTCGATCATGTCTTCTATGAATTTGCGTTCCATTTTGGACACCAATAAACTGACTGGGCCAAACTTCATGGACTGGCTTTGAAACCTGAGGATAGTCCTCAAGGCAGAGAAGCTTGCTTATGTCCTTAAAGATTAACTTCCCAATCATCCTCCTGAAAATGCAACTCCAGACCAGTTTCCTGAGTTGCTCAACCTGCTGAAGACTGTAGAGCCTTCTGTGAAGCAGGATCAAAAGACGGTACTGTTAGTTGGTTCCTCGAAGAAAGGTTCTAAGAGGATGGCCAAAGAACAGAATAAAGGAAAGAAGAAAAAGGCCAAAAAGACTGAAAATATCCTAAAAGGCACTTGCCATCACTATGGAAGGAGGGTCACTGGCGAAGAAACAGCAAGGTTTATCTTGAGTCCTTGAAAGAGAAGGCATCCGATGCCCCATCCTCTTCAAGTATCTTCGTTATTGAATGTCACTCTATTTCCTCAAACACCTGGGTACTTGATACTGGGTGTAGCTCACATATATGTAATGACATACAGGGGCTAAGGAATAGAAGAAGACTCGTCAAGGGAGAAGCGAATTTGCGAGTTGGAAACGGAGCAAAGATTGCTGCTGTTGCCATCGGAACATATTTGCTAAAGCTCCCTACAGGACGTGTCTTAGAATTGGATAATTGTTATTTTGCTCCTTCGTTAATAAAGAACATTGTATCTATTTCATGTTTGAATGAAAAGGGTTATCATTTAACTTTTAGTAACAATTGTTGTTACATAACTTTAAATGACGTTCTTTATGAGAATGGAACTTTGTGCAATGGTATCTACACGTTAGATTTATCCGGTGACATTTTCAATATCGAAGTTAGCAATAAACGTGCTAGAATAGATAATCGAATAGACTCCTACACGTGGCATTATCGTCTTGGCCATATAAGTAAGAAACGCATGACCAAATTACACCGATGTGGAATTTTGGAATCATTTGAACCCGATTCATTTGATACATGCGAATCATGCTTAAAAGACAAGATGACCAAATTACCCTTTTCCGGAAAGGGTAATCCAGTGGGAGAATTGCTTGGTCTAATACATACTGATGTATGTGGACCAATGTCAACACTTGCACAAGGAGGCTATAGCTACTTCATCACCTTTATCGATGATCACTCACGATTCGGGTACGTGTTCTTGATGAAACACAAATCTGAAGCCTTTGAGAAATTCAAAGAGTTCAGAAATGAAGTAGAGAAATAGCTTGGCAAAAGTATTAAAATACTTCGATCCGATCGGGGTGGTGAATACTTAAGTCAAGAGTTTCAAGATTATCTTAGGGACAATGGGATATTATCCCAATGGACTCCGCCGTATACACCACAGCATAATGGTGTATCTGAGAGGCGCAACCGAACCTTGATGGACATGGTTAGGTCGATGATGAATCATGCAACTCTTCCAAGATCCTTTTGGGGCTATGCACTTAAGACAGCTGTTTACTTGCTAAACAGAGTCCCGACCAAGGTAGTCTCTACTACTCCATATGAGACATGGAATAGTAAGAAACCCCACTTAACTCACCTTAAGATATGGGGTTGTCCTGCTTATGTGAAGCGGATTGTAGAAGACAAATTGGATGCTAAGTCTGATAAATGTCTATTTATTGGATACCCTAAGGAAACGAAGGGTTACCAATTCTATCATCCCTTGAAACAAAAGGTGTTTGTTTCAAGGCATGCTGTATTTCTGGAAAAAGAATTTCTTTTACAAGGAAACAGTGGGAGTGGCATTGAACTTGATGAAGTTCAAGAAACTCCAATAGACATTACAGAGACACCTAGTCTAGACCCACAACCAATAACTCATAATGATGAGCTATCAGTTGAACCTAAAACAACACCACTTCTTCGTAGGTCTGATAGGACACGCAATATTCCAGAGAGATACGGATTTCTCATAAGTGAATCGAACGACGTGTTACTCATTAACGATGACGAACCTATCAGTTATGAAGATGTTCTGAAAAATTCAGAAAGGGATAAATGACTTGAAACCATGAAGTCAGAATTGGATTCCATGAACAAAAATCAAGTATGGGGCTTGGTTAACCCACCTGAAGGGATTAAGCCCATAGGGTGCAAGTGGGTTTTCAAGAAGAAAACCGACATGGAAGGTAATGTTGTTATCTTTAAGACTAGATAATCACTGACATGGAATCCATTTCTGACTTCATGGTTTCAAGCCATTTATCCCTTTCTGAATTTTTCAGAACATCTTCATAACTGATAGGTTCGTCATCGTTAATGAGTAACACGTCGTTCGATTCGCTTATGAGAAATCCATATCACTCTGGAATATTGCGTGTCCTATCAGACCTACGAAGAGGTGGTGTAGTTTTAGGTTCAATTGATAGCTCATCATTATGAGTTATTGGTTGTGGGTCTAGACTAGGTGTCTCTGTAATGTCTATTGGAGTTTCTTGAACTTCATCAAGTTCAATGCCACTCCCACTGTTTTCTTGTAAAAGAAATTCTTTTTCCAGAAATACAGCATGCCTTGAAACAAACACCTTTTGTTCCAAGGGATGATAGAATTGGTAACCCTTCGTTTCCTTAGGGTATCCAATAAATAGACTTTTATCAGACTTAGCATCCAATTTGTCTGATACAGTCCGCTTCACATAAGCAGGACAACCCCATGTCTTAAGGTGAGTTAAGTGAGGTTTCTTACTATTCTATGTCTCATATGGAGTAGTAGAGACTACCTTGGTCGGGACTCTGTTTATCAAGTAAACAGCTGTCTTAAGTGCATAACCCCAAAAGTATTTTGGACGAGTTGCATGATTCATCATCGACCTAACCATGTCCATCAAGGTTCGGTTGCGCCTCTCAGATACACCATTATGCTGTGGTGTATACGGCGGAGTCCATTGGGATAATATCCCATTGTCCCTAAGATAATCTTGAAACTCTTGACTTAAGTATTCACCACCCCGATCGGATCGAAGTATTTTAATACTTTTGCCAAGCTGTTTCTCTACTTCATTTCTGAACTCTTTGAATTTCTCAAAGGCTTCAGATTTGTGTTTCATCAAGAACACGTACCCGAATCGTGAGTGATCATCGATAAAGGTGATGAAGTAGCTATAGCCTCCTTGTGCAAGAGTTGACATTGGTCCACATACATCAGTATGTATTAGACCAAGCAATTCTCCCACAGGATTACCCTTTCCAGAAAAGGGTAATTTGGTCATCTTGCCTTTTAAGCATGATTCGCATGTATCAAATGAGCCGGGTTCAAATGATTCCAGAATTCCACATCGGTGTAATTCGGTCATGCGTTTGTTACTTACATGGCCAAGACGGCAATGCCAAGTGTAGGAGTCTATTCAATTATCTATTTGAGCACGTTTGTTGCTAACTTCGATATTGAAAACGTCACTGGATAAATCTAACGTGTAGATACCATTGCACAAAGTTCCATTCCCATAAAGAACGCCATTTAAAGTTATGTAACAACAATTGTTACTAAAAGTTAAATGATAACCCTTTTCATTCAAACATGAAATAGATACAATGTTCTTTATTAACGAAGGAACAAAATAACAATTATCCAATTCTAAGACACGTCCTATAGGGAGCTTTAGCAAATATGTTCCGATGGCAACAGCAGCAATCTTTGCTCCGTTTCCAACTCGCAAATTCGCTTCTCCCTTGACGAGTCTTCTTCTATTCCTTAGCCCTTGTATGTCATTACATATATGTGAGCTACACCCAGTATCAAGTACCCATGTGTTTGAGGAAATAGAGTGACATTCAATAATGAAGATACTTGAAGAGGATGGGGCATCGGATGCCTTCTCTTTCAAGGACTCAAGATAAACCTTGCAGTTTCTTCGCCGGTGACCCTCCTTGCCACAGTGATGGCAAGTGCCTTTTAGGGTATTTTCAGTCATTCTGGCCTTTTTCTTCTTTCCCTTATTCTATTCTTTGGCCTTCCTCTTAGAACATTTCTTCAAGGAACCAACTAACAGTACCGTCTTTTGATCCTACTTCACAGAAGGCTCTACAGTCTTCAGCAGGTTGAGCAACTCAGGAAACTGGTCTAGAGTTGCATTTTCAGGAGGACGGTTGGGAAGTTGATCTTCAAGGACATAAGCAAGCTTCTCTGCCTTGAGGACTATCCTCAGGTTTCGAAGCCAGTCCATGAAGTTTGGCCCAGTCAGTTTATTGGTGTCCAAAATGGAACGCAAATTCAGAGAAGACATGATCGAGTGATTATCCTAGAAATACAAATTGAGCTTATGTGAGAAGAATGATTAAAGAATGTATCAACATACATAAATAAAATCCTATTTGTTTTTCAAATTGAATAACCCTTTTTATCAATTCGGGAGATCGTAGGAACATCTCCAAATAGGTTGATATCCAACCATAGATAAGAACAACCATGACTGTGGCCATAAAGTTATTCTTAGCAATGAAGGTAGGTAATTATACCGATTACACTTGACATATATGTAACTATCACATTATGCTATCAACTAATTGAATGTTTGCATAAATCATTGGGTTGTTAACTCATTAACAATTATGCAACATTATACATAGCACCCAACTGCACCACTCTTTACATCGACCTTGGCTTTGGTACAACAAATCGATGCTCCAAGCTTAAGGCTGACCCATTAATCAAGAAATATTTTTAATATGGTTGGAGCTCATTCAACCGCTTAGTCAGGCTTGGATGTGTCCAACAACCAAAACTAATGATTGACCTCTGACTCCAACTATATTATTCATAAACTAATTCCATGGTTTGAACATGTTGAGGTTCAAGTCGGGCATGGATGTGTCCATCAACCCAAATGAGAAACAAAACTCCGATTCTAACCATATTAATGGAAGGTGTTGGCCTTAATATTTTGTAAGGGGTTTTGGGTCTCATCCTTTCTTTTCTAAGTACATTCATGACATAGAATTATGTCATGACTAACGATTTCCTTAATAAAGTATGTATGTGACTTAAGTTATCAAGTCTCATTAATTGAATTAGGAACCGGATTTCCTAATTCCAATTTCATACTTAATTAAAGGAATTGTTGTAACGCCCCAAAATTCCCATTTTTAGTTCTTGAAGTCCTTAGAATTATTTAAAAATGGTTTAGAAATATTTTAGATATTTTTAAGAATTTTTAGAATATTTTTATGAAATTTTCTGAGTCCGTTTAGTATTTAAAAAAAAAAAGGAAAAACGTTAAAGGGGAGCAAGGGGTTCGAACCCGCGACCACCGAAAGAGCAAGCATGCGCGTGACCAGCTGGGCTAGTTGGTTTTGTTGAAATAAACTGGGCGAAACAATAGATAAGGTATAGTTAGGTAAATTCGCCCCATAAGTATAAATAGATAATTAAAGAGAGAAATTTTATTTTCTCTCAACCTAAACCCTTTCTCTCCCTCGCCCAACACCTTGCGCCGACTCCTTTCCCCTCTCCTCTCTTGGGCGACACCACACCAAGGCCTAGAGGGCCGGCCAAGGCTCTCCTCCAAGAGATTTTCCTATATTCGGAATCCCCGCGACGAGAGGAACGCATAGGCGCGAAGAAATCTCCGAGATCTCAATTTTCTTCCGAGCCCTAGACGTCAATCTTGGTTGTATGTCCAAGATATCAAAGTAAGTACTGCTCACCTGCAGTAAGAGGTGGTTTTTCCGCAAGAATTTCCCTTAAAAGTTTTTAAAAGAGATATTTCCTTCTTGTTAAGATTTTTGCATGTGATCTTAGTTCATTATATGCTTATATATATTTTATTGAGTACCCTATATGAGGTTAGGGTCCAAGAAAAGCTATGAGAAAAGAAAAGAGAAGATAAAGATAAGAAAAGAAAAGGCCAAGGCCTTAAGAAATCCCCAAAAGTCAAGACTTAGGGACTTTAGCACGCAATGTGCTCGAGAAAATGCCAAGGCATTTACAGATAAGAAAGAAAAGAAAGAAAAGCTATTTTATTTTCTAAGGCCAGTACCCGGCGTCCAATGGCGTCGTTAAAGAAATCCAGGTGTCCAATTCCAAGGTCTTGGCCATGGTAGACCAAGGTCTGCTCTATTAGGATTGGTGGCTCTCTACCCCAACCTTTTAGGGAACGCGCATATGAGATGGTACTTACGTCTTCAGTGGATCCAAGTGATTATTATTTTCAAGTATATGCTTTAGCAAAGTTTCTAAAGTTTAAAGAGTTTTCAAAAAGTTAAAGAATAGCTAAAGTTTCAAGTTGAGCCAAGAAAAGCAAGTTGAGATTTATTAATGCTTGAGTATGCATGTTTTGAGTTATACATGTTTAGTTCAGTTTTCTTTCAAGCATATATGTATCTCATGTGATTTTCATATTGTTCAAGAAGCATGTTTGCACATTTCGAGATTTTGTGAGCTAGATAGTACTTACTAAGCTTTTTGCTTACTAGTTGCATTTTCCTCTTACTGCAGATAAAGGTAAAGGCAAGCAATTCTGAAGGAAGGCGACGAGGCGGTGCTGAGCAAAGTGTGTGTGGTGGCTGATTTTGGAGAGATCCTTAAGACGAGACAATTCAGTTATTTGAATTACAATATTTTAGTTTATTCAAATTCCAAGTTATTGCTTTATGGAGTTTAGCGAACTTTTAAGCTTTGGATAGTTTTACATGCTCAATTTCGTAGAATAAAGATTCCATGCCATTTCATTTAGCATACATATCCTTATGATTGCATTGGATGAGTAGAAGTGTGAGTAGTTTGAGATATTGATACTTTATTGGAGTTATTAATGCATGTGCCAAAGATGAAAAGAAAAGGCCAAGGCCTTAAGAAATCCCCAAAAGTCAAGACATAGGGATTTTAGCACGCAAGGTGCTCGAGAAAATGCCAAGGCATTTACAGATAAGAAAGAAAAGAAAGAAAAGCTATTTTATTTTCTAAGGCCAGTACCCGGCGTCCAAGGGCGTCGTTAAAGAAATCCAGGTGTCCAATTCCAAGGTCTTGGCCCTGGTAGACCAAGGTCTGCTCTATTAGGATTGGTGGCTCGCTACCCCAACCTTTTAGGGAACGCGCATGAGATGGTACTTACGTCTTCAGTGGATCTAAGTGATTATTATTTTCAAGTATATGCTTTAGCAATGTTTTCTAAAGTTTAAGAAAGTTTTCAAAAAGTTAAAGAAAGATTTAAAGTTAAAGAATTGCTAAAGTTTCAAGTTAAGCCAAGAACGAGTAAGTTAAGACTTATTAGTGCTTTAGTATGCATGTTTTTGAGTTATACATGTTTTTAGTGTTTCTTTTAAGCAGAAAAGTATCCCATGTGATTTTCCATTGTTTGAAGAAGCATGTTTGCACATTTTCAAGATTTTGTGAGCTAGATAGTACTTACTAAGCTTTATGCTTATTAGTTGCATTTCCTCTTACTGCAGATAAAGGTAAAGGCAAGCAATTCTGAAGGAAGGCGACGAGGCGGTGCTGAGCAAAGTGTGTGTGGTGGCTGACCTTGGAGAGGTCCTTGGGACAAGATGAATAAAAAGACTCAAAATACATTTGTTATAGAGTCTTATTTTAAGTTATCTTATATAGAATTTATCCAAGTAATTGCGTTTTAGATATTTTGCATGTCTCAAGATCACAAGTAAAGATTCCATGTCATTTCATTTAGCATACATATCATTATGATTGCATTGGATAAGTAGAAGTGTGAGTAGTTTAAAATATTGATACTTTGTTGGAGTTATTGATGCATGTGTCAAGATAGTGCTAGTTTCCCTTTTGAATTAAGTTTTATTGCTCAATTATGCTTAGAAAAGTTGCATTGATAATCCATAATGCTTTAGTGATGTTATAGAACCTTGGGGAATGAATTTAAATGGTTAGAAGTTAAGTTTGGTACAAACTCTAGTATAAAAGTTTAAATAGATTTTCATGACGTGCTAAATCTCGTAAAAGTCCTAATTTCGAGTTTATGAAGTTGTTTTGATTGGCTAAAAGGTTTAGGAAACTAGTATAGAGTATAGAAATGGTGTTGTGGCTTTGTATGGTGTGAAACTATATGTTTGGTGGAGTTTTGAAACAAGGCTTCGAATCTGAAATTCAGGTTTTCAGACGTATCAGTCGACTGGTACAGTACCAGTCACCTGCCCTATCGAACAGTCGCTTCTGTTCGATGCACCAGGTAACTGCCGAAGGACAGTCGCCTGGTACCAGTCGACTGCCATATAGCAGTCGACTGATACCCGTAAGCTAAGTTGGGCAAGGCAAGTTTCAATAAGTATTTTCTTACGAGTTTTTGAGAAAGAAAGTGTGACATGGTATCATGCATGACTATTAAAGTTAGAATATCATCACTCCTAGATAGATTAAAAAGAAAAAAAAAGATTTCCGCATTCTTAGTCGTGCATTAGAGTCGAGAAGTAGTCAAAAGTAACGATCTGTCTAAGGCAGAGAAGGCGGGTCGCTACAGGTGGTATCAGAGCAGTTCCCATTCTCCAGCATCACACTCACATCAGCATCAACCTTGCCGTCTTCAAGTAAGAAAGCTTTAAGTTTCAGTTTTTCTATTGCTCCTTTACTTAACTTCAGTATAGAGAAATTCTTAAGTACTTACTCATATGTGCATAGAACAAGGAAGCATGTTTAATAC
>JAGFNQ010004508.1:138437-198991 GCA_024364735.1 Boesenbergia rotunda
TGTCATCGACATATAATACTAGGAATACGACAGCACTCCCACTAACCTTCTTGTACACACAAGGTTCGTCAGGATTTTGTGAGAAATCAAACTCTTTGATTGTCTCATCAAAACGGATGTTCTAGCTCCTTGATGCTTGCTTCAGTCCATATATGGATCGTTGAAGCTTACATACTTTGGTTTTATCAACCGATGTGAAACCTTCAGGTTGTATCATGTATACATCCTCAAGCAGGTTTCCATTAAGGAAAGCTATTTTCACATCCATTTGCCATATCTCATAATCATAATGAGCTGCTATGGCTAGGAGCATCCGAATGGATTTAAGCATAGCTACTAGCGAATAGGTTTCGTCATAATCAATTCCTTGTTTTTGACGATATCCTTTTGCCACTAATCTAGCCTTAAAGGTAACAACATTACCTTCCATGTCGGTTTTCTTCTTGAAAACCCATTTGCATCCTATGGGCTTAATCCCTTCAGGTGGGTTAACCAAGTCCCATACTTGATTTTCGTACATGGAATCCATTTCCGACATCATGGCTTCAAGCCATTTGTCCCTTTCTAAATTTTTCAGAACATCTTCATAACTGATAGGTTCATCGTCGTTCGATTCACTTATGAGAAATACGTATCTCTCTGGAATATTGCGTGTCCTATCAGACCTACGAAGAGGTGGTGTAGTTTTAGGTTCAACTGATAGCTCATCATTATGAGTTATTGGTTGTGGGTCTAGACTAGGTGTCTCTGTAATGTCTATTGGAGTTTCTTGAACTTCATCAAGTTCAATGCCACTCCCTCTATTTTCTTGTAAAAGAAATTCTTTTTCCAGAAATAGAGCATGCCTTGAAACAAACACCTTTTGTTCTAAGGGATGATAGAATTGGTAACCCTTTGTTTCCTAAGGGTATCCAATAAATAGACATTTATCAGACTTAGCATCCAATTTGTCAGATACAGTCCGCTTCACATAAGCAGGACAACCCCATATCTTAAGGTGAGTTTAAGTGAGGTTTCTTACTATTCCATGTCTCATATGGAGTAGTAGAGACTACCTTGGTCGGGACTCTGTTTAGCAAGTAAACAGCTGTCTTAAGTGCATAACACCAAAAGGATTTTGGAAGAGTTGCATGATTCATCATTGACCTAACCATTCCATCAAGGTTCGGTTGCGCCTCTCAGATACACCATTATACTGTGGTGTATACGGCGGAGTCCATTGGGATAATATCCCATTATCCCTTAGATAATCTTGAAACTCTTGACTTAAGTATTCACCACCCCGATCGGATCGAAGTATTTTAATACTTTTGCCAAGCTGTTTCTCTACTTCATTCCTGAACTCTTTGAATTTCTCAAAGGCTTCAGATTTGTGTTTCATCAAGAACACATACCCGAATCGTGAGTGATCATCGATAAAGGTGATGAAGTAGCTATAGCCTCCTTGTGCAAGAGTTGACATTGGTCCACATACATCAGTATGTATTAGACCAAGCAATTCTCCCACTGGATTACCTTTTCCGGAAAAGGGTAATTTGGTCATCTTGCCTTTTAAGCATGATTCGCATGTATCAAATGAATCGGGTTCAAATGATTCCAAAATTTCACATCGGTGTAATTTGGTCATGCGTTTCTTACTTATATGGCCAAGACGGTAATGCCACGTGTAGGAGTCTATTCGATTATCTATTTGAGCACGTTTGTTGCTAGCTTCGATATTGAAAACGTCACCGGATAAATCTAACATGTAGATACCATTGCACAAAGTTCCATTCCCATAAAGAACGTCATTTAAAGTTATGTAACAACAATTGTTTCTAAAAGTTAAATGATAACCCATTTCATTCAAACATGAAATAGAGACAATGTTCTTTATTAACGAAGGAACAAAATAACAATTATCCAATTCTAAGACACGTCCTGTAGGGAGCTTTAGCAAATATGTTCCGATGGCAACAGCAGCAATCTTTGCTCCGTTTCCAACTCACAAATTCGCTTCTCCCTTGACGAGTCTTCTTCTATTCCTTAGCCCCTGTATGTCATTACATATATGTGAGCTACACCCAGTATCAAGTACCCAGGTGTTTGAGAAAATAGAGTGACATTCAATAACGAAGATACTTGAAGAGGATGGGGCATCGGATGCCTTCTCTTTCAAGGACTCAAGATAAACCTTGTAGTTTCTTCGCCAGTGACCCTCCTTGCCATAGTGATGGCAAGTGCCTTTTAGGATATTTTCAGTCTTTTTGGCCTTTTTCTTCTTTCCCTTATTCTGTTCTTTGGCCTTCCTCTTAGAACCTTTCTTCGAGGAACTAACTAACAGTACCGTCTTTTGATCCTGCTTAGCAGAAGGCTCTACAGTCTTCAGCAAGTTGAGCAACTCAGGAAACTGGTCTGGAGTTGCATTTTCAGGAGGACGGTTGGGAAGTTGATCTTCAAGGACATAAGCAAGCTTCTCTGCCTTGAGGACTATCCTCAGGTTTCGAAGCCAGTCCATGAAGTTTGGCCCAGTCAGTTTATTGGTGTCCAAAATGGAACGTAAATTCAGAGAAGACATGATCGAGTGATTATCCTAGAAAAAATACAAATTGAGCTTATGTGAGAAGAATGATTAAAGAATGTATCAACATACATTAATAAAATCCTATTTATTTTTCGAATTGAATAACCCTTTTTATCAATTCAGGAGATCGTAGGAACATCTCCAAATAGGTTGATATCCAACCATAGATAAGAACCACCATGGCTGTGGCCATCAAGTTGTTCTTAGCTATGAAGGTGGATAATTATACCGATTACATATCACATATATGTAACTATCACATTATGCTATCAACTAATTGAATGTTTGCATAAATCATTGGGTTGTTAACTCATTAACGAGTATGCAACATTATACATAGCACCCAACTGCACCTCTCTTTACATCGACCTTGGCTGTGGCACAACAAATCGATGCTCCAAGCTTAAGGCTGACCCATTAATCAAGAAGTAGTTTTAATATGGTTGGAGTTCATTCAACCATTTAGCCAGGCTTGGATGTGTCCAACAACCAAAACTAGGATTGACCTCTGACTCCAACTATATTATTCATAAAATAATTCCATGGTTTGAACATGTTGAGGTTCAAGTCGGGCATGGATGTGGCCATCAACCCAAACGAGAAACAAAACTCCGATTCTAACCATATTAATGGAAGGTGTTGGCCTTAATATTTTGTAAGGGGTTTTGGGTCTCATCCTTTCTTTTCTAAGCACATTCATGACATATAATTATGTCATGACTAACGATTTCCTTAATAAAGTATGTATGTGACTTAATTTATCAAGTCTCATAAATTGAATTAGGAACCGGATTTCCTAATTCTAATTTCATACTTTATTCAAGGAATTGTTTTGGGAATCAATTTCCTAAATTGTCATAATCAATTTCGGAAATAATATGTTTAAGACTTTGATTTCTCTAAATCAAATCTTGTTAAATTAAGAGACAAATCTCTTAATTCAACCACATATTATTTTCATGAAAATCTCATTTAAGAAAACTCTATAGCAAACCATTTTCCTAATTAATTTTGGAGACAACAATATGTAAGAGTATCACCTCTTAAATCATATTTTATTCATGGATATAATTAATTACAACAAATTGTTTTCTAAGGGTGGCTCCCCGAGGCTCAGATACCCAAAGAAAAGTAATTTGTCGTAAATCCAATTTGGTCCGCTTCGGAAGCGTAACCAAATTAAACATGACAATTTCATTTAAAATTGGGAAATTAAATTACGACAACTAACTTTAAATTGGACGGCTCCCCGAAGCTCAATCCAAAATAAAGAATTTTGTTGTCAATTTAAAAACCAATTCAAATTTAATTGTCAATTAATTGTCCATAAATTTGTCTATACTTTCTTGAAAGAAAGTGCCCAAAATTGCGAGATTTCATAATAGGTTTTCAGAATATTTGTAAGTTTCTGGTACAAAGAAAACTTACATATTTCCAAAATTGGAAAATTTCTAAAATAGAAAATTTTCCAAAATTGGAAAGTTTCCAAAGATGAGAAGTTTTCACAATTATTATAAAATTTCAGAAACTAGAAAATTTCAAAAGTTTGTGAAATTTCATGAGGATTTCCAAACTTTGAAATTACTAAATCTAAAATTTATTATAATTGGAAAGTTTCCATAATTGAAAAATTTTCCAAAATTGAGATCATGACAAAGTTTTCCACAAAGCAATTATATGATTATGTTGAACACTAACCGGCTCTGATACCACTGTTGGGACCGGGTGCATGTTGACAAGGATACGGGTTCGTAAAATTTTAAATTTTTTACGTGCAGCGGAAGAATTAGCATAAAATTATTTCTCAAATTACTTTAACCACGTATCTAGCATGAACCTTATGATGTGTTGACATGATCATAAATTAAAACTTTGCGGAAAAGTAAACTAATTTACTAAGTACCTCGCGTAACTCGAAGTAAGGGACGAGATCCAACCGTAGCGTCCCTTGGAAGCTCCGCCTCTATTCGCGTCCACGCCGAGTTCACTTCGGGATGAGTTCGTAAAGTCACGAGTTTTGTGCCGACGAGAACTACTAGATTCTCTAAAGGCACAACTAGAAGATCAAGAGAGAAGAAAGGAAACTAACCACCAAGTAACGGAATCAAAATTCCGGGAAGAGAGAAGTTGTGACCCGCTTCTTCTTCTTCTTCTTTGGCTCCTCCTTAGTTGATGTTGCTCATGCCAACCCTAGAGGGATGGATGGTGCGCCGGCCCTAAGGGGAGCTTGGGGCACCGGCCCTAAGAGGAACAAGGGGCGCCGGCCCTAAGGGGAAGAGAAAGGGAGAGATTAAGAGAGAGAGGGAGAGAATTAATCTCTTGATTACTCAATTGATTGGAATTCAAGGCTAGCCTTTGGTTCCTTTATATAGTAGCCTCTCCCTTGCCAAGTCTCCCTCTTAACGAAATTTTCATAAGAAATTTATCCTATAATTCTCTTATGAATTATTCTGTTTAAGCCAAGTTTTATTATAACTAACTTTATAATAAAACAAATACATCTCTCCTTTTATTATGGAATAAATTTTACAAGAAATTTATAAACTTTCTTATTATGGAAAAATCAATTCAAAATTGATTTTATAAAATTAAAATAAATCATTCCATGGATCATTTTAATTTCCATAAAAGAATAAATTTCTATAAATTTATTTATATAAATTTCTTTACACAAATTTATTTATCCATAATTTATAAAACAAATCGCGCTAGATTTATTTTATTAATTAAACCAAATAAATTGGTTTCTCCACTTTGTATTGGCCGACCAAACCAAGAGGGTGGACACCCTCTTTGGCAGGCCAAACCGAGCCGAACCCATCGCGAATTAAACTCATTTAATTCGCCCAATAAGCCTTCAAAAGACTTAGCCATTTTTAGCTTCCATTGCGCCTCTGATAAATTCAGATTCAACTTATTTCTCTTGATCGGAAAATCCAATTTTCAACTCGTTTTGAATCCCTCGGATTACTCGTAGTGCGTGTGACTAAATAGGCTTTCGATTTATGTTGGCTATCTACAATCAACCAATTATAGAATGGTCATGAGTGGCACCTAGTAGTACATCATGACCCCCAATTAATCGAAAGATCAACGGCTGACCTCAGTGTTGGTTCGGGTTGGACCGGCTAGAGGGGGTGAATAGATGGGGGGAAAAATTATGAAAGTGGAGGCACTTGTCTTTAAAAAAGAACTTGGTCGCAACTGAGAACGTTGCTTCCAAGGCAGTGGACGCTCAATAAAAATCTCCTTGTGGCGGAGAAGCCTTACAAAAATAGCACGCTAGAGATTTTACAAGAATGAATAAAATGATTGATTGAAAAGGTTATAACTCTAAGCCTATTTATAGCCTATGAGAATAAATCTGGATTGTTAATTGTTGAGAAATTTTCTCTTGGCCGTTGATCCATGGATGTAATCTGGATGGTTGATCTTGGATGGGATTAAACTGCATCCATTGGATCTGATTAAAGGATAAAGTCATCCTTTAAGAGATAACTTTATCTTCTGCTCGCAACAGATAAATAACTTTATCATCTGCTCGCAACAACTTTAATCACATCTTTTCTTTATCCCAGTCGGTAAGGCTGGTGATATATGTAGGCGAGGTTGCTGGTTCAAATCCTCACAGCAACAAATAAAATTCTTTTTGTTTCAGGTGCCTGGTTTGACTTGGTCAAACTGACCAGTCTTTTGGTTCATCTTCTGGGTGATTTCCGGCCAACCGGAGTTAGCCTCACCCGAACCCGACTCCGGCCTTTCGCCCCTCGAGCGTCCTTCCTCCCGGCTTCTCGTCCCTCAGACACCGTGCACGTCCTTCTCGCTCCACCGGCGTACTCTTCCGCAGCTTCCGCGTCCCTCGGATTGTACCGAGCCCGTCGGCTCACTTCCCCACACAATCCTTCTCGTCCGCTATGTCTTACACTCGACTTCCTCCGTACCTAAGCTCCTGCACACTTAGCAGAGGGATTAAACATACCAGGACCTAACTTAAATCGGTTGATCACATCAAAATCAACCAGGGGTACTTACAATCTCCCCCTTTTTGATGTGCATCAAACCCAGTTAAATTAGGGTAATCAAAATAAAAAACATACACAATAATGTAAACAGTTTAAGTTCAAAAAAAAACTTAAATTTTGTGTAAATTAAAATTCTACCCCTTAACTTAATACTATTCCTCCCCCTTTGATCACATCAAAAAAATTGGGAAATATAAGTAGGGAAGAAGAAAATTTTTTGAGTGCGATAAAAAATATTCTAAGTGAAAAAAAAATTGCATTGCAATAGATTTTTCTAATTTTAAAATGATATATTTTTTCAAAGTTAATTCCATTTTTTTTAAAAAAATGACTTAAATAAAATCTATTTTTTTTTGATAAAATCCACAGCTGATGAGGAGTTCCAAAAAAAATCGAATCCTGTCAAAATATTTTTCTATCGAATTTTGAAAAAAATTCATATTTCGATAAACAATTCATAAAAAATCGAAAAAATAGAGTTCAATAAACGATTCATAAACATTTATGAAAAAATCTGAATATTTTTGTCAAAGACAAAGATAAAGATATGAGTTTAGACAAAAGTCTTGAGCTTTAAATTGGTTGATCATGTCAAAAAAATGACAAACCAACACATAAGAGTTTTTAAAGAATAAATTTTAAAAAATTCGAAAAAATACTTCGAAAAATTTGAAGAAAAAAAATTATAATGAGTCTTTCTCCTAAACTCTTAATTTCAAATTTTGAGAAAAAAATATTTGAAAAAAATTGAAAGACGTTCCAGTAGATAGACAGCATAATTGTGCAAAAAAAAAATAATGACATAATTTTTGTTAGAGAAACAAAATGCGCACATATATAATAACAAAAAAAATTATCAGTTTAATACAAATTTAGGAACCCAAAATAAGTTCCTGTCTACAGGATTAATTAAAAACATAGGCGGAATATAACTTTTGGGCACCTTTTTAAATTGACCCTTATGATTTTTAAAATATAAATTTAAATTATCAGGAAAGCTATTTTTCTTTTGGCGTAAATATGCAATATCAAGTTCTAATTTTTGCACTAAGTTTTTCAAATTATCATTTTCATTTTTCAAAATTTCAGACGAGGATGTAAGTGTTAATTCATTTTTTAATTTTAAATTTTCTTTTTCTAATCTACAATTAGATTTGAGCAAGGTTTTAACTCCTGCATATAATTGATCATGAGGAAGAAAACAAACCTCACTTACCGGGTCGCTTTCGAAAAGCGAAGTTCCTCTTTCGTCGTCGCTTTCTTCTGACGTCTCTCCCCCTTCATCAGTGCTCCCTTCTTGATGATTTGCCATCAGCGCAAGTCCCGCGTATTCTTGACCTTCCGACTCTTCTGACGAGGACTCATCGTCGAGTTGGATCTTCCTTGTGTTCAGTGCGGCGATGTCTGATTTCTTATTCTTCTTGTCATGCAATTCTAGGAATTTCTCCCAGAGCTCTTTTGCCGAGTTGTAATTCTCGATGCAGTTAACTTCTTGTGCGGGAAGAACGGCTAGTAGATGAAATTCAGCTTTGCCGTTTGCTTCAAAGTCTGATTTCTCCTTCTTGGTCCATGACTCTATTTCTTTATCCTTGCCGTTGTTGTCTTTAGGAACTGAAAAACCATTTTTCATTATTATTAGCAATTCAATATCAGTTTTAAAAAATACCTGCATTCGGCGCTTCCACATCGCGAACTCCCCCTCAAACTTCGGCGGGTAGATTACGGCTCCAACCATTTTTCTTAAAATTGCTGCAGTCAGCGATTAGTCCTTCTGCGGCGACCTTGGCTCTGATACCACTTGTTGGTTCGGGTTGGACCGGCTAGAGGGGGTGAATAGACGGGGGGAAAAAAATTATGAAATTGGAGGCACTCGTCTTTAAAAAAGAACTTGGTCGCAACTGAGAACGTTGCTTCCAAGACAGTGGACGCTCAACAAAAATCTCCTTGTGGCGGAGAAGCCTTACAAAAATAGCACGCTAGAGATTTTACAAGAATGAATAAAATGATTGATTGAAAAGGTTAAAACTCTAAGCCTATTTATAGCCTAAGAGAATAAATCTGGATTGTTAATTGTTGAGAAATTTTCTCTTGGTCGTTGATCCATGGATGTAATCTGGATGGTTGATCTTGGATGGGATTAAACTGCATCCATTGGATCTGATTAAAGGATAAAGTTATCCTTTAAGAGATAACTTTATCTTCTGCTCGCAACAGATAAATAACTTTATCATCTGCTCGCAACAACTTTAATCACATCTTTTCTTTATCCCAGTCGGTAAGGCTGGTGATATATATAGGCGAGGTTGCTGGTTCAAATCTTCACAGCAACAAATAAAATTCTTTTTGTTTCAGGTGCCTGGTTTGACTTGGTCAAACTGACCAGTCTTTTGGTTCATCTTCTGGGTGATTTCCGACCAACCGGAGTTAGGCTCACCCGAACCCGACTCCGGCCTTTCGCCCCTCGAGCGTCCTTCCTCCCGGCTTCTCGTCCCTCAGACACCGCGCACGTCCTTCTCGCTCCACCGGCGTACTCTTCTGCAGCTTCCGCGTCCCTCGGATTGTACCGAGCCTGTCGGCTCACTTCCCCGCACAATCCTTCTCGTCCGCTACGTCTTACGATCGACTTCCTCCGTACCTAAGCTCCTGCACACTTAGCAGAGGGATTAAACATACCAGGACCTAACTTAAATCGGTTGATCACATCAAAATCAACCAGGGTGACCTCAGAAGTAATTCTGAAACCCTTCAGCAGCTCTAATAAATCGTGCCTCATTCCCTTCACCATCTTATACCCACTTGGTTCAGGACATGGTCTGTGTGTGTTAGTCCCCACTAGGCTGACTACGTCACACCTAGCCCAAGTAGTGTATTTCTCGTCCTTTGGATTTCTAATTACTCTCATGTATTTAAGAGACTCATACTCTAAACATGATATGCTCTGGCCAGAGGCTTTGAGTAACAATCCGACGATAGGCCTGGGTATACATCTCCTCGCAAGGAGTGGTGAATCCTTTGTAGGCTGTTCAAACATCTTCGGGCACTTCGGCTTATACCCAACAATCCTGGGTCCACACCTCCTTGGAGATGCTTGCTTAAGATGTTAAAGTATACATCTCCATGACCAAGATGACTTGAACACCGCATGTCAAAGGAACATCGCACTTAAGCTGCGGTAAGAACTTCACTGACCTGTCTATGTATAGACTACCATGTGAAGTTTTACAGTCAGTCACTCCAATGAACTAGTTCCCTTAACTAGCATCCATGTTTATCTTCGGACATCCTAATGTCACCAGCCAGTGAGAATCAGCTGATTAGATAATAACCCTTGCTAGTCTCAACAGAATTGATAGTGTCCGTTTTTATCAATTTAACGACTAGGGATATTTTCAATACTTCACAATTGCACATGTAGAGATAATCACTTGTTGTGATCCCATCACAAATTCTCTTATGCTGTGAATTGTATTGTGGACATTCAGTAGATGAGTTTAAGATCCCAATCAAATACACAAATATGTATACTCAAATAGTGAATTTTCATAAATGTTTACAATCATAAGGCGATTGCCTTTGGACACTTCACTCATATCACTAACACTACTAAAATAGATTAAAAATTTACTGGCCAAATAATCCAAATATGTAAAGATTTGCAATTATGTCCAAAACAAAGATAAGTCCTAGAACCTAGGGTAAATTCACAATTAAGCATGTAAAATATGGATCAAACATAGATTTTAGCAACTAAAATAATCAATAAAATAGTACTTATCAACTCCCCCACACTTAAGCTTGAGCGTCTCGCGAAACCACTAAGTATGTATCCCCTAGATTTTCATAAGCATAATTAGAAGCAAATGAAAAGAAATTACCTAAGGTTGTCAATTCTCAAAAATCTAAGCACTATGGGTTAGTATCTCATCCTTAAATCAACAACTTAGCCTTTTCATCCTTCATGAGTCATTGAGATGAATTTAACTCACTAAGCCTTTCAAGGGAAGTTTTGGTGGCTCTCTCCTTAAGTTCTAAGTTGATGATGGGAGTGGAGCTCACTCAAACACACATGCTTTTTGCACTACCATAGGCTTGCCTGTTATCTACTCTCCACCATTATTTATGATTAGGATCAACATCTATAAAAACAAATGAAAACATAGAAAATGGTAAGGAGTGGAATAAAAGCCAAGAAAATGGAAAAATTGATAAAGTGGGAGACTTGGTTGCTCAAGAATGTTTCCAATGTACTTTGCTTCTCTTTACAGTCCTCTAGTGATATCAAAAGTGTGAGGGAGTGAGGCTATGACATTGCCCTTCAAGAATTTCATGAAAAGTCCCCATTAGTTCCTTTGTGCCAATTGTCCACCTTGCGTGCCAACTTTGCTTCCTTCATTCTTCTTTTCTGATTTTTTCCTCTTTTCCTTTCTCTCTAGTAAAGTCATAATGTATTGGAACAAGGGATTGATTCAGATGAGGGAACTTCACTGATTTAAAATGTCGAAACTCCAATGGTGTGCCACTTATCTCTTTTGTTTTCTTTCTTTTTTTTTCTGCTTACAAATCTTCTAATGGAGCACATTCGGACCAGAGCCTGTATCAGAGAGCTTGAGACCTCAATTAACACATAGGAACAAAAATTTGATGCTCACATATATCCTTCACTAACTCTTGCAACTCCTCTTGATACCCTTCACCTTCAAGTTGGCACACTACTTTCACTTCTTCTTCCTTCCTTTTTTTCTTCTTTTTATTCCAGCTCCACGACATCACTGATTCTACATCCTTGCAATTCTCTGAGTTTTCAAGGCGGTTACATCACCTAGTAGTGGAGAATTTGATCCAAACTGTTTGGATTCCAGCTTCACTGCTCTCTTTTTTTTTCTGCTCTGATCTAAAAACTAAACAGCCCCATTTTTTTCTTGCTCTGATCAGCTGTTATATACTTTCACTTTGTGATACATTCATACATTTCCTTTTGTGATTCACGGCCTCGGAAACCAAATTTTAGTCCCAAGTTGATACAAACTGTTTGAGTGGAAGCATTCCATTCTTTCAACCACTACCCAAGCAGTTTTCAAGTTGCTAAACTGATTTATCCTTGATTGATCTCCTCCATTTTCCTTACTAGAAATTTTACCTTTCACTTGAATTATCTAGTCAATGGAAATCTGCAATTAATACTTGAATCAAGTGGCTGAATTTGGGGAAAAACACTTCTGCACTTCTATTCAAAATCAATGATCTTCATAACTAAATTTTCAGCTCTTTCTCCCTTCCATAGCTGCATTTTCCTCTGTTTAATTTCAGTAACGCAATGCTGGATTAGAGAACTCAGATTCAGTTTAAAGTTGATATAAAATTGCTTGTATGGAACCAAATTTGATATGGTAAACAAATTTCTGCCCTTGAACTTGGCACAGATTTTTCCAGCTTGTATTCAGCTTTCAATTCAGCTTGTCTTCAGCTGGAATTCAGATTCCAGCACTCGGTAGCAAACCTTGCACTAGTTTCAGTTCAGAATAGTTCAACTTGCCAACCTAATTCCTAATCCAAGATGGCTTAACAGAAAAAAAAATTTCTTTCCTTCCTTTCTGCACCAATTTCTGCCTTGCGTGCCAATTGAATCCTTGATACAGAATTTTCTGCCTTCTTCAGCCGAATGCCTTGGCACAAACAGCTGCAAATTCAGCTCTATCTGAGTATTCAGCCGAAGAGAAAATCTGCCAGCTGAAACATGCTCCATAGCCTTTTCTTTTCTTTTTGGCACTGATTTTTTTCTTTGAAATGGTGCAGATTTTTTTCTTCTTTGCTTGCCACTTTAATCTTCAAAGTATGATAGGGAATCTAGATCTCCAATTGCTTCCATCTCTCTTGCTCATTCTTGACAAACTCACTCAAACTCATTCTTGGCACATGTAATTGCAAAAAAAAAATTTCTTGAAATGCCTCTTTGATACCAAATCTTTCCAAAACACTAGTCACTCCCCCACACTTAATCCTTTGTCCGTCTCGGGCAAAGTAGCATTAAGAAACATTTCAAACAACAAGTCCATAGAAAAGTAAGGGTAAGAGTAGGAGATAAGTAAAGAAAAATGGAATGAAATGATTAATGCTAAAAATTGATGTGGAAAGGAAAACATATGGATTAGCCTCTATAGATGTGATCCGATCATTGAAATATGGTTTGGAAAGAACCTAAGCAAGTTCTAGAGTACAATAACATATGTGTGTCACAAATATAAGGCTAATTCTCACTAGGCAAAAATAATTCATCTCAAGTCCTCAATTAAGAATCTAAAGCAAAGTAGTATTCAAGCATCCAAGAATTCATCCATGAGCTCAAACCCTAAGTTTTAACAACCAAATTTAATTTATTTTCAAAAGACTCTAAAATGCTATGGAGATAACCTAGAGGGATACATTTATTCCTAATCATGCAAGAAATAAATTTCCAAAAAGACTAACATGGTATATTCACGCATTTATTAGCAAGGACTCAATTTAAAAGAAAATTCTACTTCTAGAAAACATAAAAAATGAAAAAGGCAATGCAAGAAAGAACAAACTCCCCTTTATTTCTGGTGGACGGAGTCTATCAAGAAGTAGCCTCCATCGTGGTAGTGGAGGAACATGGGTGGCTGAGAGAATTAGGACTCCCCCACACTTGAACTTTACAGAAAAATGCTCCGGTGGGCAAAGGCGATTTAGGTTCAAGATCCATTGAAGGAATGGAGTGCTATGAATTAAAGTAAGATCGTCTCCTCCCTCTTGATGCCTTTTGAAAGTTCTTCCAGGAGGTTGGAGTCTGTTCAGATGGAGCACCCACTCCATAAGTCTTCTGGACCCTGCAAAACCATGTAATACCTTTCTCAAGCATGCAGGGTCAGAAAGAAATGAAATAATATCAGTCTCTGCATGAAATGTATCCAAAACTAAATCATATCCAATGAAATCAATTCTTGGTACCTCAATGAATTTTTCACAATTATTTTCTACAAAAATGCATCCAGAAACTCATCACAAACAATGAAATCAATTTTGGCACTTCAATAGAAATTTCACAATTATTTTCCACCAAGGATGTATCAAGCAATGTATTACAACCAATGAAATCAATTTTAGGTGCCTCTATCAGTTTTTCACATCAACTTCAGCATAAGATATAGCAAGAGATTCATCACAATATATAACATCAATTTCAGGCACTTCTAAGAATTTTTCACTATCAGCATTGTTCATGATATGTGTATCCAACTTGCTTCATTTTCACAAATTTAACACTAGGTACCTCTAGCAATTTTTCACAATCAAATTCTACAAAGATGTATCAATAAGTGAATCACAACCAATGAAATCAGTTTGAGGTACCTCTATGCAATTTTCAGAAAAAATAGGAGGAATACTTACCTGATCGTGCTGAAGAATACCTGGAGGTTCTACAAGAATATATGTAATTATTGGCTCCTCCTGGTCAAGTTCAGATTCCATCTCAGGCTCAAGTTCTGGTGGACACTCAACTGGAATAGGTGATCCTTGGGTTCTTGCTTCCACCATGCAAGTCCCTACACTTTCTGGTTTATCCTCTGAATCTTCTAATGTACCGGTAAATTGTGGTGGTCCCTGGGGCTTAGTGCAATCCCCTACACCTGTAAAATCATCTCCTATGAATGCTTCTTTTGTAATATCTGCAACAACAATATCAGAAAAATTAGGACCATCAATAATACTTTCATCACAAAATAAAAGATGAGAAGGGTCTTGTAGTGATTCAGAATCTTCTTCTTGAGCTGAAAAATTTGGAAATGAGTTTTGATCAAGAACTTCAGGAGGAATACATGCTGTAGGTGCCCTATTTTGATGTTTTCTTCTTCTTCTTCCACCAAATTTGCAAGATCACTTGAAGATAGACTTGGCTATGCACTAGGGTCACCTTGAACTGATATAAACTCAACTCCGAGGTTGTTTTGAATGGGAAAATGGGATGCTGGAAATTTTTCAGGAAATTCGACATTTGGAGTGTTTAAACTTGAAACAACTTCTTCATTCCCCAAAATTAGATCACAATCATGCCCTTCAAAATTAAGAGTAGCTTGAGAAGATAATTGTCCTGATCTTTGGGCTTTTTTGATTCATTGATGAACTAATTTTCCAATGTCTCCACGCTTGTTGTTGTTGTTCTTGAATTTGTTGCAACATCTCTATCATCCTTTGTTGTTGAGCCTCATTCTCATTAGGATTCTCAAAGCCTCCTTGGTTAGTGTGGAACTCCTGTTGGTCTTGAAATGTAACATAAGGCTGCTGAAGACCAAGAGTAGGCTGTGCATTCTGAAATGGAGCTGTTGTGCTGCTCAAATGGTTGAATGGGCTGATTAACTGCTGAAAATTGGGCTGGAATGATGGTTGAATTTGCTGAGAATTGTGGCCCTGGAAATCTTGGATTGAAGGTTGAAATGGTGGATGGTGGTGAAACTGAAAATGATGTAGGCTGGAATGTTGAAATTGTTGAAATTCTGTTGGGTTGAAATTCTGTGATGCTGAGGTTGAGCTGAAATTGATTATTCCTGCTGAAATTAAAAAGGCTGTGAAATTTGGTAAGATGCTGAAATCCTGGTTGGTGAATTGATGAATGGTTGCTGAAAATTCTGATTATCTAACCCTTGCTGAATTCCTTGAAAAGGAATTGATCTTGTTGATAGGTTGCTGAAATTGGGCTGAAATTGCTGAATTGGGGCTGAAAATCTGGAATTGTGGCTGAATATGAGTTTGCTGGAAATTTGGTTGATTGGCTGAAAATTGCTGAAATTGTTGACATGTGGCTGAAAACTGATTTGGTTGCTGAAATTCGCACAAGCTGTTGAATCTTGATTTGGTGGCTGATTGAAATTGGTTCTGCTGAAATTTGACACGGCTGCTGGAGTGATGAAACATTTTGATCTTACAGGCCTGTCACACAACAAACAAGAAAAATGACAGCAACCGTATACAAAAGATAAAGCACAAGAAAATAGAATCAAATGATATGCCCATAAGCACACAAGCAAAAATCAAACAAATCAACTAGTTGCTTCCCCGGCAACGGCGCCAAAAATTTTGATGCCCTCAGAATAGGTTGTCACGAATGTGTGGGTCTCAAAATTTAGATGTGTGTAAGCTGAAAACCCTTTTTGCAATCAAAATATGAAAACGTAGTAAAGGGGCCACAGGTCGTATTTTTCCTAGGGTTAGTTGATGTTGTGTGATTCGCGCTTGTATTTATGTGTCGTTTAGGAATTTTGGGTTTCAAATAAATATTTGGGTTTTGGGTTGCAATTGGAAACGAAATCGCAATGAAAAAGGAGAGAACTCAACTCAATGAATCAAACAAGTGATAGCAAGTTATAACTCAACCCAAAAGACCCCTTACTCAACTAAAGCACTTAACTAATTTTTAGAAAGCGAATCTGATTTTTAAATGCAACACAAATACTAAACAATGAAGCAACACAGCAGCTGACTTTCAATTGAAACTAATACAAAGACTTGCTTTCAAAACCAAACTCAAGACAAACCAAATGCAAGCAATCCAAAACAGTCCAATGCAAATCCAAAGTCGAAACCTTACTTGATACAAAATGCAATCAATTTAGCAGCCTTGATACCGAAATTAGAAAGCTGATCTGCCAAAAAAAACTGATACTAAGTATCAAAACTGTGATTAACCATTCCGAATTGAAACTAATCCCTCCAACTTAGAAGACAAGCTGTTAATGAAGTGCTAGCATGAATTAAGAAGGAATTTCAGAAATAAATGCATCAAGTCAGATGTGGACACAGAACTTCAGGGTTTCAGTGAAGAATTCAGATCCTATATGCAGAAATGAATTGCTGCAGCAATTTGGATGTAAGAATCAGCCAAAACAACGGACTCTAGATGCATGTTTAATTCCAATGCCGAGCATCACTGATGCAAACTCGAGCTTCTACAAACTGGAAATTTTCGAAAGGTATTGACCTGCAGAAATGAAAATTGGATCGCAGAAATGGAAATCGATGCCACCAGCTGACTCAGAATTAAGAAATGAGGCTGAATTCTTTGTAAATGAAGCCATCTACAAGAGTAGATTTAGAAGAAAAACCAGACATGCTTGATAAGAAGATTCCGGAACTGAAATCAAGTGCCGATATGCAAAAACTGAAGCCATTCAGAAATAAATCAAGTGCAGAGGGGACTGAAATCAAGTGCAGATGGAGATTAACATGCAGAAATTAAGCTGACTTTTGCAGGGATAAATTGAACATAAATGGAGCTGACATCAAGTGTGAGAGTTCACTAAGAATTGAGTTTAACTTGGTACAACTCCATATTGAATTGTTATTTGACATGCAAACAAGAACTAACAGCTGGAATCGCAGGAAACCATTCCAAAGCATAAATCGAAAACTAAAAACAGGGGATAGCTGAATTCAGAAACTCAATATGAATTGCTATGCAAATGAAATAATCCGTAAAGTAAATTCAGAAGATGAAAACTAAGCTACTTAATACAAAAGTCAGGACATCAAGAACAGAACTGAAACGCAGAAGGAGAAAAATTGGCACGCAAGTGCCGAATTGATACACAAGTGCCGAAATGTAAAACTAATTAAAATTAAATCTGCGTGTTCGCTAAACACTCTCCCTAACTATTTAACTAGAAGATTTGAATCCTAATTAGGCAAAAACTAATCAGAAACGAAAACTAGCAGCTGATACAGAAAAATTCAGAAATGAGACAAAATGCAGTAATGGAAATTACAGCTAACACAATGGAAATTTACTAAGTAAACTAAATCTCAATCTCTAATCTCAGCTCAAAAACCCCTTGCTGTCACTCAAGGATGAGCCTCGAATTGAGAAAGAACGATCCATACAAGAAAATTACAGTAGCTGGAATAAATTTCAGAAATGAAGCAACATGCAGAAATGAAATTGAAGCTAAAAACAGAAATGCAATAAGAAATCTAAACCCCAATCACTCCATTAGCTCAAGATCTCCTTGTTCGTCACGCAAGGGTTGGCCTCGAACCCCTAAGCTCAGCAATTCACTGGGGAACTGAATCCGCAATCGAGTCAAGCTCAAACTCTGTTCAAGATGGAAAACGCAATCGATTTCTTCAATCCAGCCTTGTCCAATTGCGCAGATGGTGCGGGGATGAACCAAGCACTCTAGGGAACTCCTCCAGATAGCTCGGATGGATGATGGATTGAACAAAACCGCAATCGAAGAAATCGATGGCAGAGGTGAGGAAACCCTCACTCAGCTCTGTTCTTGCCCAATTCCAAGCTGAAACCTCCACGGATTGCTCTCCCTAGTGACCTCGAACATAATCTAGATGAAGAGTTGAGGTGGTCGCGCCCTCTGATCGAAGAAACTACTGAAGAAATACGAAGAAGAACGAAGAACATGAATGCTTGCGGTGAAGACGCGACGAGGAGAAGTGTGGAAAATTTTTGATTAAATACTTAACAATGGACGGCCCAGATTTATTTGAGGAAATCCAACGGCTGATATTCATCCGATCTGAACCAAATTTTGATGATGTTGATCAAGGGTCAAGATCTACCTCGTGGTAGCTCGGATCCTCCAGATTTGCAACGGATGGTCCATATCAACCTAATCTTTGAATGGACAGTCTAGAGCCCTCCGAGCTTGATCTAATGGTTGAATGAACTCTGATTGGGATGAAACCTTCTATCTTGATCAGAGTGCTTGATCAGCCCTAACCCTAGCTTGGATGGCTTCAGATGGTCCCAGATGGCTCAGATCTAGCCGCTTTTGAATCGGACGGCCCGGATTAATCGTAAGCTTGATAACTCGATCCGGGTCCACTTCCGACTCATGTTTGACCCAGTATGCCCTAGGTCCACGAACCTTTCATGCCTACAAAAATAGATCAAAAATTTAGTGGTCAAATAATCCAAATATATACATATTTGCAATTAAGTCCAAAATAAAAGTAAGTTCTAAAACCTAGGGTAATTTCACAATTAAGCAAGAAAGACATGGGTCAAACATGGATTTTAGCAACTAAAATAATCAATAAAATGGTACTTATCAACTCCCCCACACTTAAGCTTGAGCGTCTCGCGAAACTAATAAGTATGTATCCCCTAGATTTTCTTAAGCATAATTAGAAGTAAATGAAAAGAAATTACCTAAGGTTGTCAATTCTCAAAAATCTAAGCTCTATGGATTAGTATCTCGTCCTTAAATCAACAACTTAGCCTTTTCATCCATCATGATTCATTGAGATGAATTTAACTCACTAGCCTTTCATGAGAAGTTTTGGTGGCTCTCTCCTTAAGTTCTAAGTTGATGATGGAAGTGGAGCTCACTCAAACACACATGCTTCTTGCACTACCATAGGCTTACTTGTTATCTACTATCCACCATTATTCATGATTATGATCAACATCTACAAAAACAAATGAAAACATAGAAAATGGTAAGGAGTCGAATAAAAGTCAAGGAAATAGAAAATTTGATGAAATGGGAGACTTGGTTGCTCAAGAATGTTTCCAATATGCTTTGCCCTCCCTTTTCAGTCCTCTAGTGAAATCAAAAGTGTAGTGGAGTAAATCTTGAACAATGTCTTTGATTTGGATGAAGAAAACCCTATTGATCTCAATGTGCCAAGTTTGCCCTTTTGTACCAACCTTGCTTCCTTCTTTTCCTTGTTCTCTCTTTTTTTTTTAGAACTGCAGAAATAAATTTCTCTTCATATCAGCTGCTTTCTTTCTCTTTAGTAAAAATCAGAATGGAAGTGGAGCAAGGCTTTGGTTCGGATGATGATCTTCCCACTAGTTTCATGGTGCCAACACTCACATTTTGTGCCACTTTGTTTCTCTGTTTTTCTCTCTTTTTTTTTCTGAATTCTTCGAGTGGAATTGCGGATCAGATTTGTATCAGAGAAAATATGATATCAATTAACATAGATGCTCAACATACAACTTTCACTAAACAACCCTTGCAACTCACTCTTGATACACAATCCTTTACAAGTTGGCACACTTCCATCATTTGTTCTCTTTTTTTTTCTTCAGATTTCGGCTCCTCAACATCACTTTCATACCTTGGAATTCTCTGGTTGCCTTACATCAGTTAGCATCAAATAGAGATGGAAGGTTTTGATCCCAGCTATTTCAGATTTCAGCCCACTGCATTTTTCTTTTTTTTCTGTTCTTGATCTGAAAAAGTCCAAACAGCCACATTTTTTCAATTCTGATCAGCAGCTAATGTACTTGTCACTTTTGATGCATTTGTATACTTGATATCTTGATTTACAGCCTCGAAAAATCTAATTCCAGTCCCAAGTTGATACAAACTATTTGAGTGGAAGCATTCCATTCTTTCAACCAATGCCCAAGTAGTTTTCAAGTTGCTAAACTGATTTATCCTTGATTGATCTCCTCCATTTGCCTTACTAGCAATTTTAGCTTTCACATGAATTATCCAGTCAATGGAAATATGCAATTAATACTTGAATCAAGTGGCTGAATTTGGGGAAAAACACTTCTGCACTTCTATTCAAAATCAGTGATCTTCATAACTAAATTTTCAGCTCTTTCTCCCTTCCATAGCTGTATTTTCCTCTGTTTAATTTCAGTAATGCAATGCTGGATTAGAGAACTCAAATTCAGTTTAAAGTTGATACAAAATTGCTGGTATAGAACCAAATTTGATATGGTAAACAAATTTCTGCCCTTGAACTTGGCACTGATTTTTCCTGCTTGTATTCAGCTTCAATTCAGCTTGTCTTCAGCTGGAGTTCAGCTTGTTTTCAGCTGCAATTTAGATTCCAGCAATCGACAGCAAACCTTGCACTAGTTTCAGTTCAAAACAGTTCAGCTTACCAACCCAATTCCTAATCCAAGATGGCTTAACAGAAATTTTTTTTCTTTTCTTCCCTTTTTGCACCAATTTCTGCCTTGCGTGCCAATTGAATCCTTGATACAGAATTTTCTTCCTTCTTCAGCCGAATGCCTTGGCACAAACAGCTGCAAATTCAGCTCTATCTGAGTATTCAGCCGAAGAGAAAATCTGCCAGCTGAAACATGCTCCATAGCCTTTTCTTTTCTTTTTGGCACTGATTTTTTTCCTTTGCAATGGTGCAGATTTTTTTCTTCTTTGCTTGCCACTTTAATCTTCAAAGTATGATAGGGAATCTAGATCTCCAATTGCTTCCATCTCTCTTGCTCATTCTTGACATCAACTCACTCAAACTCATTCTTGGTACATGTAATTGTAAAAAAAAAAATTCTTGAAATGCCTCTTTGATACCAAATCTTTCCAAAACACTGGTCACAACTCCCCCACACTTAAGCTTGAGCGTCTCGCGAAACTACTAAGTATGTATCCCCTAGATTTTCTTAAGCATAATTAGAAGTAAATGAAAAGAAATTACCTAAGTTTGTCAATTCTCAAAAATCTAAGCTCTATGGATTAATATCTTGTCCTTAAATCAATAACTTAGCCTTTTCATCCATCATGATTCATTGAGATGAATTTAACTCACTAGCCTTTCATGGGAAGTTTTGGTGGCTCTCTCCTTAAGTTCTAAGTTGATGATGGAAGTGGAGCTCACACAAAAACACATGCTTCTTGCACTACCATAGGCTTACTTGTTATCTACTCTCCACCATTATTCATGATTAGGATCAACATCTACAAAAACAAATGAAAACATAGAAAATGGTAAGAAATGGAGTAAATGCCAAGAAAATAGAAAATTTGATGAAATGGGAGACTTGGTTGCTCAAAAATATTTCCAATATGCTTTGCCCTCCCTTTTCAGTCCTCTAGTGAAATCAAAAGTGTGGTGGAGTAAATCTGGAATAATGCCTTTGATTTGGATGAAGAAAACCCTATTGATCTCAATGTGTCAAGTTTGCCCTTTTGTACCAACCTTGCTTCCTTCTTTTCCTTGTTCTCTCTTTTTTTTTTAGAACTGCAGAAATAAATTTCTCTTCATATCAGCTGCTTTCGTTCTCTTTAGTAAAAATCAGAATGGAAGTGGAGCAAGGCTTTGGTTCGGATGATGATCTTCCCACTAGTTTCATGGTGCCAACACTCACATTTTGTGCCACTTTGTTTCTCTGTATTTCTCTCCTTTTTTTTCTGAATTCTTCGAGTGGAATTGCGGATCAGATTTGTATCAAAGAACATATGATATCAATTAACATAGATGCTCAACATACAACTTTCACTAAACAACCCTTGCAACTCACTCTTGATACACAATCCTTTACAAGTTGGCACACTTCCATCATTTGTTCTCTTTTTTTTCTTCAGATTTCGGCTCCTCAACATCACTTTCATACCTTGCAATTCTCTGGTTGCCTTACATCAGTTAGCATCAAATAGAGATGGAAGGTTTTGAACCCAGCTATTTCAGATTTCAGCCCACTGCATTTTTCTTTTTTTTTCTGTTCTTGATCTAAAAAAGTCTAAACAGCCACATTTTTTCAATTCTGATCAGCAGCTGATGTACTTGTCACTTTTGATGCATTTGTATACTTGATATATTGATTTACAACCTCGAAAAATCTAATTTCAGTCCCAAGTTGATACAAACTGTTTGAGTGGAAGCATTCCATTATTTCAACCACTGCCCAAGTAGTTTTCAAGTTGCTAAACTGATTTATCCTTGATTGATCTCCTCCATTTGCCTTACTAGCAATTTTAGCTTTCACTTGAATTATCCAGTCAATGGAAATATGCAATTAATACTTGAATCAAGTGGCTGAATTTGGGGGAAAACTCTTCTGCACTTCTATTCAAAATCAGTGATCTTCATAACTAAATTTTCAGCTCTTTCTCCCTTCCATAGCTGCATTTTCCTCTGTTTAATTTCAGTAACGCAATGCTGGATTAGAAAACTCAGATTCAGTTTAAAGTTGATACAAAATTGCTCGTATAGAACCAAATTTGATATGGTAAACAAATTTCTGCCCTTGAACTTGGCACTGATTTTTCCAGCTTGTATTCAGCTTCAATTCAACTTGTCTTCAGCTGGAGTTCAGCTTGTTTTCAACTGCAATTTAGATTCCAGCACTCGGCAGCAAACCTTGCACTAGTTTCAGTTCAAAACAGTTCAGCTTACCAACCCAATTCCTAATCCAAGATGGCTTAACAGAAATTTTTTTTCTTTTCTTCCCTTTTTGCACCAATTTCTGCCTTGCGTGCCAATTGAATCCTTGATACAGAATTTTCTTCCTTCTTCAGCCGAATGCCTTGGCACAAACAGCTGCAAATTCAGCTCTATCTGAGTATTCAACCGAAGAGAAAATCTGCTAGCTGAAACATGCTCCATAGCCTTTTGTTTTCTTTTTGGCACTGATTTTTTTCCTTTGAAATGGTGCAGATTTTTTTCTTCTTTGCTTGCCACTTTAATCTTCAAAGTATGATAGGGAATCTAGATCTCCAATTGCTTCCATCTCTCTTGCTTATTCTTGACATCAACTCACTCAAACTCATTCTTGGTACATGTAATTGCAAAAAAAAAAATTCTTGAAATGCCTCTTTGATACCAAATCTTTCCAAAACACTAGCCACAACTCCCCCACACTTAAGCTTGAGCGTCTCGCGAAACTAGTAAGTATGTATCCCCTAGATTTTCTTAAGCATAATTAGAAGCAAATGAAAAGAAATTACCTAAGGTTATCAATTCTCAAAATCTAAGCTCTATGGATTAATATCTTGTCCTTAAATCAATAACTTAGCCTTTTCATCCATCATTATTCATTGAGATGAATTTAACTCACTAGCCTTTCATGGGATGTTTTGGTGGCTCTCTCCTTAAGTTCTAAGTTGATGATGGAAGTGGAGCTCACTCAAACACACATGCTTCTTACACTACCATAGACTTACTTGTTATCTACTCTCCACCATTATTCATGATTAGGATCAACATCTACAAAAATAAATGAAAACATAGAAAATGGTAAGAAATTGAGTAAATGCCAAGAAAATAGAAAATTTGATGAAATGGGAGACTTGGTTGCTCAAAAATGTTTCCAATATGCTTTGCCCTCTCTTTTCAGTCCTCTAGTGAAATCAAAAGTGTGGTGGAGTAAATCTTGAACAATGCCTTTGATTTGGATGAAGAAAACCCTATTGATCTCAATGTGCCAAGTTTGCCCTTTTGTACCAACCTTGCTTCCTTCTTTTCCTTGTTCTCTCTTTTTTTTTAGAACTGCAGAAATAAATTTCTCTTCATATCAGCTGCTTTCTTTCTCTTTAGTAAAAATCAGAATGGAAGTGGAGCAAGGCTTTGGTTCGGATGATGATCTTCCCACTAGTTTCATGGTGCCAACACTCACATTTTGTGCCACTTTGTTTCTCGGTTTTTCTCTCTTTTTTCTGAATTCATCTAGTGGAATTGCGGATCAGATTTGTATCAGAGAAGATATGATATCAATTAACATAGATGCTCAACATACAACTTTCACTAAACAACCCTTGCAACTCACTCTTGATACACAATCCTTTACAAGTTAGCACACTTCCATCATTTGTTCTCTTTTTTTTTCTTCAGATTTCGGCTCCTCAACATCACTTTCATACCTTGCAATTCTCTGGTTGCCTTACATCAGTTATCATCAAATAGAGATGGAAGGTTTTGATCCCAGCTATTTCAGATTTCAGCCCACTGCATTTTTCTTTTTTTCTGTTCTTGATCTGAAAAAGTCCAAACAGCCACATTTTTTCAATTTTGATCAGCAGCTGATGTACTTGTCACTTTTGATGCATTTATATACTTGATATCTTGATTTACAGCCTCGGAAAATCTAATTTCAGTCCCAAGTTGATACAAACTGTTTGAGTGGAAGCATTCCATTCTTTCAACTGTTGGTGCAGAAGACACCAAAGTCTAACCTGTGTTTTGATAATGGCAACATAGGTCAAAAGTTAAGTCTTACTTATTTTCTAACAAGTTATTTTAAGTGTGCAGTATGCAAGCCCTAGCGAAGGACTGCTAGGCAACTGGCGAAGGACTGCCAGTATTAAAAGCCCTAGCAAAGGACTGCTAGGCAACTGGCGAAGGATTGCCAGTATTAAAAGCCCTAGCAAAGGACTGCTAGGCAACTGGCGAAGGACTGCCAGTATTAAAGCCCTAGCGAAGGACTGCTAGGCAACTGGCGAAGGACTGCCAGCATCCAAGACCTGACAAAGGACCGTCAGGCAAAAGTCCAACCAAAGGAGCGGTTGGCATCAGGTAAATTCTCCCGAGAGGAGTAGGTGAGGACGCGTTCCCCGTCGAGGGAACAGTAGGCGTCGGTTCGACCTAGGGCTCCATTTTGGAGACCAAAGTCTGAACCAAGACAGCTAAGGCTGTATAAATTTAATTAATTGTTATGTTATCTTGTTTTGGACTAACCCTGGATGCAGGACCGAAGGAACGTGTGTCTGCAGCTCAGAAAGCCTCAGAGGAGAGAGGCAGTTGCTGAGAAGGCCGCCCGGAGCGTTCCGAGCGCCCCCAAGGGCCATACAAAACAAGTAACAAGAAGACTGGTTCGAATACACACTGGGCCGGGCGCCCCCGTGCTCCCGGGCGCCCCCTGCGCTGCGGGCGCCCCCTGGCGCATACCTCGAACCAAGATGCCCTCGAAGCCAAGCAGATAACCTTTGACCCGGTCAATGCGGGCGCCCCGAGCGCTGCGGGCGCCCCGGTCAAAACTGATCCCGAAGATAAGGGGATAAGACGCTGACCGAGATCGGAACGGATCGGCTGCCACCTAGGGGGGCGCCCCCGACGTCCCGGGCGCCCCCTAGCCCTATATAAAGGGCCCTCGACCCCAGGCTTCAATACACACTTCTTCCAACGCTTCAAAGTTCTTCTACGCTCGTGCCTTGCTCCGGAAACGCTTCACCTCGAGCCGACGACGTCCCGCTGCCCCAAAAAGATTCGATATACTCCGGACGTCGGTAACGAAGAATTTAATATTTTATTATTAATTTATTGCACTCTCTTTGTAATTGAAATTATTGTAACCGATTTTGCGCAAATATAGAATTGCCCAAAGTAAACGGTCAACGACCGTGGGCCTTGGAGTAGGAGTCGACACAGGCTCTGAACCAAGTAAAAATCACTGTGTCTTTGTGCTGTGTATGTTATTTTTTTATTTCCGCTGTGCACTTACTCTCAGTTTTCCGAAAAAAAAGTAACGACTTCCGATATTCACCCCCCCTCTATCCGTTTTCACGATCCAACAAGTGGTATCAGAGCGGGGTAGTTCAAACTTGGTGCAACCACCAGTTTGAAATTATTTTTTTCGGATTTTTTATTTAAATAATTTTTTTTAATTATCTTTATCCCACACTGCTAATCCAAGACCAAGTCTTGGGACACTTTTTTTTGTATGTTTTCTTTTACAGAACAAATGTCTATGCAAGAGGGATTCAGCACCGCTAGACCTCCACTCTTCAGTGGAGAAGACTTTTCCTACTGGAAAAGTCGCATGGAGGTCCACCTGAAAACTCAGGTGGACATGTGGATCATTATCCAGTCCGGTCTGGAGATCCCCCGAAATGCGGAAGGACTTCCACAAAGCTACTCGGAGTGGGACAACACTCTAAAGCGCAAGATAGAAGCCGACGCAAAAGCAACGCAAACCCTACAATGCGGGCTGACAAAGGAAGAGCTGAACCGAGTGGGCCCCTTCAACAGTGCGAAAGAGCTATGGACGAAACTGATCGAGCTGCACGAAGGAACTTCAGACACCAGGATCAGCAAAAGGGATCTGCTACTGAACAAGCTCTACACCATCAAGATGGCTGACAACGAAACAGCAGCCCAGCTCCACGCACGAATCCAAGAGGTAATGAACGGTCTTCACGCAATAGGTGGTCGAAAACCGTGACCTAATAAGGTATGCTCTAAACGCATTCCCAAGAAATACCTTGTGGGCATCTATGGTAGATGCATACAAGGTATCCAGGGATCTTTCTAAAATAAAACTAGATGAATTATTTTCTGAACTAGAACTGCACGAACAGACTAACACCAATTCGGTCGAAAAAGGTATCGCTTTCGTTGCAGGTAAAAATCTAAAGACAACAAAGAAGAAAACTGAACCTGAACCCGAGTCTGACTCAGACTCAGAAGATGAAGAAGGAGAACAAACTAAGCTGGTCCGGCTCGCTCGAAACTACTACAAGGAGCTGAAGAACCGAACCAACAAAAGGAAAACCGGCCGAAGAAAAGACGAACCAGCTGAACCCACGAACAAGCCTAATGTAACCTGCTACGAGTGCAAGAAGAAGGGCCACTACAAGACAGAGTGTCCAAATCTGAAAGAGTCCAAGAAAACAAGAAGAAAGAAGGCGCTCCAAGCAACCTGGGACGAGTCTTCCTCAGAAGAAGAAGAAGAGGCACCCCAGTCCAATCTCCTAGCTCTGACCGCCTCAGAGAAAGTCGAGTCAGAATCAGAACAAGAAGACGGCGAGTTAACCTTCACAGAAGACGGAGAAATTAAGGTAACTGGTTTTAATAGATTACAGTTAACTGAATTGATTTCTTTTCTTTCTCGTGATTTGGCAAAAGACAAACTCCGGGTCGAATCCCTCCGACAGGAAGTAAAACTCCTGAAAGAGGGAGCTGACTCTAAACCCTCAACCGAGAAGGTTCAGGAAGGAACTCCCACTCAAGTTAAAAAACTTGAAAAGGAAAACTCCTCCCTGAAAACTCAGGTTAAGGATCTTAGATCAGCCCTAGAACGATTCACTTCTGGTTCCAAAAATCTTGACATGATTCTTGGAAAACAGAAGTCCGTTCTAAATCGATCTGGACTTGGCTACCGAACCAAATCCCGACAAAGATCGTATTTGGCTGTACTGAATCAGTCCAGAGGCAAAATTCAGGCATGGGTACCTAAACTATGCCTGAACAAACCGACTGGATCAAATCAGTATTGGATCCCCAAGGATAAGATTCACATCTTGCCTAACCATCACCGTGGCTTTAGTCCAGGGGGAGCCAAACTGAAAACTATTTTTATTATTAGATAAACTTGCAATTCTTGATTGAAACTGCTTGATTGATTGTCTATTTAATTTCTACAAATTACCATGCTTAGACTTAGGCTAGTTTAAAGGACCAAACAAACTTAACTGAAATTTGACAACATAGTATTGGGTGGAGGTGAGATGATAGTACGTTGGGGAAACCAATTCTAATAAGATCAAGTTTACTTGGTCTCTTTAGACTGGTGAAACCAGCCGAAGCTACCGATCCAAAATCCAAACTAGTTAGACCAGAAATTTTTCAAATAATAATTTTGAAAATGAAATTTCATTAAAAGGCTTTGTCAAGGAAAGGGTGGATGATCCCATAAGGCTACGGCCAAAGAAGGCCTAGTGCCTCGCCAAGACCTGGAAGCCAATTTCTGAAATTCAAATTCAAATTATTTTTGTCAAATTCGAATCTAGCACAAAAATTCAGTTATTTGTAGATTTAAACTTCTTTCAAAATTTTTCTTTCAAAATTAATTAAGTTTTCAAAATTAATCAAAATTTTTCAAAATAGTTTTTCTAATCTAAACCTGTCTCACGAAACCTATAAGGTCAACGTGATTGAAAACCCTAAGATTTGAGTGAGACAGTAGAATTAAGACTCAAGTAATTTTTATCTTTTTTATAATCTTGTATTTGTCAACCTTGGTCAACACAGTCCAACCTTGGTCAATATGGTCAAACCATGGTCAACCTTGGTCAACACAGTCAAACCTTGGTCAACATGGTCAAACCATGGTCAACCTTGCCAAACTATGATCAAAACAGTCAAAATCAATCCCAATCAAGGTCAAATTGATTAAACCATAGTTAAACAATGACAAGACAAATTTTTGTCTCTACATACCCTTGAGAAGGGCGCCCGGGACCACACGGGCGCCCCCCCTTGCTTTTTTCGTTCCTCGGGACGGAAGCTGTCAGCCCTTGACTAGGGCGCCCGAAACCACGCGGGCGCCCCTGTCACCTCCAATGCAGTCAAACCTGCAAAAGCAACCTGTTGAGGGCGCCCGGGCTGTCCCGGGCGCCCCCAACCAGTCCTTTAAACTGCCTTTGGTAGCACCCCTGACCAGGGCGCCCGGAAGCTCCCGGGCGCCCCCATGAGCTTACCTATAAAAGGCACCCGAACCTCCTTCACTTTCCACACCAAAAATCAACCTTCTTCTCCACTTCCTACTCTTCAAGAAGACCTTGAAAGTCCTCTTCCTCAACCATGCCTCCCCGAGCCGTTCGGTATGATCAATTATTTTTATTGCATTTAAATTTACTTCATGCAATATCTTTACTCTTTTCTTTAACTCCTTAAATTTCAAAGACGCCGACCGAACCCGGCCAACCCCGGTGTCCAACCTAGCCCCGACCCTAGATTTCCTAATCTAGAGTTATGTAATAGGTTCGCACAAACAGTCTACAAGCCTATTAAAACGAGTTATCTCAATAGGCACTTTTTTACCCAATCATGCCCTGTCACCATAAACATCATCAATTTCTATCAATTGGATAATCTTGTCTTCTGCACACATACTATAAATGAAACCCTATGTGCAGAATTTTATAATAATATAATTCGACAAGATAATCTTATGTTTCATACCACTGTCCAAGGGATTCCCTTAACCATCACCCCTACTCTGTTAAACCGCTTCCTAGGACTGCGACCCTCTCAGTCCACATTCTGTTGCTATCCTCCGAGGAACCCCCCATTTGATTCTCCCTACTCAGACATTACCCTAGACACTATTCATTCCTATTTCTTTAGGGCAGACCTCCCTCCAAGCAGACGCTTCCTAGCTGTTGAACTTCAGGCCTAGAACTATGCCTTGTATAGAGTTCTGGTCCGCTGTATCCTACCACTCTCTACCCGAGACCTAGGGACTATGAGACCCTTTCATGCTTTCCTTCTTTATGCCCTGGTCCACCACCTTGACATAGACATTGGACTCCATATGTTCCATACCATTCTGCATGCGTCCAGAGTCATGACCCAGGGACGAGTACGCACACCATACTGCCATATCATCACGTCCCTCCTTCATCATCACGGTCGTGACATAACCTTGGGTGAAATCACCACTATGACCGACTTTGACGAAATCGGGTTTAGGAACTTCTCCTTAGCGGGTCTAGAGGTGTCGGCCACCGGGGTTCTTAGTTGGCGGCGACAGCAGGCCGGAGCACCAGTCGACTCAGACGAGGAGGTTGAAGTCGACGTCGGAGATGTAGCAGCAGCAGCCCGAGCGCACATAGATGAGCCCGCTCGACCGACACTTTACGACCGAGTGACTCAGCTAGAGACCCACGTACAGAGCCTCCGAGAGGAAGTGGAGGCCAATCACACTGAAGAAATGGAGACAAATCTGGGCTACTACAACAGCTACATGAGCGCACTTCGAGCTGAGAGGGAGGCCAGAGAGGCAGAGTATCATGAGATGATGACCCTATTTCGATCCTGGCAGCCAGGCTCCTCCGATCATCCCGGTCCTTCATCTTAGATTCACCTAGTATTATACCTATTTGTCTATCCCTACTCAGTAGGGTTGACTTGTGTTTGACTATATGACTGTGTTGAACCTTGAGTACCTACTTTACTTTATGTTGACTAGCTCATACTCACTAGTTAGGATTGTGTTCAGTAGAATAGTTTAACTCAATTATTTTTTTTACTTGATTTCAAAAATATGTTTTCTAAAATTAGAATTTTGAAAAAAAAACTGTTTTATTTAACTTTCAAAACCAGTTTTCATTTTCAACTTAATTTTACTTATTTCAAAAATAAGTGTTAAAATCTCTTTCGACTTAGTTTTATATTTAATTTAAAACTACCCCCTTCAAAACTAGGGCATTTTCGAAAATGGACTTAGCCTAGGCTCTAACCCTAGAACACCATGCACCTATAGACTTAGAAGCCAGCATCTCACAAGCACCTTAGGGTACTTTTGATTGATAACCTAGAAAGGGTTGAGATACTTAGGTCCTTGCCTCAATTCAAGATGCTTTAAGTCTGTGCATCTGCAGAAATTGGGGCACTAAATACAACTTACATAACAATCAAGTTAAGTGTCAAGTTTAGAAAATCTAACTTGAACAAAAACACTTAACTTGACTAACCCTAGCAAAAACTACTGTTTATAACAGTTAGTAAGTAGCTAATTGGGTTAGACAGGCCCCTACAAAGAATTGATTGATTTAGTGTAAATTTAATTGATTCAGTACAGCAAAATTTCACTTTTTCATTGATTTATGCTGTATTTATTTGTTTTGATATATGGCAAAGGGGGAGAGATAGGAAAGGAGAGAGTAAAATTTCCTTTCAAAATTTTCTTAAGTAAAATTTCTTTTCAAAATTTTCTTAACTCCATCCTTTATTCAAAAAGTATTCAAAAGTTTAACTTTTTGAAAAATACTTAAGCTTTCAAAACTTGTTTTCAAAAGTTTAACTTTTTGAAAAATACTTAAGCTATCAAAACTTGTATTCAAAAGTTTAACTTTTTGAAAAATACTTAAGCTTTCAAAACTTTTACTTAAGTTTTTCAAAATTCTGCTAAGTCTTTTCAAAATAGCTTTCAAAGCTAACTAAGTACTTAAGTTTTTTAAAAGCTAACACTTTCAAAACCTTTGAGTACCTTGAAACTTAAAAGCCTCAAACTTTTTAAGTACTCAAAGATCATGTTTCAAAAAATTTCCTATATACTTTTTAAAAGTACCTAAAACTTAGGTTTTCAAAAGTGCAAGTTTTTTACCCCACCAATTTTTGAAACATCTAGGGGGAGATTCCTTCCAGGGGAGGGAACAAAACTTTAACTTTTTTTGCTTGGTTAAACTTAACTTTTTGAACTAGGGTTGCCATAAATCAAAAAGGGGGAGATTGTTGGTGCAGAAGGCACCAATGTTTAACCTGTGTTTTGATAATGGCAACATAGGTCAAAAGTTAAGTCTTACTTGTTTTCTAACAAGTTATTTTAAGTGTGCAGTATGCAAGCCCTAGCGAAGGACTGCTAGGCAACTGGCGAAGGATTGCCAGTATTAAAAGCCCTAGCAAAGGACTGCTAGGCAACTGGCGAAGGATTGTCAGTATTAAAAGCCCTAGCAAAGGACTGCTAGGCAACTGGCGAAGGACTGCCAGTATTAAAGCCCTAGCGAAGGACTGCTAGGCAACTGGCGAAGGACTGCCAGCATCCAAGACCTGACAAAGGACCGTCAGGCAAAAGTCCAACCAAAGGAGCGGTTGGCATCAGGTAAATTCTCTCGAGAGGAGTAGGTGAGGACGCGTTCCCCGTCGAGGGAACAGTAGGCGTCGGTTCGACCTAGGGCTCCATTTTGGAGACCAAAGTCAGAACCAAGACAGCTAAGGCTGTATAAATCTAATTAATTGTTATGTTATCTTGTTTTGGACTAACCCTGGATGCAGGACCGAAGGAACGTGTGTCTGCAGCTCAGAAAGCCTCAGAGGAGAGAGGCAGTTGTTGAGAAGGGCGCCCGGAGCGTCCCGGGCGCCCCCAAGGGCCATACAAAACAAGTAACAAGAAGACTGGTTCGAATACACACTGGGCCGGGCGCCCCCGTGCTCCTGGGTGCCCCCTGCGCTGCGGGCGCCCCCTGGCGCATACCTCGAACCATGAAGCCCTCGAAGCCAAGCAGATAACCTTTGACCCGGTCAATGCGGGCGCCCCGAGCGCTGCGAGCGCCCCGGTCAAAACTGATCCCAAAGATAAGGGGATCAAACGCTGACTGAGATCGGAACGGATCGGCTGCCACGTAGGGGGGCGCCCCCGACGTCCCGGGTGCCCCCTAGCCCTATATAAAGGGCCCTCGACCCCAGGCTTCAATACACACTTCTTCCAACGCTTCAAAGTTCTTCTACGCTCGTGCCTTGCTCCGGAAACGCTTCACCTCGAGCCGACGACGTCCCGCTGCCCCAAAAAGATTCGATATACTCCGGACGTCGGTAACGAAGAACTTAATATTTTATTATTAATTTATTGCACTCTCTTTGTAATTGAAATTATTGTAACCGATTCTGCGCAAATATAGAATTGCCCAAAGTAAACGGTCAACGACCGTGGGCCTTGGAGTAGGAGTCGACACAGGCTCCGAACCAAGTAAAAATCACTGTGTCTTTGTGCTGTGTATGTTATTTTTTTATTTCCGCTGTGCACTTACTCTCAGTTTTCCGAAAAAAAAGTAACGACTTCCGATATTCACCCCCCCTCTATCGGTTTTCACGATCCAACATCAACCACTGCCCAAGCAGTTTTCAAGTTGCTAAACTGATTTATCCTTGATTGATCTCCTCCATTTGCCTTACTAGCAATTTTAGCTTTCACTTGAATTCTCCAGTCAATGGAAATATGCAATTAATACTTGAATCAAGTGGTTGAATTTGGGGAAAAACACTTCTGCACTTCTATTCAAAATCAGTGATCTTCATAACTAAATTTTCAGCTCTTTCTCCCTTCCATAGCTGCATTTTCCTCTGTTTAATTTCATTAACGCAATGCTGGATTAGAGAACTCAGATTCAGTTTAAAGTTGATACAAAATTGCTGGTATAGAACCAAATTTGATATGGTAAACAAATTTCTGCCCTTGAACTTGGCACAGATTTTTCCAGCTTGTATTCAGCAGGAGTTCAGCTTGTTTTCAGCTGCAATTTAGATTCCAACACTCGGCAGCAAACCTTGCACTAGTTTCAGTTCAAAACTGTTCAGCTTACCAACCCAATTCCTAATCCAAGATGGCTTAACAGAAATTTTTTTTCTTTTCTTCCCTTTTTGCACCAATTTCTGCCTTGCGTGCCAATTGAATCCTTGATACAGAATTTTCTGCCTTCTTCAGCCAAATGCCTTGGCACAAACAACTGCAAATTCAGCTCTATCTGAGTATTCAGCCGAAGAGAAAATCTGCCAGCCGAAACATGCTCCATAGCCTTTTCTTTTCTTTTTGGCACTGATTTTTTTTCTTTGAAATGGTGCAGATTTTTTTCTTCTTTGTTTGCCACTTTAGTCTTCAAAGTATGATAGGGAATCTAGATCTCCAATTGCTTCCATCCCTCTTGCTCATTCTTGACATCAACTCAATCAAACTCATTCTTGGTACATGTAATTGCAAAAAAAAAATTCTTGAAATGCCTCTTTGATACCAAATCTTTCCAAAACACTAGTCACTCCCCCACACTTAAATCATTGTCCGTCTCGGGCAATGTAGTATAGTGGTGAGTATTCCCGCCTGTCATGCGGGTGACCCGGGTTCGATCCCCGGTAACGGCGCCAAAAATTTTGATGAACCCGGAATAGGTGTCACGAATGTGTGGGTCTCAAAATTTAGATGTGTGTAAGCTGGAAATCCTTTTTGCAATCAAAATATGAAAACGTAGTAAAAGGGCCACAGGTCGTAATTTTCCTAGGGCTAGTTGATGTTGTGTGATTCGCGCTTGTATTTATGTGTCGTTTAGGAATTTTGGGTTTCAAATAAATATTTGGGATTTGGGTTGCAATTGGAAACAAAATCGCAATGAAAAAGGAGAGAACTCAACTCAATGAATCAAACTAGTGATAGCAAGTTATAACTCAACCCAAAAGACCCCTTACTCAACTAAAGCACTTAACTAATTTTTAGAAAGCGAATCTGATTTTTAAATGCAACCGAAATACTAAACAATGAAGCAACACAGCAGCTGACTTTCAATTGAAACTAATACAAAGACTTGCTTTCAAAACCAAACTCAAGACAAACCAAATACAAGCAATCCAAAACAGTCCAATGCAAATCCAAAGTCAAAACCTTACTTGATACAAAATGCAATCAATTTAGCAGCCTTGATACCGAAATTAGAAAGCTGATCTGCCAAAAAAACTGATACTAAGTATCAAAACTGTGATTAACCATTCCGAATTGAAACTAATCCCTCCAACTTAGAAGACAAGCTGTTAATGAAGTGCTAGCATGAATTAAGAAGGAATTTCAGAAATAAATGCATCAAGTCAGATGTGGACACAGAACTTCAGGGTTTCAGTGAAGAATTCAGATCCTATATGCAGAAATGAATTGCTGCAGCAATTTGGATGTAAGAATCAGCCAAAACAACGGACTCTAGATGCATGTTTAATTCCAATGCCGAGCATCACTGATGCAAACTCGAGCTTCTACAAATTGGAAATTTCTGAAAGGTATTGACTTGCAGAAATGAAAACTGGATCGCAGAAATGGAAATCGATGCAACCAGCTGACTCAAAATTCAGAAATGAGGCTGAATTCTTTGTAAATGAAGCCAGCTACAAGAGTAGATTTAGAAGAAAAACCAAACATGCTTGATACGAAGATTTCGAAACTGAAATCAAGTGCTGATATGCAAAAACTGATTCCATTCAGAAATAAATCAAGTGCAGAGGGGGACTGAAATCAAGTGCAGATGGAGATTAACATGCAAAAATTAAGCTGACTTATGCAGGGATAAATTGAACATAAATGGAGTTGACATCAAGTGTGAGAGTTCACTAAGAATTGAGTTTAACTTGGTACAACTCCATATTGAATTGTTATTTGACATGCAAACAAGAACTAACAGCGGGAATCGCAGGAAACCATTCCAAAGCAGAAATCGAAAACTGAAAACAGGGGATAGCTGAATTCAGAAACTCAATATGAATTGCTATGCAAATGAAATAATCCGTAAAGTAAATTCAGAAGATGAAAACTATGCTACTTAATACAAAAGTCAGGACATCAAGAACAGAACTGAAACGCAAAAGGAGAAAAATTGGCACGCAAGTGCCGAATTGATACACAAGTGCCGAAATGTAAAACTAATTGAAATTAAATCTGCTTGTTCGCTAAACACTCTCCCTAACTATTTAACTAGAAGATTTGAATCCTAATTAGGTAGAAACTGATCGGAAACGAAAATTAGCAGCTGATACAGAAAAATTCAAAAATGAGACAATATGCAGTAATGGAAATTACAGCTAACACAATGGAAATTTACTAAGTAAACTAAATCTCAATCTCTCATCTCAGCTCAAAAACTCCTTGCTGTCACTCAAGGATGAGCCTCGAATTGAGAAAGAATGATCCATACAAGAAAATTACAGCAGCTGGAATAAATTTTAGAAATGAAGCAACATGCAGAAATGAAATTGAAGCTAAAAATAGAAATGCAATAAGAAATCTAAACCCCAATCACTCCATTAGCTCAAGATCTCCTTGTTCATCACGCAAGGGCTGGCATCGAACCCCTAAGCTCAGCAATTCACTGGGGAACTGAATCCGCAATCGAGTCAAGCTCAAACTCTGTTCAAGATGGAAAACCCAATCGATTTCTTCAATCCAGCCTTGTCCAATTGCGCAGATGGTGCGGGGATGAACCAAGCACTCCAGGGAACCCCTCCAGATAGCTCGGATGGATGATGGATTGAACAAAACCGCAATCGAAACAATCGATTGTAGAGCTGAGGAAACCCTCACTCAGCTCTGTTCTTGCCCAATTCCAAGCTGAAACCTCCACAGATTGCTCTCCCTAGTGACCTCAAACTTAATCTAGATGAAGAGTTGAGGTGGTCGCGCCCTCTGATCGAAGAAACTACTTAAGAAATGCGAAGAAGAACGAAGAATACGAATGCTTATGGCAAAGACACGACGAGGAGAAGTGTGGAAAATTTTTGATTAAATACTTAACAATGGACGACCCAGATTGATTTGAGGAAATCCAACAGCTGATATTCATATGATCTGAACCAAACTTTGATGATGTTGATCAAGGGTCAGGATCTGCCTCGTGGTAGCTCGGATCCTCCAGATTTGTAACGGATGGTCCAGATCAACCTAATCTTTGAATGGACAGTCTAGAGCCCTCCGAGCTTGATCCAACGGTTGAATGAGCCCTGATTGGGATGAAACCTTCAGATCTTGATCAGAGTGCTTGATCAGCCCTAACCCTAGCTTGGATGGCTTCAAATGGTCCCAGATGGCTCAGATCTAGTAGCTTTTGAATCGGACGGCCCGAATTAATCCGAAGCTTGATAACTCGATCCGGGTCCACTTCCAACTCAAGTTTGACTCAGTTTGCCCTAGGTCTATGAACCTTTCATGCCTACAAAAATAGATCAAAAATTTAGTGGCCAAATAATCCAAATGTGTACAGATTTGCAATTAAGTCTAAAATAAAAGTATGTTCTAAAACCTAGGGTAATTTCACAATTAAGCAAGAAAGACATGGGTCAAACATGGATTTTAGCAACTAAAATAATCAATAAAATGGTACTTATCAGAGAGCTAGGGCAGTACCACACCAAGTGTCCAAGAAAAGGAGAGTTAAAAAATTGGGACACTTGAGAAGATGGGAGAAGGAGGAAAAGAAGAAAAGAAGCCCACGTCAAGGAGGAACTACAAGGGTAAGGGAGGCAATTCCTAACCCTAAGCTAAAATGTAATTCAAATTCAAGTTCCTCTATGCATGATAAATATAGAGTTAATTATTCATCCATGCATGATAGAATTAATGAAAATTGTTTGCTTATGCATAACCATGATTTTAAATATCATGATAGGAATAGGGTTAACAAAGTAGATCAAAACCCTAAGAGAGCTAGGGCACTACCACACCAAGTGTCCAAGAAAAGGAGAGTTAAAGAAATTGGGACACTTGAGAAGATGGGAGAAGGAGGAAAGGAAGAAAAGAAGCCCACGTCAAGGAGGAACTACAAGGGTAAGGGAGGCAATTCCTAACCCTAAGCTAAAATGTAATTCAAATTCAAGTTCCTCTATGCATGATAAATATAGAGTTAATTATTCATCCATGCATGCTAGAATTAATGAAAATTGTTTGCTTATGCATAACCATGATTTTAAATATCATGATAGGAATAGGGCTAACAAAGTAGATCAAAACCCTAAGAAAAGCATGCATCATGATCAACCCAAGACCTTTGTACCTAGGGATCAAGGCATAAATCCCAAGAAGGAGAGACACATGCCTAAGAAAATGGGTATGTCTAGGAATGTCCAAAGTGAACATATGGACTCAGAGGTTAAAAACTTAGAATGGAAAAAATCAAGCCTTGAGGGCAAGACTTGATAAATTAGACAAGACCCTAGAAAGATTCAAGGTTGGATCTAAGGGTTTAGACATGGTGTTGGGTAGTTTAAAACCCAACTATGATAGATCGGGATTGGGATACCGGTCTAAGACCTCCAAGGCCAATGGAAAGAAATATGCTAGGGTAGCATATGGTTATGGCAAAGAGGGAAAGTCCAAGAATGGTAAGGGGGCGCCATTCAAAGGGAAAGAAAATGACTTAACCAAAGACAAGATGTCTAAGGTTAAGAGGATTCATTGTGTAGGCCAAGAATCACCGGGGGCACACCGGTGTGGTCTAGTATGGATTGAGTCACCTAGGAGGTGGCTAGGGCTAAGAGCTCAAGGGGGAGCTCTAGGAGTCTTTGGGGTCCATGGTAAATAGATCTCAAGAGGTTTTCTCCTAGGAAATTAAGAAATGTGCCAAAAAGGGTTTGGAAGACTTGGGTAAGTCTTAACCCTAGGAAATTGGCACATTAAAAGGAGAATTATAGAGAAAAAGGTAAAAATACGATTATAATTGATAAAATTAGGGTTTAATGGGTAGAAACCATATAATTCAGTGCTAGAAATGAATTATGATCAAGTATAAGAAGAAACATTGAGGAGAAGCCACAATTAGGACTTTTGGGAGAAGTTTAAATGATACACTTTAGGAGAAGTTGAGTTTCATGCCAATCTTGGGATTTGGAGTACATTTATTTGGAAACATATTTTTTCCAAAGAGATATAGGCTTCACAAATCTCCCCACAAAATTTCAAATTTTTTGAAGATTTGTGGAATTATTTAGGTATTTCTGAAATTGGATTGAAAACCTAAAATTCAGGTATCAGTCGGCTGCCCTGGGGGGCAGTCGACTGATCTCAGCCCAGAAATATTCTGAGAGTTTTGGAAGTCGACTGCCCCAGGGGCAGTCGACTGATCCATAGGCTGAAATGAAAAAAGGCATATTGGCTGATCAAAAATTGCAAGATTAAAATCATATGAAAGTGTCATGCTATCTTGTGAGATTTTATGTCATGATTTGATATTATCTGGTTTGAAAATCATTAGATGATATTGAAATTTTTGGTGAATAAAAGGATATGGAAAAGGAAAGAATTGAGGGCAATTCCTTGTGTAAGTTGATAATGGTTAGAATTGGCAAACACAAGGAATCATGAATAGAGTTCAAAGTTGATACAAAATGCCAATGTTTAAGGAAATTAGAATTGATACCAAAAGTTAAGCACATTTGCATTTTTTATGAAACCATATTTTTTTAGGATAGGGTATATCCTAGCAAATGTGCTTGCAAAATTTGTAGATTTTTTAAGGTTTTGTTGAGTTCTTTTTGGCACTAGGGGTAAGGTTGCTTGGGGCAATCCTTTAATGGTGTCCAAGGGAGAAGAACTTGGAAGTTGAGTTGGGTAGAACTTGACTTGGTGTCATGGTGTTAAGTTGGGTAGAACTTAACCTTGGAAAAGTGAAAATTTGAAGAAGGCATAGGTTAAGGGGGAGGTTGTCCCTTGTTTGCCTTAATTTTCATAGGAAATTTTTAGGTTTTGTGTCAAACTTGGGAATGGTGATAGATACATAGTTGAATGTATTTTTTCCAAGTAGGTATGGGTACCACAAACTTCTCCACAAAATTTTAGATTTTTTTGGAGATTTGTGAAATTTCTGGCGCAATTCTGAATTTAGCCAGAAAAGCTAATTTTCAGAGTATCAGTCGACTGCCATGCGAGGCGGTCGACTGGTCAGGGCTGGTGTGGGTATCCAGCAGCTGACTTGTGACCGAATGATGAAAAATAAGTGTATGGGGGGTTAGTACACTGTGTTTAGGATCATTGGGGATTAAAAGAACCAATAATTGGGATATTATTGGAATCTTTTTGATGTATGGCAAAGGGAGAGAAGTGTTGGGTTTAATTTGGGAAACTAAACACGCCTTTACGGGAAACCCTAGGTTTAGGGGAAGTTGAGATTAAGGGGGAGCATGGTTGCTCCATTCTTGGCGTAAGGGGGACCTTGGAGGGGGTCTTAAAAAAAACTTTGTAAGTCCAATGTAGGGGGAGCTTTGGAGAAGCTTTAAAAAGCCCATTTTGGTGAAAATTCCTAACTTGGAGGGTTAGGTGTGGGGAGCCTTGGGATAGGTTTTAAAAAGTCCGTTTCAAAAAATTCCTAACTTGGAGGGTTAGGTGTGGGATGCCTTGGGATAGGATCCATACATACATTGCATATGCATTGGCGGTGTAAATCCAAGATGGACTCTTGGCAACGTAAGTCCAGTTGTTTGTTTAGAATTGTTTTTGCTACTCTATACTATTTGTTTTCCCTAACTTAAACGTATTGCCAAACATCAAAAAGGGGGAGATTGTTGATGCAATCTATGGTCCGGAGTGACCATGTGTTTTGATGTTTAGGCAAAGGAGTTAAGTTAGGTTTACCCTTGTGTATTTGATATGTGTATGTGAGTGTGCAGGTTGTGCAGGTTACACATATTGACTTGACTGGACGACCTCGGTACGGTGAAGAGTGGCATGGAGACAAGCTGGAGGCTTGTGTGCACCCGAGGGACCTTGGTAGAGCAGGGACGATGAGCTGAGGGGCGCGGACTTCGAGGCATTCGGGAAGGATGACATGGAGATAAGATGGAGGCTTGTGTGCATCCGAGGGATGGGAGCCGAAGATGAAGAGGGCGCGAAGGCAATAGTCAAGGCTACTGATGAGGAATCAATCGAGTCATGAAGGTACGAATGTTGTGTGATTGTACTCGGGAAATCCTAGGGTTCGAGTGCAGAGTAAAATGTACTCGAGAAGAGTAACCTTAGGTGTGTGAGTAGACCAGTCGATTGACCTGGGAGGCAGTCGACTGATAAAACTCACAGAGAGGTTTCAGGCCTGGACCAGTCGACTGCCCCAGGAGCAGTCGACTGGTAACCTCGAAAACTAGCCATTGGGTTAGTCGTTGGCTAGCAATTAAGGCTAAACCAGTCGACTGGTAAATGGGCAGTCGACTGGTGGCGAGGGTTTCAGGTTGAGTTCTATTTAAGAGAACTCGGTTTGGGCTGAGGATTTTTGACGAAACAAGCTTGATTAAGGCTTGTTAGTAATCTCGAGAGCCCAGGTATTGTCAAGGTGTTGTGGCGAGGTTTCTCCACCCAGAAGGAGCGACAAGGGCTAGCCAGAGGTTATCCGGGGAGTGATCCACCGAAGGATTCTTGGATTAGTCACCCTTAGGGGTGGACACCAAGTAAATCGGTATTGTTAGCGTTGTTTCTTGTTGTTAATTTTATTCTTTTGTATTTCTGTTTGCCCAACTAACAACGTAGGAAGAAGAAGATTCGAAAAATGCTATTCACCCCCCCCCCCTCTAGCGTACGACATCGATCTAACAAGAACAAGAAGAAAACAAAGATAATAGGTCACATTAGCTCCAAACCATAGTTTAAATAGGAAAAATTAAACTATTCAAGGTCTTACCTTTTTCCCAATCGTTGCATGATGACAATGAGTAGAGAATCGGCTTGAAAGAGGAGATTCTACAAACCCTAGGTGTAGATCGGAGATGGAGGAGGCTAGGAGAGGGCTAGGAAGGAGTTTCTAGGGCTTGGGAGTACCTGAGATCGCAAGGAGAGGCTGGGAGGAGAAAGATTTCGTAGGGGGTTGCAGGCAAACCCCTAGGTTTTGGTCACCCCGCGCGGTCTGATCCTAATTAAAACCCGCAGACTAGTCAACTGCCCCTGGGGCAGTCGACTGGTAAAGTAAACAGAATGTTCCCAGTCCTGGACCAGTCGACTGGCTCTGAACTAGTCGACTGGTACCTGAATTTCAGGTTTTCAGCCTACTTTCAGAAATGTCTAATTAATTTCATAAATCTCCAAAAAATTTGAAATTTCGTGGAGAGATTTGTGAAGCCTATGTCTACTTGGAAAAAATTTATTTTCAAATAAAACCACTCTAAATCCTAAGATTGGCATAAAATTCAACCCTTCTTAAATTGTATCATTTAAACTTATCCAAAAGTCCTAATTTTACCCTTTCCTTGATATATCTTTCCATACCTAATCATAATACACTTCTAGCACTGAGTTATATAGCATTTATACATTAAAAACTAATTTTCTTCCAATATGATCCTATTTTCATCTTTTTCACAATGAAACTCCTTTTAGTGTGCCAATTCTTTAGGATTAAGACTAACCTTAGTCTTCCAAACCCTTTGGCACACTCCATAGTCCATCTAATCTCCTAGAAGAAAATCTCCTGAGATTCATTGACCATGGATCTCATTTTGGCTCCTAGAGCTCTCCCTTGAGCTCCTAGCTCTAGTTACCTCCCTAGGTAACTCATTTACAATTGCAAGGCCACACACCGGTGTTCCTCTAGTGCTTTTTGACCTTCAACTATGACTCTTTTGACTATATACACTTTTTTCTTGATCAAATCCTTCTTTTTCTTTTGAGATGGCTTTTCCTTTCCATTCTTGACCTTTTCCTTGCCATAATCATAGGGCATCCTTGAATATCCCTTTTTCTTATCATTTGACTCCTTAGAATGGTATCCTAGTCCCGGCCTACCATTTCTAGGGTGTTGATTATTTGGTATCATACCTAGCCCCTTTGACCCTCTAATGAGTCTATCTAGGTTCTTTTCTAATTTATCAAGTTTTGCCCTCAAAACTTGATTTTCCTTCTCTAAATTCCTAACCTTAGTATCACCATTTCTATGTTGATCATTTCTAGATCTACCCATCTTTTTAGGCATGTGTCTCTCCTTCTTAGAATTGATGCCTTGGTCCTTAGGTCTAGTAGTCCTAGGTTTATTATGAAACACAGAATATTTTACATTTTGGCATGCAATAGTTTTTCTAGTTTTATCATAATACTTGAAACCAAAGTTATGCCTAGGCAAGTAGTTATTAACATTCCTAGCATTTATAAAACCATTTGGAGCATAAGTAAAGTTAGGGATTACCTCCCTTACCCTTTAGCTCCCCCTTGATGTGAGCTCCTCTTTTTCTCTTCTTTTTCCCATCTTCTTAAGTGCTCCATCTTCTTGAGCTCTCCTTTCGTTGGACATTGAGTGTGGTAATGTCTTAACTCCCCACAAGTATAGCACCTAATGTGCTTCTTTTCTTGCTTTTCCCTACAACCCACATTAGATTTTAAATTAATGGACTTAGGTTTAGGGATTACCTTCTTTTTATCTAGTGGACACTTGTCCTTGTAGTGCCCCTTTTTGTTGCATCCAAAGCACATAATATGTTCTTTTGATTTGGCTTTGGTGGAGGTTGGAGCTTTTTCTTGTTCTTGTATGCATGAGGGTCTCTCCTCCCCCTCAATCCTTGAAATTGATACCTCCTCTTCTTCTCTTGATGAAGTGGATGACCTCTCACTTAGTTGGACCACTTCAATTGATGAGGTTGACAATTCTTTTTCCTCTTGATCTTCTTGGACACTAGAAGTTATTTCTTCGGGCTTTTCCACTACTTGAGCTTGTGTATGATTCTCATGAAATTCCTCTAACTTGTTCCACATTTCATATGCATTTTTATATGCCTCTACACCACTCAAAACATTGTTAGGCAAAATATTAACCAATATACTAATTACCTTCTCATTTGCCCTAGATTGTCCTTGTTGCTCCTTTGTCCAATAACTAGGTCGGAGCTTCTTTCAGTGATTGTCCCTTAGAATTTCGAATGGTTCCTCTATTGTCATCACACACTCCCAATCCATTCCAAGCCACGTCTTTATTCTAGCTTTCCAATAGGCAAAATCTTCATGGTCATATGTGAGTGGTGTGTTGATATCATTCCCTAGCTTGTCTTCCATCATTTTTCTCTCTGGCTTTCTTGCTCCCTCGGTTGTTAGTCCGTGGATGAGCGCACCAAGCTCTGATACCACTTGTTAGATCATTGACGCTTACTAGAGGGGGGTGAATAGCGCGTTTTCATTTTCTTCCTACAAGTGTTAGTGCGCAAGCAGAATATACAAAGAAAAACTAAACTAAACAAGGAAGAACACACCTATTTACGTGGTTCGGAGATAGAACTCCTTCTCCACGGCTGCCCGTAAGGTGGACGATCCCTAATCCGTCGGTTAATGATTCCCCGGAGCACCTCCAGCTAGATCTCGTAGCTCCTTATGGGTGGAGAAACCTCTCCACAAGCTTTGGACACTACCTAAGCACCACAGGCTACTAACTCACTTTACCCAAGCAAGTTTCGCCAAAAAACAGTAGCATGAAACGAGCTCCTTTAAATAGAGCTCGAGTAGTAAATAGCCACTACCAGTCGACTGCCCCTGGGGCAATCGACTGGTCCCACTCAGATTCGACCGTTACAGCCAACATTCGAATCCTCCAGCCATTACCAGTCGACTGCTCCCAGCAGTCGACTCCTTCACTAAGCCTAGGGTTACACTCCCCGAGTACATTTCTCTCCGCACTGGAACCCTCCCGGCTTAGTCCCTGAGTACAAACACTCACACTCAGACCCTCACGACCTGGTCGACTCTTCAATCCGCAGTCTCGATCTATTGCCTTCACGCCCTCTTCGTCTTCGGCTCCCATCTCTCAGATGCGCACATAAGCCTCCAACTTGCCTCTATGCCATCCTTCATGCATGCCTCGAAGTCTGCGTCCCTCGGCTCATCGTCTCTTCCCATGGTCCCTCGGATGCCCACACAAGCCTCCAGCTAGCCTCCATGCCACCCTTCACCTGAAGACATTAACCAAGTCCATGTGTACTTGCAAACCTACACACTCACATGCACACGTTAGTCCAACAACAAATCCTAACTTAACCATATTGATATACACATCAAAACTCATAATCCTCCAGATCATATTAGGGTCGATTGCCCCAACAGGTCATGCATCCGCAGCACCCAGACCAAGCTTACTCACCTCGGGCATCCGCAACACCGCAAGGTGGTAGGGTTTTATTTCTTGGTTGCGCATCCGCAGCACCCAGACCAAGCCTACTCACCTCGAGCATCTTGAGCACCACAAGGTGGTAGGGTTTCATTTCTTGGTCGGGCATCCACAACACCCAGACCAAGCCTACTCACCTCAGGCATCTGCAGCACCGCGAGGTGGTAGGGTTTTATTTCTTGGTCGGGCATCCGCACCACCCAGACCAAGGTTACTCACCCCGGGCATCCATAACACCGCGAGGTGGTTGGGTTTTATTTCTTGGTCGGGCATCCGCAGCACCCAGACCAAGCCTACTCACCTCGGGCATCCGCAGCACCGCGAGGTGCTAGAATTTTATTTCTTGGTCGGGCATCCGCAGTACCCAGACCTAGCCTACTCACCCCAGGCATCTGCAGCACCGCGATGTGGTAGGGTTTTATTTCTTGGTCGGGTATCCGCAGCACCCAGACCAAGCCTACTCACCTTAGCCATCCGCAGCACCCGAAGTGGTAGGGTTTTAGACAGATGTATTGACACTTTTATGATGAGACGTCTCATTTATTTCATGACTATCACTGCAAGGCAGCAATAATACATAAATAAGTACGTAGTATGTCTCACAAATCTTATTGGGTGTGGCAGGGTTGGAGATAGTTGGCATGCCATGGTCTCTTTAGCTTTTTGTCCCTGACCCCCTCTAGGGGATTAGCGAGATTGATTTATAGGGCCTCGTGTGACTTTGGGTTCTTACAAGACTCCGATCGGACTTCTCCGTTGTAGCATCGCCGAGACACCAACTGGTCTCCCTTGACTTCTACCACTTGGTCGCCTATTGGGAATTTGATCTTCTGGTGGTAGACCGAGATCACCGCCTGGAATATACTGAGCGTCAGGCATCCTAAGATGACATTGTAGGATGAGGGAGCATCCACGACCAGGAAGAGAGTCCTCCTAGTCCTATCTCAGAGTGTCACTGCCCAACGATAGTGATAGGGTAATTTGCCCTATCGACTGTACTCGGTATCCGGTGAAGCCGAAGAGTGGAGTTGAAACTGGATGCAATTCATCCTCGTCAATCTACATCTGATCTAGAGCGGCCTTCTATAGGATGTTAACGGAGCTACCTTTATCCACAAAGATATGCTTAACCTTGTAATTTGCAAGGCGTGTAAGAATTACCAGGGCATCCTCATGGGGAGCTTCTACGTCTTCCAAGTCCTCTGGGCCGAAGGAGATCGTAGGGCTAAGATGCTAGCTCCGACACGTCCCGATGGCCTAGTTCTCTAGCCGCGGGGTGTGAGCCTTTCTTGGCCGGTGGGAATCTCCTTCAGTGGGTCTCCCTGAGATCACCCTCACGTGTCCAGAAGGCGGGCTACATGCAGGGGCCTTGCCCTTCTTGGGGTCTCTTTCCAATGAGGGAGACCTAGGGGGTGCGGCCCCTCGACTCCTCCCTCTCGAACGTGACCGAGACCGATGTCGGGCCTCATTCGCTACTGGCTGCCGTTGTCTGGGAGACAAGCTTCGCCAAAGGGACATCCGGCGATACCCCGTCTTCTTCCACTTCCTCCGGGGTTTGGCGTCTACTTCTTCATTCACTTTTCTCTTCAAGTCATGACACTCCTTGGTGGAGTGCGTTGTACTACCGTGGAATTTGCAGTACTTCGTCAGCGGCTCTGGTTGCTCGGTATCTACTGTCTCTACCAGCTTCCACCTACCAACCCATTGATCTTTCCCCAAGCAAAGATCTTTTCCTCGTGCTAGAGTCGGAGGTTCCCTCCTTTCCAATTGTGCAACAGTTTGAGTAGGGACCCTGGCTGGTTCCTTGCGGCGGGTGTGTAATACTTCTTCCACTTTGACGTGCTTGACAGAATGCCCTAGCAGATCATCGAAGCTGGGTGGCTTTTTCACTAAAGATCAGAAGAAATCCCGTTCCAAGAGCCTCTGAGTGCAGGCACTGACAAGGATCTCCAATGTCGCAGTTGGCACATCCTCCACCACTCGGTTGAACTGATGGATGTAATCCTTGAGTGGTTCTTTTGGCTTCTGCTTGAGAGCAAAGAAATTTAGCGTCGTCTTCTAATAGTGGCGGTCGTTGGAGAAATGATGGAGGAAGGCAGTTCTAAACTCTATGAAGGAGTTGATATAACCCTGGGGCAGCCTCTGGAACCATTGCCGGGTTGTTCGTGATAGGGTGTTCAAGAACATTCGGCACTTTATGTTGGGTATGACTTGGCGGGTTTCCCTAGCGAAGACTTGGTTGTCCTTGAGAGACCTCTCCATGTCTATGGATTAAAAATTAATCTGAATGGAGACCCATCTCCCAATGACCATCTCGTCGTCATATCGTTCGGTACGAATTACAACTTGGCCAATCACAAAGATCGAGCCTTGTAATTCTTTTAACCGAACAACCACGGAAGAGACGACGAGTGGATCGCTGGTTCTTGTGTTTATGGTCGAGGTCCAATTAATTAATTATTAACCATGATACAAGATCAAAATAATTAACTAATACACATAAAATGACGAAGTAAACAAAGGAACAAAAAGGAGCCAAAGGAAGAGAGTTATACCTTCCCTTTACCTTGTAGCCTTCTACCTTATGTCCCTCCCCTCCCAGACGTCGTATGGGCAACGAGCTACCGAGAATCGAGATCACCAAGGCACTCCAAAACGAGCTCTTCTTCTCGCCTTAGCCGAAACAAGAAACCCTAGAAACTAGGGTTTCCCTTGCGCCGGCACCCTCTTCCTCTTCCCTTGAGCCGCCGGCCACCGGAGCCACTCAAGCACCGCCGGACCAGCTGCAGACTTCAAGAGGAAGGAGAAGAAGATGAAGAAGGAGAGAGTTCTCCTTCTTCCTTACCCAACCGGCCGAAACAACCCTCCACCTCCAAGCTTGTGGCGCTGCAACACACCTCCCTTGCGCCGCCTCCCACCGGCTGCTCCTCCACCATCACTGAGCACCATAAAAGAAAGAGAAGGGTCCTTCCTTGTCTCTGTGAGTCCCAGCCATGAATTGGTGGAGAAGGGAAGAAGAACCGAGGTGGAGAAGACCTCTTCTTCTTGTGCGCCGGCTGAAACCTAGGAGAGAGAAGAGAGAGAGGAGAGGAGAGAAAAGCCTAGGGTGTTAATTCTTGGATTAAGCCCTGGTTTCATGATCCATGGGGTTTATATAGGGCTAAGGTAGGGACCAAGAGGAGGAGTTTGTGGGGACCGGTGCCGTCGATAGAGGGGGGTGAATATCGACCATAAAAACTTCACGGAAACTTCGTAAACTTTCGATTGTTCGTTCTGGTCACAGAGTTAGTAGCAGCAGAAAATAGAAAGAACGAACAAAAATAGAACTCAGAGTGCACACGGATTTTACTTGGTTCCCAACCCCCCAGGGTCCGTACATCCAAGGCCTAAGCACGCACTACAAGAAAATTATGATTTCACAACACTTGAAAGACAATATTTTTATTAAAAAGCGTTGTCTTTTTTTTTAACAACGCTTTTAGTGAAAACCATTGTCTATGTTTTTTTATTTCTTATTAAAGACAACGCTTTCAAATACGCGTTGTCTATTGACCCTTTTTTTAGATCAAAGACAACGTTTTTCAAAAAGCGTTGTGTTTGAGTATTTTTTTAGTATCTATAATAATAAAACTTTAGCAAGTTTTGTCTATCTAAAATACAGTGTAAAAAAAATAAATTAAAATTAAAAATAATAATTAATAAATAAATAAAAACATATATATATATACATACAAATATATATATATACACATATATAAAAATACTATAAATATGAGTTAAAATTAGAAATAACTTTATGAAAAATTTTAGAATATTTTTTTGAATTTTTTTGAATTTCATACAATTAATTCTCCGGAACTGGGTTTGGGCGGCGGCACTAATGTGCCCCGTTAGAACATACTGCTACTTAATTGAACCGCGCCACTGTCTTAGACCTTCTCTTCCCTTGTCCTGCTTCCGCCTAGAAACCCTAGTCCTACCTTACGATGGCCGCCAGATTTGGCCTTACCGCCGCATTCCAGAGCGCAGGGTGATAAGTACCATTTTATTGATTATTTTAATTGTAAAAATCCATGTTTGACCCATGTTTTACTTGCTTAATTGTGATTTTACCCTAGGTTTTAGAACTTCCTCTTATTTTGGACTTAATTGTAAATTTACACATATTTGGATTATTTGGCCACTAAATTTTTGATCTATTTTTGTAGGCATGAAAGGTTCATGGACCTAGGGCATACTGCGTCAAACTTGAGTCGGAAGGGACCCGGATCGAGTTATCAAGCTTCGGATTAATCCGGGCCGTCCGATTCAAAAACGGCTAGATCTGAACCATCCAGGACCATCTGAAGCAATCTGAGCTAGGGTTAGGGTTGATCAAGCACTCTGATCAAGATCTGAAGGTTTCATCCCAATCAGAGCTCAATCAACAGTTGGATCAAGCTCGGAGGGCTCTAGATCGTCCATTCAAAGATTAGGTTGATCTGGACCATCCATTGTAAATCTGGAGGATCTGAGCTATCACGAGGCAGATCCTGACCCCAGATCATCATAATAAAAGTTTGGATCAAATCAGAGCAAGATCAGCCGTTGGATCTCCTCCAATCAATCTGAGCCATCCAATGTTAATTACTTAAGGAAAATTCTGCGCAGCTTCCTCTTCATCGCGTCTTCGCCGCAACAGTAGCTTCTTCATTTTCTCTTCGTTTTGCTTGCAAGAATTTCATCCAAGGAGGTGCGACCACCTCAACTTCAACCCTAGATCATCATCTGGATCATTGGAGATAGCTTCGGTGGAGAATTCAGCTCAAGTTCATCCGGACAGAGTTTGTTTGAGGGTTTCGGCATTCTTTGTGGTCCGAGCACTTGAATCTCAGCCACAATCCACTTTCGATGATCTGAGCCACTTATAGGGGTTCTCAGGTGAGCTCAGGTCTTCTCCAAATCATCATCGCAGCTCAACACACTGAGATCGAAGGGATTCGGATTGGTTTTTCCCAGCTGATGCAGTTTGAGCAGATTTGACCAACTGAGCTGTTTTCCAATTGGTTTACTGAGCTTAGGGGTTCGAGGCCAGCCCTTGCGTGACGACCAAGGAGGTTTTGAGCTCGAGAAGGGTTGAGGATTAGATTTAATTAGAAATTTTCAGTTTTCTTAGCTGTAATTTAAATTCTGCAATCTGATTTCATTTCTGAATTTTCATATCTGCTGTAGTTTAACCATTCCGAATTGTTTCTGGCCTTAATTAAGTTTTAAATTCTGCAAGTAATAGCTAGGGAATGTGTTTAGAGTATAATTGTTTTTAATTCGAGTTTAATTCTTATTTAATTGCTGCGTATCAGTTTTCCTCTGATTTCAGCTTGCGTATCAACCCTTTTACTGCAACTTCTTTTAGTTTCTGCCTTCTTCAGTTTATTTCACAATTAGTGTGTTAACTAGGTTGATCTAAGTTTGTTTCATTTGTAGCTTCATTTCTGAGTTTTATTCAGCTCGAAATTTCTGCACACAGTCCGCTTCATCACGTATCAGCCCTATTCCTGCACATTTCAGCTTAATTCTGAATTCTTCAGATTATTTCGAATTCAAGGAGTTTTTTATTCTTAATACCTAAGATTAAAGACAACAATTGGTTAGCTAATGAGTTTGATCAGCATTGAATTTCAATTCCGTAGCTTTGCTCAGTCATTCCCTGTTATGTATCAAGTCTTCATCATGCGTATCATGTTGTTTCCTGCGCATCAGTTTACTTCCAGCAATTGTTAGCTTGCTATTTCTGAAATTTGTGTCACTTAAGCAATAGCTTTATTTAAGCTTCCTTAAACTCTAGTATGCGTGTGAATTCAGCTTGCATCTGTTGCTTGTGCATCCAATTTATTTCTGAAATTCTGCATCCAGATCATGCAATTCTGCACTCATGTGCTGCTTCGAATTTGTGCTGCATTCATGGACAGTTTCTGCAAAATTAGGAAATGTTCTGAGCTGATTAGTAAATTTCATAGCATCAGTTCCTTGTATCAATGAATTGCTACTGAATTCATATTGCTGCATTCAAAATTTCTACATCAAGAATCTGTTCATCCAATTCTGCAACCTAGCTGTGCCATTTGTATCAAGAACAGTTTTGGCAGTGATAGGTGCCAAATTAAGTGAAATTTTCAGTGTGTTAGTGAGCTGGGAGATAGTTCGTTTCATGCATGGCTTGAGTTTGAATTCCAACTTCCATTTCGGCATTAATAGCAAGTTTCAACTCTACAATTAGGCTTTAAGTGTTTGGCAGTAGCTTTAATCGAAAATTTCAACCTAGTTCTAATTCACTTGCTTAGCATTTAGGCTGCCATTAAATTCAGATTTGTTTCTCAAATTTAGTTAAGTTGCCTTGGTTGAGTAGCTTTTCATTGGTTGAGTTATTTATTGCAACACACTTGTTTAGTTCATTCAGTGAAGTGACTTCCTTTTCATTTTAAATCACATTCGAAACCCAAATTCACAAACGATACATAAATACAAGCTAGAATCACACAACATCAACTAGTCCCGAGGAAAAATACGACCTGTGGCCACTTTACTACGTTTTCATATTTTGATTGCAAAAAGGGTTTCCAGCTGTTTATAAATTCTAAATTCTAATGGACCCACACATTTCGTGACAACTTAACCTAGTATTTCGGGTCCATCAAATTTTTGGCGCCGTTGCCGGGGAAGCAACTAGTTGATTTGTTTGATTTTTGCTTGTGTGCTTATGGGCATATCATTTGATTCTATTTTCTTGTGCTTTATTTTTTGTATATGGGTGCTGCCATTTTTCTTATTTGTTTTGTGACAGGACTGCCAGTTCAGAATGTTCTCATCTACTTACCAGCAGCCGTGTCAACAATTCCAACAATATCAGCAACCAAATCAAGATTTTCAACAGCCCTATTCGAATTTTCATCAACCTAATCAGTTTTTTCAGCCACAAGTTCAACAATTTCAGCAAAATTTTCAGCTAAGTCAGAATTTTCAGAATGGGCAGCCACAATTCTAGAATTTTGAGCAACCAATTCAGCATTTCACCCTTGTAACCAAAATTTCCAGCCTTGCAACCAGAATTTTCAGCCCACGCAATTTCAGTTTTCACCACCACAATTTCAACCTCAGATCTAAGATTTCCAGGGCTACAATTCTCAGCAAATTCAATCATCATTCCAGCCCAATTTTCAGCAGTTTAATCAGCCTATTCAACCATTTGATCAGCCCCAACAGCTCCCATTTCAGAATTCACAGCCTACTCATGGTCTACAGCAGCCTTTTGCTACATTTCAAGACCAATAGGAGATCTACACCAGGCTTCAAGACATCACAGGACTCTTTGAAAAATTGGTTGATCAATGGAATCAGATAAAAGCCCAAAGATCAGAACAATTATCTTCTCAAGCTACTTTAATTCTGAGGGGTATGATGGTGATTTAACTTTGGGGAATGAAATGGCTGTGTCAAGTTTAAACACTCCAAGCGTTCAAGGTGACCCTAGTGCATGGCCAAGTCCTTCTTCAAGTGATCTTAGAATTTTGGTGGAAGAAGAAGAAGAAATCATTAAAATCAGGGCACCTACAGCATGCATCCCTTCGGAGATTCCTATTCAAAATTCATTTCCAAATTTTTCAGCTCCAGAAGAAGAAACTGAAGCTCCACAGGACCATTCTAGACTTTTATTTTATGATGATAGTATTATTGATGGTCCTAATTTTTCTGATATTGTTGTTGCAGATATTACAGAAGGAGCATGCATAGAAGATGATTCTACAGGTGTAGGGGATTACACTAAGCCCCAGGGACCACCAACAGTGATGGATACATTAGAAGATTCAGAGGATGAACCAGAAAGTGTAGGGACTTGCATGGTGGAAGCAAGAACCCAAGGATCACCTATTCCAGTTGAGTGTCCACCAGAGCTTGAGGCTGAAGAGGAGCATGTACTTGAGCAGGAGGAGGCCATGGATACATCTACTCTTGTAGAACCTCCAGGTATTCTTCAGCACGCTTAGGTAAGTATTTCTCCTCTTTGTTCAGAAAAATTCAGCAAGGTACCTGTTAGTAATATGAGAGAAGTGTCCTAAGGCAATCGCCTTATGATTGTAATCATTTATTTTAATAAATGAATATTCACTATTTAAGTATACATGTTCGTGTATTTGATTGAGATCTTAAACTCATTTACTGAATGTCCGCAATACAATTCACAGCATGAGAGAATTTGTGATGAATTCACAACTAGTGATTATCTCTACATGTGCAATTGTGAAGTATTGAAATTGTCCCTAGTCGATGAATTGATAAATACGGACACTATCATTTGAACCCGGTTCAATTGATACATGCGAATCATGCTTAAAAGGCAAGATGACCAAATTACCCTTTTCCGAAAAAGGTAATCCAGTGGGAAAATTGGTTGGTCTAATACATACTGATGTATGTGGACCAATGTCAACTCTTGCACAAGGAGGCTATAGCTACTTCATTACCTTAATCGATGATCACTCACGATTCGGGTATGTGTTCTTGATAAACACAAATCTGAAGCTTTTGAGAAATTCAAAGCGTTCAGAAATGAAGTAGAGAAACACCTTGGCAAAAGTATTAAGATACTTCGATCCGATTGGGGTGGTGAATACTTAAGTCAAGAGTTTCAAGATTATCTTAGGGACAATGGGATATTGTCTCAATGGACTCCACCATATACACCACAGCATAATGGTGTATCTGAGAGGCGCAATCGAACCTTGATGGACATGGTTAGATCCATGATGAATCATGCAACTCTTCCAAAATCCTTTTGGGGCTATGCACTTAAGACAGCTGTTTACTTGCTAAACAGAGTCCCGACCAAGGTAGTCTCTACTACTCCATATGAGACGTGGAATAGTAAGAAACCTCACATAACTCACCTTAAGATATGGGGTTGTCCTGCTTATGTGAAGCGGACTGTATCAGACAAATTGGATGCTAAGTCTGATAAATGTCTATTTATTGGATACCCTAAGGAAACAAAGGGTTACCAATTCTATCATCCCTTGGAACAAAAGGTGTTTGTTTCAAGGCATACTGTATTTCTGGAAAAAAAATTTCTTTTACAAGAAAACATTGGGAGTGGCATTGAACTTGATGAAGTTCAAGAAACTCCAACAGACATTACAGAGACACCTAGTCTAGACCCACAACCAATAACTCATAATGATGAGCTATCAGTTGAACCTAAAACAACACCACCTCTTCGTAGGTCTGATAGGACACGCAATATTCCAAAGAGATACAGATTTCTCATAAGTGAATCGAACGACGTGTTACTTATAAGCGATGACGAACCTATCAGTTATGAAGAGGTTCTGAAAAGTTTAGAAATGGACAAATGGCTTGAAGCCATGAAGTCGGAAATGGATTCCATGTACGAAAATCAAGTATGGGACTTGGTTAACCCACCTGAAGGGATTAAGCCCATAGGGTGCAAGTGGGTTTTCAAGAAGAAAACCGACATGGAAGGTAATTATGCTTAAATCCATTCGGATGCTCCTGGCCATAGCAGCTCATTATGATTATGAGATATGGCAAATGGATGTGAAAACAGCTTTCCTTAATGGAAACTTGCTTGAGGATGTATACATGATACAACCTGAAGGTTTCACATCGGTTGACAAAACCAAAATATGCAAGCTTCGACGATCCATATATGGACTGAAGCAAGCATCCAGGAGCTGGAACATCCGTTTTGATGAGACAATCAAAGAGTTTGATTTCTCACAAAATCCTGACGAACCTTGTGTGTACAAGAAGGTTAGTGGGAGTGCAGTCGTATTCCTAGTATTATATGTCGATGACATATTACTTATAGGAAACGATATATCAGTCTTACAGTCGTTTAAAATTTGGTTGTCCAAAACTTTCTCTATGAAAGACCTGGGAGAAGCAACATATATCCTTAGGATTAGAATCTATAGAGATAGATCAAAACGGTTGCTTGGTCTTTCGTAGTCTACATATATAGACCGAGTGCTAAAAAGGTTTAGCATGTCGGAATCCAAGAAAGGTTACCTTCCCATCAGGCATGGGATCAACCTTTCAAAGTCTATGTGTCCGCGCACAGAAGACGAGAGGATTTGCATGAATAAGATACCTTATGCATCCGCGATAGGATCTATCATGTATGCTATGTTATGTACTAGGCCCGATGTATCGTATGCTCTGAGCGTCACGAGCAGATACCAGTCTGATCCAGGAATGGATCATTGGGCGGTTGTCAAGACAATCCTTAAGTACTTATGAAGAACTAATGATGTGCTCCTAATATATGGAGAAGGAGATATGGTAATACGTGGGTATACAGATGCCAGTTTCCAGACAGATAAGGATGACTCTAAATCTCAGTCTGGATACGTATTTACTTTGAATGGAGGCGTAATAAGTTGGAAGAGTTCCAAGCAAGACACTGTAGCGGATTCTACCACGGAAACGGAATATATTGCAGCTTCGGAAGCAGCAAAGGAAGCAGTCTGGATCAAGAAGTTTATCTCAGAACTTGGTGAGGTTCCAACCATTGATGAAGCAATACCGGTTTATTGTGACAACATTGGAGCTATTGCACAAGCAAAGGAACCAAGGTCTCATCAGTGATCCAAACACGTACTTCGCCGCTATCATCTGATCAGAGAGATTATAAGTAGAATGATATACAAATTGAGAAAATTCCCACTGAAAGGAATTTAGCGGATCCTTTAACTAAGGCCTTGCCTCAAAGCAAGTTTGAGGGTCATGTTAGAGCCTGCGGTATTGGATACCGTAGCGATTGGCATTAGGCAAAGTGGGAGTTTGTTAGTAATATGAGAGAAGTGTCCTAAGGCAATCGCCTTATGATTGTAATCATTTATTTTAATAATTGAATATTCACTATTTGTGTATACATGTTCGTGTATTTGATTGAGATCTTAAACTCATTTACTGAATGTCCGCAATACAATTCACAACATGAGAGAATTTGTGATGAATTCACAACTAGTGATTATCTCTACATGTGCAATTGTGAAGTATTGAAATTGTCCCTAGTCGATGAATTGATAAATACGGACACTATCAATTCTGTGAAGACTAGCATGTGTTATTCTCTAATCAGCTGATTTTCACTGGCTGGTGACATTGGGATGTCCGAAGATAAACATGAATGCTAGTTAAGGGAACTAGTTCATTGGAGTGACTAGCTGTAAAACTTCACATGGTAGTCTACATATAGACATGTCAGTGAAGTTCTTACTGCAGCTTAAGTGAGATGTTCCTTTGACTTGCGGTGTTCAAGTCATCTTGGTCATGGAGACTTATACTTTAACATCTTAAGCAAGCATCTCCAAGGAGGTGTGGACCCAGGATGGTTGGGTATAAGCCGAAGTGCCCGAAGATGTTTGAACAGCCAACAAAGGATTCACCACTCCTTGCGAGGAGATGTATACCCAAGGCCTATCGTCGGATTGTTACTCGAAGCCTCTGGCCAGAGCATCACATGTTCTGAGTATGAATATCTCAGATACATGAGAGTAATTAGAATCCGTTGGACGAAAAAGACATTACTTGGGCTAGGTGTGACGTAGTCAGCCTAGTGGGGTCTGACACACATAGACCGTGTCCTGAACCAAGTGGGTATAAGATGGTGAAGGGAATGAGGCACGACTCATTATAGCTGCTGAAGGGTTTTAGAATAATTTCTGAGGTCAACCGTTGATCTTTCGATTAATTAGGGATCATGATGTACTACTAGGTGCCACTCATGATCGTTCTATAATTGATGAATTATAGACGGCCAACATAAATCGAAAACCTATTTAGTCACCCGCACTACGAGTAATCCGAGGAATTTAAAACGAGTTGAAAATTGGATTTTCCGATCAAGAGAGATAAGTCAAAATCTGAATTTATCAGAGACGCATCGGAAGCATAAAATGGCTAAGTCTTTTGAAGACTTATTGGACGAATTAAATGAGTTTAATTCGTACGGTTATGAACATTGGTTTGGCCGGCCAAAGAGGGTCCCCACCCTCTTTGGTTTGGCCGGCCACAATAAGAGGGAGAACCAAATTGTTTGGTTCAAATTATAAAATAAACCGCGCATGGTTTGTTTTATAAAATTATGGATAAAGAAATTTATATAAAGAGATTTATTTTCATGGAAATTAAAATAAACCTTGAATAAGTTTATTTTATTTTATAAAATCAATAATGGATTGATTTATCATGATAAAGAAATTTATAGAAATTTATTCTTTTTATGGAAATTAAAATGAACCATGGATTGGTTTATTTTATTTTATAAAATCAATCATGAATTGATTTTTCCATGATAAGAAATTTATAAGATAAATTTCTTGTAAAATTTATTCCATAATAAAAGGGGAGACATGGTTATTTTTATTATAAATTAAGTTATAATAAAACTTGGCATAACGGAATAATTCATAAGAAATTTATAAGATAAATTTCTTGTAAAATTTATTCCATAATAAAAAGGGAGACATGGTTGTTTTTATTATAAATTAAGTTATAATAAAAACTTGGCATAACGGAATAATTCATAGAAAAATTTATAAGATAAATTTCTTATGAAAAATTTATTCCGTTAAAAAGGAGACTTGGCGATAAAGAGGCTACTATATAAAGGTGCAAAGGCAAGGCTTGGAAATCAATTCAAGTGATCAAGGATTCTTGCCTAGCCTCTCTTCCTCTCCTTCTCTCCCTCTCCCTCTTCTAGGGCCGGCTACCCTCTCCCTCTTCTAGGGCCGGCTGCCCTCACCTCCTTTGCCGTGAGCCACCTCCACCAAGAAGAAGCCGAAGAAGAAGAAGAAGCGGACGCAACTCCTTCCTTCCTCCCGGAATCCGGATTCCGTTCTTCGTTTGGTGGTTAGCTTTCATCTCTCTCTCTTGATATTCTTGTCGTGCCTTTGGAGAATCTAGTAGTTCTTGTCGGCACGAAACTCGTGGCTTTGCGAAGTCATCCCGAAGAGAACTCGACGTGGACGCGAATAGAGGCGAAGCTTCCAAGGGACGCTACGGTTGGATCTCGTCCCTTACATCGAGTTACGTGAGGTATCAAGTAAATTAGTTTACTTTCTGCAAAATTTTAATTTATGATCATGTCTACACAATATAAGGTTGCATGCTAGATACGTGGTTAAAATAATTTGTGAAATTATTTATGCTAAACCTTCCGCTGCATGTAATTAAATTTTAAAATTACGAACCCGTATCCATGTCAACATGCACCCGGTCCCAACAGTGGTATCAGAGCCGGTTAGTGTTCGACATAATCATATAATTGTTTTGCGGAAAACTTTGTCATGATCTCAATTTTGGAAAATTTTCCAATTATGGAAACTTTCCAATTATGATAAATTTTAGATTTAGGAATTTCAAAGTTTTGAAATCCTCATAAAATTTCGCAAACTTTTGAAATATCCTAGTTTCTGAAATTTTATGATAATTGTGAAAACTTCCCATTTTTGGAAACTTTCTAATTTTGGAAATTTTCTATTTTGGAAATTTTTTAATTTTGGAAATATGTAAGTTTTCTTTGTACCAGAAACTTACAATTATTCTGAAAACCTATTATGAAATCTCGCAATTTTGGGCACTTTCTTTCAAGAAAGTCTAGACAAATTTATGGATTATTAATTGACAATTAAATTCGAATTGGTTTTAAATTATTAACAAAATTCTTTATTTTGGATTGAGCCTCGGGAGCCGTCCAATTTAAAGTTAGTTGTTGTAATTTAATTTCCTATTTTGAATAAAATTGTCATGTTTAATTTGGTTACGCCTCGGGGAGCGGACCAAATTAGATTTACAACAAATTCCTTTTTTTTGGGTATCTGAGCCTCGGGGAGCCACCCAAAGAAAATAATTTGTTGAAATTAATAAATCCATAAATAAAATAAGTAATCAAATCTTGGAAATTTTGAGGTGATTCTCAAACGATAATTTCCTTATTTGATTTAAGAGGTGATGCTCTTACATATTGTTGTCTCTAAAATTAATTAGGAAAATAGTTTCTTATAGAGTTTTCTTAAAAGAGATTTTCATGAAAATAATATGTGGTTGAATTAAGGGAATCTGTCTCTTAATTTAATAAGATTTGATTTAGAGAAATCAAAGTCTTAATCATATTATTTTCGAAATTGATTATGACAATTTAGGAAATTGTTTCCCAAAATAATTCCTTTATAAAGTATGAAATTAGAATTAGGAAATCCGGTTCCTAATTCAATTAATGAGACTTGATAAATTAAGTCACATACATACTTTATTAAGGAAATCGTTAGTACATGACATAATTATATGTCATGAATGTGCTTAGAAAAGAAAGGATGAGACCCAAAATCCCTTACAAAATATTAAGGCCAACACCTTCCATTAATATGGTTAGAACCAGAGTTTTATTTCTCGTTTGGGTTGATGGACACATCCATGCCCGGCTTGAATCTTAACATGTTCAAACCATGGAATTAGTTTATGATTAATATAGTTGGACTCATAGGTCAATCCTTAGTTTTGGTTGTTGGACACATCCAAGCCTGACTAAACGGTTGAATGAGCTCCAACCATATTAAAACTATTTCTTGATTAATGGGTCAGCCTTAAGCTTGGAGCATCGATTTGTTGTGCCACAGCCAAGGTCGATGTAAAGAGAGGTGCAGTTGGGTGCTATGTATATGTTGCATACTTGTTAATGAGTTAACAACCCAATGATTTATGCAAACATTCAATTAGTTGATAGCATAAAGTGATAGTTACATATATGTGATATGTAATCGGTATAATTACCTACCTTCATAGCTAAGAATAACTTGATGGCCACAGCCATGGTTGTTCTTATCTATGGTTGGATATCAACCTATTTGGAGATGTTCCTACGATCTCCCGAATTGATAAAAAGGGTTATTCAATTCGAAAAATAAATAGGATTTAATTAATGTATGTTGATGCATTCTTTATCATTCTTCTCACATAAGCTCAATTTGTATTTCTAGGATAATCACTCGATCATGTCTTCTCTGAATTTGCGTTCCATTTTGGACACCAATAAGTTAACTAAGGACAAAAGGATGAAAAGCACCAAAAGGCACTTGCATCACTGTGGCAAGGAGGGCCACTGGCGAAGAAACTGCAAGGTTTATCTTGAGTCCTTGAAGAAGAAGGCATCCCGATGCCCCTATCTTCTTCAGGCATCTTCGTTATTGAATGTCACTCTATTTCGTGAGTGATCATCGATAAAGGTAATGAAGTAGCTATAGCCTCCTTGTGCAAGAGTTGACATTGGTCCACATACATCAGTATGTATTAGACCAAGCAATTCTCCCACTGGATTACCTTTTCCGGAAAAGGGTAATTTGGCCATCTTGCCTTTTAAGCATGATTCGCATGTATCAAATGAACCGGGTTCAAATGATTCCAGAATTCCACATCGGTGTAATTTGGTCATGCGTTTCTTACTTACATGGCCAAGACGACAATGCCACGTATAGGAGTCTATTTAATTATCTATTCGAGCACGTTTGTTGCTAACTTCGATATTGAAAACGTCACCGGATAAATCTAACGTGTAGATACCATTGCACAAAGTTCCGATCCCATAAAGAACACCATTTAAAGTTATGTAACAACAATTGTTACTAAAAGTTAAATGATAACCCTTTTCATTCAAACATGAAATAGATACAATGTTCTTTATTAACGAAGGAACAAAATAACAATTATCCAATTCTAAGACATGTCCAGTAGGGAGCTTTAGCAAATATGTTCCGATGGCAACAGCAGCAATCTTTGCTCCATTTCCAACTCGCAAATTCGCTTCTCCCTTGACGAGTCTTCTTCTATTCCTTAGCCCCTGTATGTCATTACATATATGTGAGCTACACCCAGTATCAAGTACCCAGGTGTACGAGG
>JAGFNQ010004509.1:0-142247 GCA_024364735.1 Boesenbergia rotunda
GTTTGCAATGGATCATAAACTAAGTATTGACTTAATTCTGAGTTGTTTGCCCAAGAGTTATTCACAATTTGTGATGAACTATCGGATGAACAAACTAGAGACCACCATTCCTGAGCTGCTCAACCTGCTGAAGACTGTAGAGCCTTCTGTAAAGCCCGATCAAAAGGCGGTACTGTTAGTTGGTTCCTCAAAGAAAGGTTCTAAGAGGAAGGCCAAGGAACAGAACAAAGGGAAGAAGAAAAAGGCCAAGAAGACTGAAAAGAAACCAAAAGGAACTTGCCATCATTGTGGCAAGGAGGGTCACTGGCGAAGAAACTGCAAGGTTTATCTTGAGTCCTTGAAGAAGAAGACATCCGATGCTCCATCCTCTTTAGGTATCTTCGTTATTGAATGTCACTCTATTTCCTCAAATACCTGGGTACTTGATACTGGGTGTAGCTCACATATATGTAATGACATACAGGGGCTAAGGAATAGAAGAAGACTCGTCAAAGGAGAAGCAGATTTGCGAGTTGGGAATGGAGCAAAGATTGCTGTTGTTGCCATCGGAACATATTTGCTAAAGCTCCCCACTGGACGTGTCTTAGAATTGGATAATTGTTATTTCGTTCCTTCGTTAATAAAGAACATTGTATCTATTTCATGTTTGAATGAAAAAGGTTATCATTTAACTTTTAGTAACAATTGTTGTTACATAACTTTAAATGGCGTTCTTTATGGGAATGGAACTTTGTGCAATGGCATCTACACGTTAGATTTATCCAGTGACGTTTTCAATATCGAAGTTAGCAACAAACGTGCTAGAATAGATAATCGAATAGACTCCTACACTTGGCATTGCCGTCTTGGCCATATAAGTAAGAAACGCATGACCGAATTACACCGATGTGGAATTCTGGAATCATTTGAACCCGGTTCATTTGATACATGCGAATCATGCTTAAAAGGCAAGATGACCAAATTACCCTTTTCCAGAAAAGGTAATCCAGTGGGAGAATTGCTTGGTCTAATACATACTGATGTATGTGGACCAATGTCAACTCTTGCACAAGGAGGCTATAGCTACTTCATTACCTTTATCGATGATCACTCACGATTCGGGTATGTGTTCTTGATGAAACACAAATTTGAAGCTTTTGAGAAATTCAAAGAGTTCAGAAATGAAGTAGAGAAACAACTTGGCAAAAGTATTAAAATACTTCGATCCGATCGGGGTGGTGAATACTTGAGTCAAGAATTTCAAGATTATCTAAGGGACAATGGGATATTGTCTCAATGGACTCCGCCGTATACACCACAACATAATGGTGTATCTGAGAGGCATAACCGAACCTTGATGGACATGGTTAGGTCTATGATGAATCATGCAACTCTTCCAAAATCCTTTTGGGGTTATGCACTTAAGACAGCTGTTTACTTGCTAAACAGAGTCCCGACCAAGGTAGTCTCTACTACTCCATACGAGACATGGAATAGTAAGAAACCTCACTTAACTCACCTTAAGATATGGGGTTGTCCTGCTTATGTGAAGCGAATTGTATCAGACAAATTGGATGCTAAGTCTGATAAATGTCTATTTATTGGATACACTAAGGAAATGAAGGGTTACCAATTCTATCATCCCTTGGAGCAAAAAGTGTTTGTTTCAAGGCATGCTGTATTTCTAGAAAAAGAATTTCTTTACAAGAAAATAGTGGGAGTGTCATTGAACTTGATGAAGTTCAAGAAACTCCAATAGACATTACAGAGACACCTAGTCTAGACCCGCAACCGATAATTCATAGTGATGAGTTATCAGTTGAACCTAAAACAACACCACCTCTTCGTAGGTCTGATAGGACACGCAATATTCCAGAGAGATACGGATTTCTCGTAACTGAATCGAACGACGTGTTACTCATAAGCGATGATGAACCTATCTGTTATGAAGATGTTCTGAAAAATTCAGAAAGGGACAAATGGCTTGAGGCCATAAAGTCGGAAATGGATTCCATGTACGAAAATCAAGTATGGGACTTGGTTAACCCACCTGAAGGGATTAAGCCCATAGGGTGCAAGTGGGTTTTCAAGAAGAAAACCGACATAGAAGGCAATGTAGTTACCTTTAAGGCTAGATTAGTGGCAAAAGGATATCGTCAAAAATAAGGAATTGATTATGACGAAACCTACTCGCCAGTAGCTATGCTTAAATCCATTCGGATGCTCCTGGCCATAGCAGCTCATTATGATTATGAGATATGGCAAATGGATGTGAAAACAGCTTTCCTTAATGGAAACCTGCTTGAGGATGTATACATGATACAACCTGAAGGTTTCACATCGGTTGATAAAACCAAAGTATGCAAGTTTCGACGATCCATATATGGACTGAAGCAAGCATCAAGGAGCTGGAACATCCGTTTTGATGAGACAATCAAAGAGTTTGATTTCTCACAAAATCCTGACGAACCTTGTGTGTACAAGAAGGTTAGTGGGAGTGCAGTCATATTCCTAGTATTATATGTCGATGACATCTTACTTATAGGAAACGATATATCAGTTTTACAGTCAGTTAAAATTTGGTTGTCCAAAACTTTCTCCATGAAAGACCTGGGAGAAGCAACCTATATCCTTGGGATTAGAATCTATAGAGATAGATCAAAACGGTTGCTTGGTCTTTCGCAGTCTACATATATAGACCGAGTGCTAAAAAGGTTTAGCATGTCGGAATCCAAGAAAGGTTACCTTCCCATCAGGCATGGGATTAACCTTTCAAAGTCTATGTGTCCGCGCACAGAAGACGAGAGGATTTGCATGAATAAGATTCCTATGCATCCGCGATAGGATCTATCATGTATGCTATGTTATGTACAAGGCCCGATGTATCGTATGCTTTGAGCGTCACAAGCAGATACCAGTCGGATCCAGGAATGGATCATTGGGCGGCTGTCAAGACAATCCTTAAGTACTTAAGAAGAACTAAGGATGTGTTCCTAATATATGGAGAAAGAGATATGGTAATACGTGGGTATACAGATGCCAGTTTCCAGACAGATAAGGATGACTCCAAATCGCAGTCTGGATACGTATTTACTTTGAATGGAGGCGCAGTAAGTTGGAAAAGTTCCAAACAAGACACCGTAGCGGATTCTACCACGGAAGCAGAATATATCGCAGCTTCGGAAGCAGCAAAGGAAGCAGTTTGGATCAAGAAGTTTGTCTCAGAACTTGGTGTGGTTCCAACCATTTCTGAAGCAATGCCGGTTTACTGCGACAACAATGGAGCTATTGCACAAGCGAAGGAACCAAGGTCTCATCAACGATCCAAACACGTGCTTCACCGCTATCATCTGATCAGAGAGATTATAAGTAGGAATGACATACAAATTGAGAGGGTTCCCACTGAAAGGAATATAGCGGATCATTTAACTAAGGCCTTGCCTCAAAGCAAGTTTGAGGGACATGTTAGAGCCTATGGTATTGGATACCGTAGCGATTGACATTAGGCCAAGTAGGAGTTTGTTAGTGATATGAGAGAAGTGTCCTAAGGCAATCGCCTTATGATGTAAACATTTATATTAATAAATGATAATTCACTATTTGAGTATACATGTTTTGTGTATTTGATTGGGATCTTGAACTCATCTACTGAATGTCCGCAATACAATTCACAGCATAAGAGAATTTGTGATGGGATCACAACTAGTGACTATCTCTAAATGTGCAATTGTGAAGTATTGAAAATATCCCTAGTCGATGAATTGATAAATACGGACACTATCAATTCTGTTGAGACTAGCATGGGTTATTCTCTAATCAGCTGATTCTCATTAGCTGGTGACATTGGGATGTCCGGAGATAAACATGGATGCTAGTTAAGGGAACTAGTTCATTGAAGTGACTAGCTGTAAGATTCATATGGGAATCTACATGTAGATATGTCAATGAAGTTCTTACTGCAGCTTAAGTGCGATGTTCCTTTGACTTGCGGTGTTCAAGTCATCTTGGTCATGGAGACTTATACTTTAACATCTTAAGCAAGCATCTCCAAGGAGGTGTGGACCCAGGATGATTGGGTATAAGCCGAAGTGCTCGAAGATGTTTGAACAGCCTACAAAGGATTCACCACTCCTTGCGAGGAGATGTATACCCAGGCCTATCGTCGGATTGTTACTCAAAACCTCTGGCCAGAGTATATCATGTTTAGAGTGCGAGTCTCTTAAATACATGAGAGTAATTAGAGATCCAAAGGACGAGAAAGACACTACTTGGGCTAGGTGTGACGTAGTCAGCCTAGTGGGGACTGACACATATAGACCGTGTCCTGAACCAAGTGGGTATAAGGTGGTGAAGGGAATGAGGCACGACTCATTAGAGCTGCTGAAGGGTTTCAGAATTACTTCTGAGGTCAAACCATTGATCTTTCGATTAATTGGGGGTCATGATGTACTACTAGGTGCCACTCATGACCGTTCTATAATTGGTTGATTATAGACAACCAACATAAATCGAAAGCCTATTTAGTCACACGCACTACGAGTAATCCGAGGGATTTAAAACGAGTTGAAAATTGGATTTTCCGATCAAGAGAAATAAGTCGAATCTGAGTTAATCAGAGGCGCAATGGAAGCTAAAATTGGCTAAGTCTTTTGAAGGCTTATTGGGTGAATTAAATGAGTTTACTTCGCGATGGATACGGCTTGATTGGCCGGCCAAGGAGGGTGCCAAACCCCCTTGGTTTGGCCGGCCACTTAAAAGGGAGAAAACCAATTAATTTGGTTTAATTAATAAAATAAATCTAGCGCGATTTGTTTTATAAATTATGGATAAATAAATTTGTATAAAGAAATTTATATAAATAAAATTATAGAAATTTATTTCTTTTTTGGAAATTAAAATAATCCGTGGAATGGTTTATTTTAATTTTATAAAATCAATTATGAATTGATTTTTTCCATTAAAAGAAAAATTATAAATTTCTTATAAAATTTATTCCATAATTAAAGAAGAGAATTAATTGTTTTATTATAAAGTTAGTTATAATAAAACTAGGCCTAACGGAATAATTTATAAGAAAATTTATAAGATAAATTTCTTATGAAAATTAATTCCGTTAATTCCGTTAAAGAGGAGACTTAGCAAGGGAGAGGTTGCTATATAAAGGAACCAAAGGCTAGCCTTCAATTCCAATCAATTGAGTTGATTAAGAGTTAATCCTCTCCCTCTCTCTCTCTTATTCTCTTCTCCTTCTCCCTCCCATCTAGGGCCGGCGCCCAACCTAGATCTCCTAGGGCTGGCGCACCTTCATTGTTCTCCAAGGAGTTGGCGTGAGCAATCTACACCAAGGAGAAGCCAACCAAGAAGAAGAAGAAGCGGATCACATCTCCTTCCTTCTCGGAATTCGATTCCGTTTCTCGGGTGGTTAGTTTCCTATCTTTTCTCTTGTTCTTCTAGTTGTGTCTTCGGAGAATCTAGTAGTTCTCATCGGCACAAAACTCGTGGCTTTGCGAAGTCATCCCGAAGAGAACTCGGCGTGGACACGAATAGAGGCGGAGCTTCCAAGGGACGCTACGGTTGGATCTCGTCCCTTACTTCGAGTTACGAGAGGTACTTAGTAAATTAGTTTACTTTTTCCGCAATGTTTTAATTTATGATTATGTCAACACATCATAAGGTTGCATGCTAGATACGTGGTTAAAATAATTTAGGAAATTATTTTATGCTAATTCTTCCGCTGCACGTAAAAATTTAAAATTTTACGAACCCGTATCCTTGTCGACATGTACCCGGTCCCAACACTTGCCGTTCGGCATCTCACGAAGAGAGAGAAGGTGAGGAGAAGAGATAAGAGGCTAGGGATTGCTTGTGATCTATTGGATTATTTTCATTAACTTAGTTTCATGTCACCATGGGGTATATATATAGGGCTACGATAGGGACCATGAGGAGGAGTTGGATCTTGGCCTGCTAATGGACCGGGTCCATTAATGAGGATTCATTCCACTAAAGGATGCTCATTGGATTACCTCACCAACCCCCATATTTACATATGGGCTTCACTTATTACGAGTCGTCCATCCCCCGTGTTTAAGATTTCGAATGCCCGTTAATTAATTAAATTACTGGCAATTTAAATTAATTAACTTCTTGATCCTTGACTAGTACCACTCGACCTTATCATCATGCCGGATCAAATCCACCTGCAGGGTTTAGCATGATGAACCTTTCGAGCTCATCAAGGGAGCATCATCAACCCGACTCACCAGGACACGGATTCCGTCAATAATCAACGGCACATCATATTATTAATATTATCTTCCAACTAACCGGGCCTATTGATCTAACATAATAGATCTCGCACATTGGTAAATTAAAGAAATAATAGTTAATAATATATGCCTGTTATTATATCGGGACTAAGTGATTGTACTCCATAATAAAGTCTGAGGTCTTATCCAATTATCGAGTCAGTACAAATTGGATAACCTCGTGTTTTGGTCCTGCTCAATCTACTCAAAGCACACTAGTGTAATCCTATGGTCAAGACCAACCACACCTAATTACACTACAAACATTCCGATGGGTTGTCCAATTCTATCTCGGTTGTGGGCCTCTATTTATACTAAGCAAGGAACTGATAACATGATCTTCTGTGTGACACCACACACCATGTTATCTACAATGCAAAGTAATTGGACTTCATGCATGTACTAATATAAGCAGGCACCTAGTGTGGTTGTGATTCTCTTTTCAAAATAAAGATATTCATATATATAAAAGAAGCATGTCTTTCAGTATACACATCTAACACTGCATACGATAGGTCATAAGGTGGAAAACCGTGACCTAATAAAGTATACTCTGAACTCGTTCCCAAGGAACTCACTGTGGGCATCTATGGTGGATGCCTACAAGGTTTCTAGGAACCTTTCTGATGTTACGCTCGATGAATTATTGTCAAAATTAGAATTACATGAGAAAACTAATACTGCAATGGTCGAGAAAAGTATAGCTTTTTTTGCAGGGAAAACTCCAAGAAAATCACAGAAGAAGAAGCAACAACCAATATCCGAGTCCAACTCAGATTCAGAGTCTGATGACGATGGAGTATATCGTCCAAAACTGGTCCGGTTGGCTCGTGACTACTACAAGGTGTTGAAGAATCAAACGAGCAAAAAGAAGATGACTCAGAAGAAGGATGATCCACCTGAACACTCAACAAGCCAGAAAAATAAAAGCAAAGTAACATGTTACGAGTGTAACAAGAAGGGTCACTTCAGATCAAAGTGCCCTAACCTGAAGGAAAACAAGAAAGCTTGGAAGAAGAAGGCACTGCATGCCACATGGGACTAATCGTCCTCGGAAGTAGAAGAAGAGGCTCGTACTCCAACCTCCTCGCGTTGACCACCTTAGAAGACATCGACTACGGAATGGAATTAGAACCTGATGAAGACGTCGGCACCGGAAAGCTTTCGATCTCGGAGGATGGACGGATTACGGTAAGAGGTTATCCTGAATTGGAGCTTTACGATCTTATCTTGTATCTATCTGCATTGGCAAGAGCCAATGTCCGGGTTGAAACCCTCCGACAGGAAGTCAAACTCCTAAAAGAGGAAGTCAACTCGAGTTCCTCGACCAAGTCAGTTCAAGAAGGAACCTCAACTCAAGTTTAAAAGCTTGAGGAAGAGAATTCCTCCTTTAAAACTCATGTCAAGGAACTTAGAGTCACATTAGAACGATTCACTTCGGGTTCCAAGAATCTAGACATGATTCTTAGAAAATAGAAGTCAGGTCTAAATCAATCCGGACTGTGCTATCGAACCAACTCGCGACAACGATCTTACTATTCCGTATTGAACCAACCTAAAACCCGAGTCCAAGCATGGGTCCTAAAGATAAGTTTGAACAAACAAGCTGGACCAAACCAATATTGGATCCACAAGGACAAGATTCACATTTTGCCTAACCCATCTCGAGGCTTCAGTCTATGGGGAGCCAATATAAAAACTATTTTTATACTTAGATAATTTTTTTTTGCAAAATTATTCTATTTTCTAAGACATAGGATGTAACGCCGCCTTTTTCCCACACCTTACGGTGTGGCGAGAAAGGCGTCGTTACGCTTAACATACATGTACATATAAAACGTCTTAATGCAGCGGAATAAATTTTTCTTTTTCTTCTAAACATGCTTTTAACCATGCAACTAATACATGAAACATCTATACATGCCTAAACTTGTCATTCATAAACTTACATGCATAGCATCATAACCTAACCGTTCCATAACTTATTCATCATCACCATAAGTAGCGAGTAACTTATCCGTAAACATAGCATCATGAGTCTTAAGTCATTCACTAGGCATAACCATTATAAACATAACATAAAATCTAAGGAGGCATTTTCAAAACCCAAGACATGCGATATGTGTAAATAAGAGGAATCCTTTGCCAAGTCACCGCCACACACACACATGCTTTTGCCTCTCCTGCTGCTTCCCTTAGTAACCTCTTGCTTGATCTGCGGTACGAGGAAGATAAGACTATAAGCACACAGGCTTAGTAAGACCCTTTCCTACTCACTAAAACTATACGTCACTTAAACATAACATATCAAGTATCTGACATAACATAACTCTGAACATAAACATAAGCATAGTCATGGCATAAGTCGTAAGCATATGAACAACTACATAGCATGATTCCTAACATAACCATAGATCTACAACATACTTAGCATGACATAAATCTTAACATACATGAACATGAGACATACTTATACATGGCATAATTCTTGGCATACATGAACATGAAACATACTTATCATAGCATGAGATATAAGCATAAGCATAAACATAAAACATACTTACCCTGGCGCGATGCATAACATGGATGTATGCATGAGTCAAATGCATTTACTACATAAGGATGCTTAGTTTTAAAACCATACTTTTAAATGCTTAGCATAAACATAACATCATTGGGGTCCCCGGCTTGTACCACATACATACATCATAAGTGCGCATCCCTAAGTAAATACGAGGTAGCTAGCCTAGACCTACTAGGGTAAGGACAGCATAGTCGGTAGTCCCAGAACCGGGGCGTTCTTAAGGTGCCCATCCCTGTTGCACAGCTTCGGTAGTGCCAGAACCGTGGACAGCTTCGGTAGTCCAGAACCGAGGCGTTCTTAAGGTGCCCATCCCTTGGACCCTTACTTCGGTCCGGTACAAGCCCCATTCATAAAATAAAATAACTATGCATGCTTCATCATTCATACTTGTCATTCATACTTATCATTCATACTTATTTCATATCATCGTTATGCCTTCATCATTCATACTTATTTCATATCATCGTTATGCCTTCATCATTCATACTTATTTCATATCATCGTTATGCCTTCATCATTCATACTTATCATTCATACTTAAGGCATAACCATCATCTTCATTCATACTTATCATTCTTTATTCATAAAATAGGACATACATGCATAATCATGTTTCTAGTCATAAACATCATCTTGGTTCATAAGGCTTGCATGATCATGATACATAAATAAACATGCACGTCATACATGATACATTTCATCTAGCATACATAATCCTAGTATTCATCATAAAGCATGGATAGTAAGCTACATATAAACATGACGCATACTCCTAGGGTTCATGGCATTCATCCTAAAACATGCATATACCTTCATGAATCATAAATCCATTATAAGCATTTATTAACATACATGCATCATTCTATTTACCATAACATACTCCTACATCAATTACATATATTCATGGTATATGATCTAAATATTCATGAGTAAAACATAACATAAAATCCACCATACAAGGTCATGTTATATAACACATAAACTAAGATTTTAGTAACATGAAGATCCTTACATCATGCTTAACTATGTACTAGCATCATGGTAACTTATAAACATGCATTCTTGAGACCTTAACCCAAACCAAACCCTAGGTTTGGGTCTTGGCCGAAAGCCCTAAGGGACCATGGGTCCATGGAAAATTTGCCTAGATCATGATTAACATCCCTTACCTTACATATCATGCCATAGAAAAATCATTTGAACCCATGATTGAACTTAACCCCAAGTCCTAGGCCTAAAGCATGGATTGGCCGAAACCCTAGAAGGGTAACAAGTCCATGGGGAAATTCATATAACACCATTATTACCCATAAGGTATCATAAGAAACATATTAATCATGCTTGGAAAGGTTGGAGTTTACCCTAGCCCCTTAACCTTGATGTGGCCGAAACCCTAGGGGTTTCTAGGGTGCTACAAAACTTCCAAAATCATACTTTTAGGCTTAACCTATCATGAGTAAACATTTGAACACATAACGGAAGTCTTTAACATGATTTCTAGCCCAAACAAGGCTTGGCCGAAACCTCCATAAGCCCTAACCATGGATTTTTTTCCAACATATCATGCCAATAAAACTTAGATCATGATAAATATCTTGAAAGCTATCATACCACAGGTGAGGGGGTCTTACCTTCCTTGATCTTGCTTACAAACTTTGAATAGAAAATAATAAGAGAACCTCCTTGTCTCTAAACTTCTCCTTAGTCCTTGTATCCTTGTAGAGGGCCTTAGATCTTCAAGATGGAGGCTTATGTGAACTTTTCCCAAGGGAGAAGGGGGCTTGGGGTTTTCGGCTAGGAGGGGAGGAAGAAGAAGAGGAGAGTAATTGGCTTGATGGAAGAAGAGAGGAGAAATGTAACTCCTTCTCTTATGCTTTTATGCCACATTAAGGAGGGTAAGTGAAGAGTCATGGTGTCTCTTCATTCTTTCCCAAGCCTTAACAAAAATCCACTTCATTCCCTCATAGCACTCCCTTGCTAGGTGAATTGGTTGGTGCATGTATGGTAGTAGACTAGGTCCAAGGTTCAATCCTTGGTGCATGCACTTTATTTTTATTTTCTTTTTATTTCATTTTTCCTTATTTTCGAAAATTCCCTAAAATTCACCCATAATCATGCTAAAATTCCTAATTACAATTCTTTTATATTTATATTAATTTATACCTAATTAAAACCTATTTTTTTGAGCCCATATAAAGCCCATTAGTACTTAGTTTCTCAATTTAAATGAGAAAACCATGGGTTTCTAGGCTAAGGTTCATACTAATATTTCTAAATCCTTCGGAAAATTATCTAGACATGCTTAATATTTTAAAGAAAATATTAAGAAAATTTTCCGGGTCGTTACATAGGAATGGTTAGTTAAGGATTGATTTAGAAGTCAGTTCTAAATCGAGCCGGACTGTTCTAAATCGATCCGGAGCTAATACTATCATCTTACCTCCTCCTTATGCTTGTTTATTTATTTTTTTTTTTTTTGCAAAATTATTCTACTTAGACATAGGAATGGTTAGTTAAGGACAAGACTTACTTAAAATTTGAACAACATAGTATTAGGAGGAGGTAAGATGATAGTACGTTAAAGAAGCCTATCTAAGGAGTCAAGTAGGGTAAGGCGTACCCTATTTTGGTCTGTTTAGTCCGGTGAAAATAGCCAAAGCTACCTCTCCAAATCCTAAGCTAGTTAGAACAAAGTTTCTTAAAGAGTAATTTGAAAATGATCTTTCTTTAAAAGGCTTTGTCAAGGTTGTTGATCCAATAAGGCTATGGCCAAAGAAGGCCTCGGTGCCTTGCTAAGACCTGGAAGCCGATTATCGAAACTCACTTTTAAATTACTATTTGATAAACTCAAATCTAACACAAGTTTTAATTAAATCTTAGATTTAACGTTAAATCAAAGATAAAAGTAATACATCTCACAAAACATATAAGGTAACCTATTTTGTCACTTAGAATTGGGTGAGATGTCTATGACCTAATAATGTAGTCCAACCCAACCAATCAAAATTACCTCTACAATATTTTTCTAAATTAACTCTACATTTTTAAAATTAATTCTACACTTTCAAAATTAATTCTAACTCTACATTTTCAAAATTAATTCTACACTTTCAAAATTAATTCTAACTCTACATTTTCAAATATAATTCTACACTTTCAAAATTAATTCTAACTCTACATTTTTAAAATTAATTCTACACTTTCAAAAATAATTCTAATTCTACATTTTCAAATTTAAATCTACACTTTCAAAATTAATTCTAACTCTACATTTTTAAAATTAATTCTATACTTTCAAAATTAATTCTAATTCTACATTTTCAAAATTAATTCTACAATTAAATTTTTCAAAGTCAATTTCAAAATTAATTCAAACACAGTTCTTTTTACTAAAAACCTGTCTCACATAAGGAAACACATAAGGTCAACATGTTTGATAACCTTAGATATGGGTGAGACAGATTAGGCAGTGAAATTCAATTCAATATATCCTTACCTCTACATAAATGGATTCAAATCAAACATATTTTATATGTAGGAACATAAAGATTTGGACCAGTAGATGTTGGATGGTGGATGCTCCAGACACATGACTGGGGGTAAATTGAAGTTCACCAAAATCAAGTTCAAAAACCTAGGCTCAGTGGCATTTGGCAACAATGTCACACTTAAAATAATTGGGTCAGGTAATATTGAACTAAACTCAGATTTTATTATTAAAAAGGTGTTATTAGTTGAAAACTTTAAGTTTAATTTTCTTAGCATTAGCCAACTGTGTGATACTGGTTATATTTTTACCATCAGCAATTCTGACTACCTAATTATGAATCTACAAGACTCAGATGTTACACTTAAGGGTAGTAGAAAGAACAATGTTTATACAATCAATCTACCTGTAATACCTAAATGTTTTCTAACTCAACTAGAAGAAACCAATCTATGGCATAGAAGACTAGGCCACACCCATACTAAACTAATTTCAAAACTAACTCAACTTGGACTGGTTAAAGGTATACCTAAAATTAAAAACATTGAAAATACCATTTGTAATTCATGTCAAAAAGGTAAACAAACCAAGTCAACCTACAAATCAACCCAGTCAGACTTAACCCAAGCCACACTTGAGCTCCTACACTTAGACATATTTGATTCACATGGAGCCAAGTCGCTAAGCGGGAATCGGTACTTGATGGACCCAAAAGAGGCTGTCACGAATGTGGGTCTCAAATTTAGATATTTGTAAAGCTGGAAACCCTTTTTGCTAACAAGGACAAAATGTAGTAAAGGGGCCACAGGTCATATTTTTCCTAGGGCTAGTTAAGGTTGTTCGATTCATGCTCGAGTTTAGCTGTCGTTGATTGTTTTTGGGGTTTCAAATAAAACTTGGGTTTGGTTTCAATTAGAAATGAAAACTCAATGAAAAGAAAGAAGCTTAACTAAATGAACTAAACAGGGTAATGGCAACTAATGAGCTCAACTAATTGTGAATTTAATCGACCAATGCAAAGTAGCTAAACTTGGAGAACAAATTTGATAACAAATGCAATCCAAATGCTAAGCAAATGAATAAAAACAGTGCTGGCAATTTTCGGAAGCAAACAAACGCAGAGAAAGTTCAAAACAACCGAATACAATACTAACTGATTTCAATCATCATAGCACACTAGAAATTTCATTTGACTTGACACCAATCACTGTCGTAGCTTAATCTTGATACACAGAAAAGAAATGAAATAGCTTGATACGCAAGGGAGTATTTGAGTACCAAAAGCTAAGTCTAAATGCAGAGCTCTAAACTGACCATTCCAAAATGAAAACTGATCGATCCAACTTGGAAAAACAAAGCTGATAGTAAAATGCTATGCATGAATAAGAGAAGGAATTCAGAAACTAAATCAGAAATTCAAGAATAAACCCAATGCAGGAACAAACAAACACATGAAATCGAGTGCACACAGCTAGCTTAAGAAGTGATGAACTGAAAACTTCAGAAACTATGACTGAAAAATTCAGAGACAGCTGAATGAAGAAATGAATTCAGAAATGCAGTACACCAATGTAGAAGTGCAGCAACAATGCGAATGCAGAAATGCAGAATCAACTACAGGAATTTAGAGGCAAACCGAGTGCTAAAACTCACAAATCAGGCTGCAAAAATCACATCCAATACTCAGAAGAGACTTAGAAAACTAATGCTCACTAATCCACAATTCAGAAACTGTAATCAATTCTTGCAGAAATGAAGTTGGTACATAGAAATTAACTAATACGCTACAAGCTGAGTGAAATGCAGAAATGAAACTACATACAAAGCAAGCATTAGCACACTAACAGTTATCTCTAATTCCAGGAATTAAAACTAGCACAAATTTAATTCAAAGTAATAGCAAAATTCAGAAGCTAAGCTGGTACGCAAGGAAAGAAGCAGAGAACTGATACGCAACAGATGCTGAACAGAAATTCAGAAATGAACCCAAATTCAGAATTGATTCAAGTGCGAAGTAAGATGACCTAGTGCAATTGTTCACTACACAAACCACCTAGCTAACAAGAACGCAGAATTGAATCACTAATTAGAGCAGAAACGATCCAATAAACTGAGACAACGTTCAGAAATGAAAATAGCACGCTGAAATTGAAATTACAGCTAATAACAAAAATTCATTAAGAAAACTAAGCTTCAATCCATTCCTTAGCTCAAGATCTTCTTGCCGTCACACAAGAGTAAGCATCGAACCCCTTAGCTCCACAGATCGCTGGAAAACCCGACTCTATGATCAAATCAGCTCAAACTCTGCATCCAGTTGAGAAAATCAATCTTATCTCTTCGAGCACTCCAGAGGACCCTCCGGCTAGCTCAGATGGATGGAAATGGCACACAAACGAGATCCAATCAATCAAATTATAGATCTGATGAAACCCTCAATCAGCTCTGTTTTTTGGCCAAATTTGAGCTGGAAATCTCACAGAGAAGAAGATTCTACAATCTAGATCTTGATCCGAAATTGAATTGAAGTGGTCACGCCCTCTGCATGAAGAAAACTTGAAAAAAATGAAGAACAGTGCTCAAAACACGAAGAACTGGAACTGGCGAAGACGCGACAAGCTGATCTGAGCAGAGCAGCAGTTAATATAGTTTAGCAATGAACGGCCGAGATTACTTAACTCCATCCAACGGCTAGATCTCATGATTTGAATGAAACTTCCATATGTTGATCAAGGGTCAGGATCTGCCTCTCAGTAGCTCGGATCTTCCAGATTTGCAGCGGATGGCTCAGATCAACCTGATCTTTGAATGGACGGTCTAGATCCCTCTGATCTTGATCCAACGGCTGATGATCTCTGATTTGGATGAAATCTTCAGATCTTGATCCAGTGCTTGATTAGCCTTAACCCCAGCTCAGATTGCTCAAAGTTCTCCAGTGGCTCAGATCTAACCGTTTTTGAATCGGACGGCCCATATTAGTCGATGCTTGATCACTCGATCCGGTCCACTTCTGACTCAAGTTTGACCCAGCATGACCTAGGTCCATGATCCTTCCAACCTAAAAAGTAGATTAACAATTTAGTGCAAAATATTCAAATGTTCAAGATTTACAATAAAGCCCAAAATAGAATAAATTCATAAAACCTAGGATAAATTCAATATTAAGCAAGTAAAATATGGGTCAAACATGGATTTAGAATCTGAAATGATCAAAAAATACTACTTATCAACTCCCCCACACTTAAGCTTGAGCGTCTCGTGAAAACTACTAAATATGTATCCCTTAGATTCTTTCCAAACATAGTTAGAAGCAAGTGAAAGAAAATTACCTAAGGTTGTCAATTCTCAAAAGTCTAAGCTCTATGGATTAGTATCTCGTCCTTAAATCAACAACTTAGCATTTTCATCCTTCATGATTCATTGAGATGAATTTAACTCACTAAGCCTTTCAAGGGAAATTTTTGGTGGCTCTCTTTTTGTGTTCTAAGTTCATGATGAAAGTGGAGCTTACTCAAACACAAATACTTTTTGCACTACCATAGGCTTGCTTGTTATCTACTCTCTACCATTAGTCATGATTCAGGTCCACATCTATAAAAGTTTATTCAAACAAATTAGAGACATATGAAATGGTAAGAATGAAGTGAAAGCTAAGAAAAATAGAGAAGTTGATGAATTGGTAAACTTGGATGCTCAAGAATATTTCCATGCACTTTGCCCTCTTTATAGTCCTCTATGGAAGTCAAAAGTGTGGTGGAGTAAAAATGGGGCATTGCCCTTGATTCGGATGAAGAAAACCTTGTTGGTCTCAATGTGCCAATTTTGCCTTTGCGTGCCAACCTTGTTCCCTTTTATTTTTTTTTTATATATACAGCCCTCTAGTAAAGTCAGAAATGTAGTGGAGCAAGGCTTCGATTTGGACGAGAAAAACTTCATTTTTTTTTCATGGTGCCAAAACTTCTCTTGCGTGCCATTTGTGTCTCTTTGTTTTTCTTTCTTTTTTTTTTCTTTTTATGGTCAGCTATTACTTCCTGTTTTTAGTCTTCATTTTGTTCAGTCATGATGTGCTCAGCTCCCAAATCTTTATCAGAATCAGCTCCCATCCAACTCTGCTGTAATTTTCCAAATGAAGTGTAGCTGCTGTGCCTTTAGTTTCCAGATTTTTTTCCTTCCTTTTCATAGCTGCATTTTTTTTTGTTTCAAGTTTCAAATTCCAACTCCACGCAGCTACTTTCAGACCTTGCACTCCTATGATTTCTCAAAGCAATTAGCATCAACTAGTAGCGGAGAATTAGATCCAAGCTGTTTCGGATTCCAGCTCACTGCAATTTCTTTTTTCTCTGTTCTAATCTAAAACATCCAAGCAACCACATTCTTCTTTGTTCTGATCAGCATGACGTGCTCAACACTTTTTGACACATTTATATACTTAATGTCTTGATTTATAACCTCGAAAAACCAGATTCAATCCCAAGTTGATACCAAATTGCTTGTATGGAAACAAAATCTTAATCCTTCCAACCATTCCAATCTGATTTTTTTTTCTTGCAGATTCAACAACAGCTCCCAACAGATTTTTCAGCACTTTACAATTTACTTCGAACTCAGTTTGTATCATTCAGCAGCTCCAAGTCGAACTATCTCAGATTCCAAGCTCTCTTTTTTTTTATGTGCTTGATACTTTGCTTAATACTCACTGTCTACTCAGTTTCTCCTCATCTCCATCAAGAATTCGACCATGTCTCAGCTATGTTTACAATCCTGCTACTCTCCAGAATTCTTGGTAGCTGGTGAAGGTTTATTTCTCAATGTTCAGCAACTACCCTTGCAATGCAGTTCAGAATTTTCAGCTTTAGATTTCTCAGCTTTTGCTCAGCCTCAATTCAACTTTACAGCCTTCAATTCAGACTTAAGCAAAGTGTTGCTAATCTTAACTTCCATAATTCCAACTTCCCAATTCTTGATCCAAACCATTTGTGATACAAACTTCATTGATTTCAGATTTCTTTTTTTTCCTTCTTGGCACAGATTTTTTTTCCTGCTTTTTGCGTGCCATTTGTTTTCATTTCAGATTTTTTTCTCAGTCGAATTCAACTTGGCACAACTTTCTTGGATCTTCAAATTATGATCAAGAATCTAGATGCTTCAATTGCTTTCCTCCTTAACTACTTCTTCCCACTTGTTCTTGATACCAAACTCAACTCAACTTGGCACCTTTTTGAATTAACCGCAAAAATTTTTCTCTTTGAAATGAAATGCATCCTTGCTACAAAATGATTCCAAAACACTAGCCACCTCCCCCACACTTGATCTTTTGTCCGTCTCGGGCAAAGTAACATCAAGAAACATCCCAAACAAACAAGTTCATAGAAAAGTATGTTTAAGAGTCGGAAGTATGGAAAAGAAAATAGAATAAACTTGATTATTGCCAAAAATTGATATGGAAAAGAAAACAAATTGATTAGCCTCTATAGATGTGATCCAATCATAGAAATATGATTTTGAAAGAACCTAAGCAAGTTCTAGAGTACAATCACATATGTGTGTCACAAAAATAAGGCTAATTCTCACTAGGTACAAATGATTCATCTCAAGTCACCAATTAAGAATCCATAGCCAAGTAGTACTCAAGCATCCAAGATTTTATCCATGAGCTCAAACCTTAAGTTTTAACAACCAATTTAATTTATTTTCAAGAGACTCTAAAATGACATGAAAACAACCTAGAGGGTTACATTTATTCCTACTCATTTAGAAAATTTGTCAAAAGAAATAACATGGTATTTACAATGTCTATTTATTCATCCTCTTTTACCTAGGAATTTATTATCAACAACTTGCTTCAAAAATGAACATTTACTTCTAAATCATGAAAATGTTATATACAATGAAATGTAGGTGCAAGAAAAGTAAACTCCCCTTAATTTGGATAGATAGCGTCCTTGAGGTCCAAATCATCCACCTCTAGCTCCTTCAATTCTTCAAAATACTTTTTGAGCCGGTGGCCATTGACTTTCCAAACAAACCCATTAGATTCATCTTTAATTTCAACAACTCCATAGGGAAAAATATTGGTTACAATAAATGGACCATCCCACTTGACCTTAACTTATCTCTTATCAATTTGAGTCTTGATTTGTACAACAATACCTTGTCACCAATTTGGATGTCTTTCTTCAAAATATGCTTGTCATGGAAGTTTTTGGTCTTTTCCTTGTAGATCCTTGAATTTTCAAATGCCTCTAGCCGAATCTCTTCAAGTTTTTGAAGTTGAAGTTTTCTTTCTTCTCCCACTTTGGTAGCATCAAAATTACATGCTTTTACTGCCCAATATGCTTTGTGCTCAATTTCCACGGGAAGATGACAAGCTTTTCCATAAATCAAGCGGTAAGGAGACATGCCAATCGGGGTCTTGTATGTTGTTCTATAAGCCCAAAGTGCATCATCTAGCCTTTTGCTCCAATCTTTTCTAGTAGGCCCAATGGTCTTTTCCAAAATTGATTTGATCTCTCTGTTAGAAATTTCAGCTTGTCCATTTGTTTGGGGATGGTAGGATGTAGAAACTTTATGTACAACCCCATATTTGCTAAGTAAGGCCTTCATGTGTTTATTGCAAAAATGAGATCCTTGGTCACTTATTATGGCTCTTGGAATTCCAAACCTGCAGAAAATATGTGATCTAACAAAACTAACAACAACAGAAGAATCGTCAGTCTTGGAGGGAATGTCCTCCACCCATTTTGAAACATAATCCACAGCAAGTAAAATATACAGATAACCAAATGATGCAGGAAAAGGTCCCATAAAATCTATTCCCCAAACATAAAAAATCTCACAAAAAAGTATAGTGTTTTGGGGCATCTCATTTCTTGCTCCTATGTTTCCAGTTCGCTGACATCTATCACAATTTTTATAAAACACATATAAATCATGAAATAGGGTAGGCCAATACAATCCACACTCTAACACCTTTCTTGCAGTTCTTTGGGGTCCAAAATGTCCCCCACAAGCTGATGAATGACAAAATGTAAGAACAGAAGAAAACTCATGGTCTGGTACACATCTCCTAATTATTTGATCATTACAAAACTTCCATAAATACGGGTCGTCCCACACATAGAATTTTGCATCACTTTTAAGTTTATCTTTTTGAGCCTTAGAAAAGTGTGTAGGGAAAACATGTGCGGCTAAAAAATTAACTAGGTCTGCATACCAAGGTGTCTCACCATGTACTGCAAGAAGGTGCTCATCTCTAAAATCATCGTCAATGGTGGTAGAAGATCCATCTCCTTCAATTCTGCTTAGGTGATCTGCAACTAAGTTCTCTTTGCCACTTCTATCTCTGATCTCCAGGTCAAATTCTTGGAGCAGGAGCATCCATCTGATCAGTCTAGGTTTGGCATCAGGCTTTTTCAACAAGTATTTTAGAGCTGCATGATTAGAAAAAATAATAACATGTGAGCACAATAAGTAAGATCTGAAACGGTCTAAAGCAAAAACTATGGCAAGAAGCTCCTTCTCAGTGGTAGTGTAGTTTGCTTGGGCGGCATCTAGGGTCTTGGAAGCATAGCATATGACATGAGGTGCTCCCTCCACCCTCTGTGCTAAAACAGCTCCCACTGCAAAATTAGAGGCATCACTCATTAATTCAAATGGAAAATTCCAATCAGGTGATTTAATAATAGGAGCAGAGGTAAGAGCCTCCCTGAGTCTGTGAAAAGCTTCTTTGCACTTATCATCAAAGCCAAACTCAACATCTTTTTGCAAAAGTTTTGTCAAGGGTCGAGCAATGTCGCTAAAGTCTCTAATAAATCTGCGGTAGAAACCTGCATGTCCAAGGAAAGCACGAACGTCCCGTACGCATACGGGGTAAGATAATGAAGAAATAACACTTATTTTTGCAAGATCTACCTCTATACCTCTCCTAGAGACTATGTGTCCAAGTACAATACCATGCTCCACCATGAAATGTCATTTTTCAAAATTTAGCCCAAGGTTAGTCTCAATGCAATGGTGTAAAACCCTAGACAAATTTTCTAAGCATGAATCAAAAGACGTGCCATAAACTGAAAAATCATCCATAAATACCTCCATACAATGCTCTAGCAACTCACCAAATATACATACCATGCATCTCTGAAATGTCCCGGGTGCGTTGTAGAGTCCAAAAGGCATCCGTCTGTAGGCAAAAGTGCCAAAGGGGCAAGTGAAGGTAGTCTTCTCTTGGTCCTCTGGATCTATACAAATATGAAAGTAGCCTGAATAACCATCCAAAAAACAGTAATGGGACTTCCTTGCCAGTCTTTCAAGCATCTGATCAATAAAGGGTAAAGGGAAGTGATCTTTCCTTATAACCTTGTTGAACTTTCTGTAATCAATGCAGACTCTCCAGGAATTCTTAACTCTGGTGGGCACTAGTTCGTTGTTTCCATCTTCCACCACTGTCACCCCGGATTTCTTAGGCACCACATGTATGGGACTAACCCACTGACTATCAGAAATAGGATAAATAATACCTGCCTGAAGAAGTCGAGTCACCTCTTTCTTTACAACGTCCAAAATGAGTGGATTGAGTCTCCTTTGTGGCTGCCTCACGGGTTTTACATTTTCTTCCAAAAATATCCTGTGCATACAAAGAGCTGGGCTAATACCTGATATATCTGATAAAGTCCACCCAATCGCCTTCTTGTAACGCCTCAGGACCTGCAATAATTTCTCTTCCTGCTCTCACTCCAAATGCTATGCAATAATAACTAGAAAATTCTGCTCCTCTCTTAGGTATACATACTTCAGATGATCTGGTAGCGGCTTAAGCTCAATCTGGGCTGGCTCAGTGGGTATGAGTGATCCTTGGGGCTCTCTGCAATCCCCTACACTATCATACCTGTGCTCTGACTCCTCTGAAATGTCAATAGAAATAGGTGATCCTTGGGGCTCTGTGCAATCCCCTACACCTAGAAAATCCTCACCAGCTGGAAATGAATCTGAAATAAACTCTGAAATATCCTCAGTCTCCACAGCAAGTTCTTCCTCAGCATCCTCTGTAAAAATACCTCCTCCAGAAAAACCATGTAAAACTCCCTCAACCACTGAATCTGTCTCAACCAGTCCATCCAGAATGTCAATGCTCATAATGGAGTGATCTTCCCTAGGGTACTTCATGGCATCGAAAATACTAAACTGGACTACTGTGTCCCCCACTTCCATCGAAAGCGTGCCAGCATAAACATCAATTTTGGTTCTGGCAGTCTTCAGAAAAGGCCTCCCAAGGATAAGTGGGGATCTATGTGCAAGATAGTCTCCTTCCATGTCTAGAATGTAGAAGTCTGTAGGGAAAATCAACTCCTTAACTTTTACCAAAACTTCTTCAATAACTCCTGCTGGATGGGTCTGGCTTCTGTCTGCTAACTGAATTACAACTCCAGTGGGCTGTAGAGGGCCAATGCCAAGCATCTGGAAGACTGATCTGGGCATTACATTGATGGAGGCTCCCAAATCTAGCATAGCGTCATGAAACATAGTCCTCCCTATCTCACATGATACAGTAAAAACTCCAGGGTCTTCACATTTTTGAGGTATGGCATGGATGAGTGCTGAAACATTTTTCCCCAAGCTGACCAACTCATTCTCCTTAAGTTTCTTCTTGTGAACACATAACTCCTTCAGGAATTTTGCATACTTAAGAATCTGTTTAATCATGGTCAACAGGGGTACATTAACTTCTACTTTGCTAAACAATTTTACAAGCTCATTGTATTCTTTGGTTTTCTCCTCCTCCACTTGTCTTTTGGCTTGAGTTTTCCACTGTGGAAAGGGCAAGGGCACCCTCATTTCTTCCTCTTGAACCAAATTTGAAAGGGCTGAATTTTGAGCTGCTGTCCCACTCGATGTAGCTGCTGTGAAATTTGTTTCGTGGCTGATTTCTCCCTCATTTTCCACTAAAATCACAGGATTACTTGATGAGGGAGTTGAGCACGGACTAGAGGTGGAACCAACTGATTTTGAAGTGATTCTAGGGCTGATCGCTGCTGAAATTGTAGGTGCTGCCCTGTTTTCAGAAAAAATTACTCTTGGACCTTTTTTAGTTGAAGTAACCTTCCCACTTCTCAAAGTAATAGCGCTAACGTTTCCCTTTGGATTGGGAGTAGCTTGAGAAGGTAGTTGGCTTGATCCTTGAGCTTGACTTTGATTAATCCCACTAGCCAATTGTCCAATTTACCTTTCGATGTTTTATAAGGCGCCAAAAATATTGCCCTGATGTGATTGTTGGAATTGGGGCTGTTGGGGCTGAGGGCTGAAATTGTTGCTGAAATGGCTGATAATTAGGCTGGAATGATTGTTGAACTTGCTGAGAGTTATAGCCTTGAAAATTCTGGTTTTGGAGTGGGAATGGTTGTGGTGACGATTGAAACTGAGTGGGCCGAAATCCTTGATTTTGTGGCTGAAAATTTTGATTCCAAGGCTAGAAACTCTGCTGCGGTTGCTGGTAATATTGCTGTAAGGGTTGATATTGCTGTGGAAAATTCAAATTCCCTTGGAAACCTTGTTGATTGCCTTGAAACGGTTGCTGGAAATTTTGAAATGTTGGCTGGAATTGTTGATTTTGGGACTGGAATTGCAGATTTTGATGCTGACATTGCTGTGGTTGCTGGAAAGTTTGTTGCGGCTGCTGAAATTATTGTTGTTGTGGGTTCTGTTGGTAGAAAGAATTCCCATACCTCAGATTTGGATGATCCCTCCAACCAGGGTTATAAGTAGAGGAGTAGGGGTTATTCCGAGCTTGAAATTGTCCCCTAACCAATGCCGCTACTGTCTCATCTTATTGGAGGTTGGGGCATGAATCTGAATTATGTTCTTGACTAGAGCAAATACCACATACCCTCATCACTTGGCTTGATTGTGGAGGTACTGAAAAGTTGGAATTTTGGCTTGCATTATTAAGAGACATTTGCTTTATCAATGATGTGAGCTCTACCAATGAATTCTTGATTTCTTTCTGGTCATTTGAAACCACCTGGACCTCACTCACTCCTCTGGTGGATAATGCTCTGCTTCCAAACTGCTGAGAATTTTCTGCCATATTTGAAATAAGCTCCTTAGCTTGTTCTGGTGTTTTGTTAACTAGGGCTCCTCTAGCTGCAGCATCTATCATGATCCTATCCATCTACAATAATCCCTCGTAGAAGTACTGAATGAGGAGCTGCTCGCTAATCTGATGCTGTGGGCAACTAGAACAAAGCTTGTTAAATCTCTCCCAGTAGTCATAAAGTGTCTCCCCCACCACTTGCTGTATACCACATATACTCTTTCTGATGATTGCAGTTCTGGAGGCTGGGAAATATTTTTCCAGAAATGCCTTCTTCATGGAAATCCAGCTAGACACGTGCCCAGTAGGTAAATAGTAAAACCAATCATTCGCTGCTCCAGTCAGGGAAAATGGAAAAGCCCTCAACTTGATATCTTCCTCTGAAATTCCCTGAGGCTTCATAGTGGAGCAAATAACGTGAAACTCATGCAAGTGTCTGTTGGGGTCCTCCCCAGATTGTCCTTGAAATTTAGGTAACAAATGGATGAGTCCAGATCTAAGCTCAAAATCATCAGTCAGCTCTGGATAAGCAATGCTGGAGTACTGAAATGTGTCATCTGGTGCTGCAAGTTCTTTCATGGTCTTCTGGTGGTCTGCCATGATACTGCCTGAATGAGTAGGAATAAACTGAAGAAGAGGAATGTCAATAGCCTCAGAAATTATGCCTTGGTTCCTCCTTGCTCTGAAAGTTTTCTCAATTTCAGGATCAAATTCTTCTAGATCACCACCTGCTGACCTGGTCATAAAATAAACAAATCGCAGCAAATTTGTATGGAAAAATGGAACAGATAAAGTAAATCACAAGATATAGAGAGATAAGCACAAAAATGGATCAAGCAAAATATGCAATAAGCACACAAGCTTAAACAAACAATCTCAACTAGTAAGTCCCCGGCAACGGCGCCAAAAATTTGATGGACCCAAAAGAGGCTATCACGAATGTGACTCTCAAAATTTAGATATTTGATAAGCTGGAAACCCTTTTTGCTAACAAAGAATAAAAATGTAGTAAAGGGGCCACAGGTCGTATTTTTCCTAGGGCTAGTTAAAGCTGTTTGATTCAAGCTTGAGTTTATGTGTCGTTGATTTTTTTTTTTTGGGTTTCAAATAAGAACTGGGTTTTGTTTGCAATTAGGAATGAAAACTCAATGAAAAGAAAGAAGCTTAACTAAATGAACTAAACAGGGTAATGGCAACTAATGAGCTCAACTAATTATGAATTTAATCGACCAATGCAATGTAGCTAAACTTGGAGAACAAATTTGATAACAAATGCAATCCAAATGCTAAGCAAATGAATAAAAACAGTGCTGGCAATTTTCGGAAACAAACAAACTTAAAACAAATGCTAGCTACAAAATTCGGAAGCAAACAAATGCAGAGAAAGTTCAAAACAACTTAATACAATACTAACTGATTTCTGACACCAATCACTGCCGTAGCTTAATCTTGATTCACAGAAAAGAAATGAAACAGCTTGATACGCAAGGGAGTACTTGAGTACCAAAAGCTAATTCTAAATGCAGAGCTCTAAACTAACCATTCCAAAATGAAAACTGATCGATCCAACTTGGAAAAACAAAGCTGATAGTAAAATGCTATGGATGAATGAGAGAAGAAATTCAGAAATGAAATCAGAAATTCAGGAATGAACCCAATGCAGGAACAAACAAGCACATGAAATCGAGTGCACACAGCTAGCTTAAGAAGTGATGAACTGAAAACATCAAAAACAATGACTAAAAAAATTCAGAGACAGCTGAATGAAGAAATGAATTCAGAAATGCAGTACACCAATGTAGAAGTGCAGCAACAATGCGAATGCAGAAATGCAGAATCAACTGCAGGAATTTAGAGGCAAACCGAGTGCTAAAACTCACAAATCAGGCTGCAAAAATCACATCCAATAATCAGAAGAGACTTAGAAAACTAATGCTCACTAATCCACAATTCAGAAACTGTAATAAATTCTTGCAGAAATGAAGTTGGTACACAAAAATTAACTGATACGCTACAAGCTGAGTGAAATGCAGAAATGAAACTACATACAAAGCAAGCATTAGCACACTAACAGTTATCTCTAATTCCAGGAATTAAAACTAGCACAAATTTAATTCAAAGTAACAGCAAAATTCAGAAGCTAAGCTGGTACGCAAGGAAAGAAGTAGAGAACTGATATGCAACAGATGCTGAACAGAAATTCAGAAATGAAACCAAATTCAAAATTGATTCAAGTGTGAAGTAAGCTGACCTAGTGCAATTGTTCACTACACAAACCACCTAGCTAACATGAACGCAGGATTGAAACACTAATTAGAGCAGAAACGATCCAATAAACTGAGACAACGTTCAGAAATGAAAATAGCACGCTGAAATTAAAATTACATCTAATAACAGAAATTCATTAAGAAAACTAAGCTTCAATCCATTCCTTATCTCAAGATCTTCTTGCCGTCACACAAGGGTAAGCCTCGAACCCCTTAGCTCCACAGATCGCTGGAAAACCCGACTCTATGATCAAATCAGCTCAAACTCTGCATCCAGTTGAGGAAAACCAATCCGATCTCTTCGATCTCGCTATGTTGGATGGCGATGATGATTTGGAGATGATCAGAGCACTCTAGAGGACCCTCCAGCTAGCTCAGATGGATAGAAATGACACACAAACGAGATCCAATCAATCAAATTACAGATCTGACGAAACCCTCAATCAGCTCTATTTTGGGCAAATTTGAGCTGGAAATCTCACAGAGAAGATGATTCTACGATCTAGATCTTGATCCGAAGTTGAATTGAAGTGGTCACGCCCTCTGCATCAAGAAAACTTGAAGAAAAACGATGAATAGTGCTCAAAACGCGAAGAACTGGAACTGGCGAAGACGCGACAGTGTGCTCGGGGGTTGATTAGCAGTTTATATAGTTAAGCAATGGACGATTAGATTAACTTAACTCCATCCAACGGCTAGATCTCATCCGATCTGAACCAAAATTTGATGATGTTGATCAAGGGTCAGGATCTGCCTCTTAGTAGCTCGGATCTTCCTGATTTTCAACGGATGGCTCAGATCAACCTGATCTTTGAATGGATGGTCTAGATCCTCCTGAGCTTGATCCAACGGCTGAACGATCTCTGATTTGGATGAAACCTTCAGATCTTGATCTGAGTGCTTGATTAGCCTGAACCCCAGCTCGGATTGCCTCAAAAGTTCTCCGGTGGGTCAGATCTAGTCGTTCTTGAATCGAACGGCTCATATTAGTCGGATGCTTGATTACTCGATCCAGTCCACTTCTGACTCAAATTTGACCCAGACTGACTTAGGTCCATGATCCTTCCAAGCCTATAAAAGTAGATTAACAATTAAGTGCCAAAATATTTCCAATGTGGCAAGATTTACAATAAAACCCAAAAATAGAATAAATTCATAAAACCTAGGATAAATTCAATGTTAAGCAAGTAAAATATGGGTCAAACATGAATTTTAGAATCTGAAATGATCAACAAAATTGTACTTATCAGGTATCACAAAGTTCTCCACGAAATTTGGGAATTTTTGGAGAATTGTGGAATTTCTGGCGTAATTCTGAAATTGGCCAGAAAACTAATAAATCAGAGTATCAGTCGACTGCCCTGGGGGGCAGTCGACTGGTCAGGGCTGGTGTGGGTATCCAGCAGCTGACTCATTTTCGAATAATGAAAAACAAGTATATAGGGGTCTAGTACACTATGTTTAGGATCATTGGGAATTGAAAGAACAGATAATTGGGATATTATTAGGGTCTTTTTGATGTATGGCAAAGGGGGAGAAGTGTTAGGTTTAAGTTGGGAAACCAAACACTCCTTTGCTAGAGACCCTAGGTTTAGTTGGAGCTAAGATTAAGGGGGAGCATGTTTGCTCCATTCTTGACGTAAGGGGAACCTTGGAGAGGTTCTTAAAAAGCCTTTGTAAGTCCAATGTAGAGGGAGATTGGGAAAAGCTTTAAAAAGTCCGTTTTGGTGAAAAGTTATAACTTGGAGAGTTAGGTGTGTAAAAGTCCTAGCTTGGAGGGTTAGGTGTGAGAAAGTCCTAGCTTGGAGGGCTAGGTGTGGAAAATTCCTAACTTGGAGGGTTAGGTGTGGGATGCCTTGAGATAGGATCCATTTTTGCATTGCATATGTATTGTTTTTGCTATTGACTACTATTTTGCTTTTCCTAACTTAAACGTATTGCCAAACATCAAAAAGAGGGAGATTGTTGAGGCAATCTGTGGTCCGGAGTGACCAAATATTTTGATGTTTGGGCAAAGGGTTTAAGTTAGGTTTACCCTTGTGTTCTTATATGTGTATGTTGAGTGTGCAGGTTGTACAGGTTACACATATGGACTTGGCTAGACGGCCTCAGTACGGTGAAGGGTGGCATGGAGACAAGCTGGAGGCTTGTGTGCACCTTGGATAGCAGGGACGATGAGCTGATGGGCGCGGACTTAGAGGCATGCGTGAAGGATGGCATGGAGGCAAGTTGGAGGCTTGCGTGCATCCAAGGGACGGAGCCGAAGATGAATAGGGCGCGAAGGCAATAGTCGAGGCTGCGGATGAGTAGTCAGTCGAGTCGTGAGGGTACGAGTGCTGTGTGATTGTACTCGGGAAAATCCTAGGGTTCGAGTGCGGAGTGGAATGTACTCGAGAAGGGCAACCTTAGGTAGGTGAGTAGACCAGTCGACTGGCCTGAGGGCAGTCGACTGATGGAACTCACAAAAGGGTTCTAGCCAGGGACCAGTCGACTGCTCTGGGAGCAGTCGACTGGTAGGTGGTTGGTGAGTTGGTTGAAATTCGAATGTTGGGAGTTGCAACGGTCAAATTTCAGTGGCACCAGTCGACTGCCCTGGGAGCAGTCGGCTGGTGGTGAGGGATTCAGCCCAAGTCCTATTTAAAGAGGACTTCGTGGTGGCTGAGATTCTTGACGAATCTTGTCTTGGTTAAAGGCAAGATAGTAGTCTTTGTGCTCAGAGGTTTGCTTGAGTTTGTGGCGAGGTTTTTCCACCCACAAGGAGCGACGAGGGCTAGCCGGAGGTTATCCGGGGAGTGATCCACAGACGGATTCTTGGATTAGTCACCCGTCCGGAGTGGATACCAAGTAAATCTTCATTGTTAGCATTGGTTAGTTTTGTCTTATTATTTTTATTGTATATTCCGCAGCGCAAACTAACTGTGTAGGTAGAAGAGATTCGAAAATCGCTATTCACCCCCCTCTAGTGTACGCAAGCGATCTATCAGGGTAAGGGCCCTTGTCGACTGACTCTCGCCCGAAAAGGTAATTATTCTAAACTGTGACCTATCTTATTTTAATATGGAGGTAGTAACATTTGTGTACTTATTAATTGATAGGTGATGATTAAAATAATTCCTAACCTAAATGAAAAAACATTGTTTGAGAACCTTGATATCGGTGATGACATTCCACGGCCAATGAAGACATCACAATGAGATGAAACAAAAGCTGAAAGCCAATGTGGTGACTGCATTCTTAAAGACAATCGAATCAAGGAGCTAACAAAGGAGAACATTTGTTTGAATGAAAGGGTTAAGGAATTACTTTCAATAATTGAAAAAAGGGCATGGAGACTCAAGAAAGCTATCCTGTAGTCGATCCTCTTTCTGATCCAGTTGCTTGTAGAACAAGGAGAGGACGTGACCGAAGTCAGTATGATTACAGGGATACTCCAATTGACAGTCCATTATGGCACCAACTATTACCTAAGGGGAAGCGGAGCAAGAAACAAATATCAGATGTCATGGACAAGGGAAAAAAGAAAATTAGTGAGGATGATATGGATAAAGCAAGAGAAACCATAACTGTAATGGAAGTCATGTCTGAAAAAGACATAGAGGAGGACACAAAAAGGATCTCCGAACTCTACAAAATGAGGCAACAAGACATTGATGTATGTGATTTACTTTCATATAAAATAGGTTAATTTTATTGAATTTGGTCATTAATTAGTTTTTTTAATTTATCTATGTAGTTTGTGAACAAACATTTTATGAATTCAAAGAAGAAAAATCAAGATAAAAAAGTGGCCTACCTGATAAATAAATTGGAGAACCTAAAGTAAGTTATGACACATAGTTTAGTTAATATATCTTGTTCTTTAATATATAATAATTAACTTGGCAGGGTGGCAACTGAATTTATTTGGGAGGATGCACCCTTTGCTTTGAATATACATTCATTCTTACAAATCCTGAATGGAGAGGTTTTTACAAAAGGCGAGGTAATTGATGCCTTTTGTAAAATTCTATTTAGGGGAGCATCCGCATGTGGTAGGTCATACAACAAATCAATATATTTTTCAACCTTCTTCACAGTAAGTGATCTAAATGATTTTAGAAGATGTAGAAGACCTAATATTATGATTTGGTTATTAATAATTTTGTCTGTGCATTTTTTTAGTCATCAATAAGATCCTCAAGAAAGTTTTCCCTGCAACAAGTGATGAAGACAGATATGATAGATCAAGGGTTTAGATATATTTTAATACCTTTGTGCAGTGATAATTCACACTTTCACTTGTTGACAGTGGATACAGAATCCATGACTTTCAATCATTTAAATTCTCTTGCTAGTGGCCGTAAATATAAGAATGAATTTGACTCAGCGATGAGCAACTATTATTCATTTATATGTTAATCATTTAGTCTAAAATGGCATTGATGGTGATTTTTAAATTCATGATATTAATTACAGGTAAAAGAACTAAAATAATATACTCGTGAGGAACTTACCACTATTCATCCATATCTACAAAGTCATCATTCCTTGGACAAATAGGCCTCCGTCAGACTAAATTATCCCCAACAAGAATATAGGTCAGTAAATGTGGATGAGTTTAAATTTAAAAGTATTTTATAAACCCATTGATTGAAATCAAAATTACTGTTGTGTTTTTCAGCGTGGACTGTGCCTTTTTTCTAATGCAATACGTTCGATATCTCCTATACGATGAGAAGATGAATTTCAAACAAGGAGACATGAGGAAAATGAGATTTGATCTCACAGTTAAAATTTTGAGGGACATGTGTTGTAAAACATGAGACTAAAAATCCATGTATTGTTGTCAAAAACATCCTATGCTGTTGTTTGAGCTCCAGTTGTATGGAAAAAACTAAATATGTAGATGTTGTCATATCAATATAATTGTATGTTAAGAAAAATAATTGTGTGTTGTTGATTCACCTCTAGTTGCTGCAATGTTCTATGCCAACTGATACGGTAAGAGGTCATAACTGATAATGATTGGGACTAAGTTTGGACACCAGAAATAACAATTCTTTGGTAAACTCTAAATAGTGATATCGAGTATGGACAAATCCAAGTATCAAATGTCCATCAGTGGGTTTCTACCGAAACCCACTGATTGGCATACAACACTCCTATTGCAACAAAATATGAAAATATGACTTCATGGCCTGCAAGGAATCGAATTTTGCTATGCATTCTGTATTTAGGTAGTATCCAGATTTTGTCTACGATCCGTTTAATAAACTTGAAACTTAATAAACTGTAAGTGTGTGTTGATAAAAGTGAATAATTAAATAAAATGAGAGGATTTTGTCACATCTTGTAAAATAAATCATTATCGTAATTAATAATGATTAAATTTTATATAAAATAATTTTAAAATAGGGATGCAATGTCGAATCCAAGTTGAGGCTGAAGTAAATTTATTTCAGGCCCACGGTGAGCCTGAAATAACTTCATTTTAGGCCCAACGTGGACCTAAATTCACTTGATTTCATACCCACATTGGGCCTGAAATAATTTTATTTCAGGCCCAACGTGGGCCTGAACATGTATAATTTCAGCCCTCTGCTAAACCTAAAACCCCTCTGTTTTCAGGTCCTGTGTAAATCAAATATGAATATTCTTTTACAAATAATAAAGTGAGTAAAATATATGAAAATGACCAAAATATTTGTAGTTGTATAGATGTATAAATATGACTGCATCTTTCTGTGCCAACTGATACGGTTAGAGAACATAACTGATAATTATTGGTACTAAGTGTGCACATCAGAAAGAACATCTCCTACGTAAATTCTAAATAGAGATATCAAATATAGAGAAATCCAAGTATCTTGGGTCCATCAGTGGGTTTTGGTGAAAATCCACTAACGGGTCCTATTGCAACAAAATTTATAATCATTAGAAGTTTGGACACCAAAAATACCATCTCCTAGCTCAACTTTAACTACTTATATTGGGTGATGAGAAATCCAAGTATCCTAGGTCCATCAGTGGGTTTTGGTGAAATCCCACTGACAGACCTATAAAACTCCTATTGCAACAAAATTTATAATCATTAGAAGTTTGGACACCAAAAATATCATCTCCTAGCTCAACACTAACTACTTATATAGGGTTATGAGAAATCCAAGTATCTTAGGTCCATCAGTGGGTTTTGATAAAAACCCACTGATAGACCTAAAAAACTCGTATTGCAACAAAATTTATAATCATTAGAAGTTTGGACACCAAAAATACCATCTCCTAGCTCAACTTTAACTACTGATATTGGGTGATGAGAAATCCAAGTATCCTAGGTCCATCAGTGGGTTTTGGTAAAAACCCACTAACAGACCTAAAAACTCCTATTGCAACAAATTTATAATCATTAGAAATTTGGACACCAAAAATACCATCTCCTAGCTCAACTTTAACTACTGATATTGGGTGATGAGAAATCCAAGTATCCTAGGTCCATCAGTGGGTTTTGGTGAAAACCCACTGATAGACCTAAAAAACTCCTATTGCAACAAAATTTATAATCATTAGAAATTTTGGACACCAAAAATATCATTTCCTAGCTCAACTTTAACTACTGATATTGGGTGATGAGAAATCCAAGTATCCTAGGTCCATCAGTGGGTTTTGGTGAAAACCCACTGATAGACCTAAAAAACTCATATTACAATAAAATTTATAATCATTAGAAGTTTGGACACCAAAAATACCATCTCCTAGCTCAACTCTAACTATTGATATCGAGTTTTCAGAAATCCAAATATCCTAGGTCCATCAGTGGGTTTCGGTGGAAACCCATTGATGGACCTACATAACTCCTTCTGTGCCAAATTTTTAAAATATGAATTGATGGTCTGCAAGGAATAAAATTTTGGTATGCATTGTGTATTTAGGTACTCTCCAGGTGGAATCCTATTGTTTCAACTTTAAACAAATGTAAGCATGTTTTGATCATACCTGAGTATTAAAATCAAATGAGAGGATTTTGTAACAACTTATACAATTATTTAAAAGATTATCCTACAATTTTATAAGTTCATAAATCATGATTACATATTTGGATTAATATATTTAAAATGGAAAAAAATTCAGACCATGTGGGCTTATAGTGATCTGAATTCAGCCCCAATGTGGGCATGAATATCTCAGATTTCTGGCCCACGGTGGGCCTGAATATCTCTAATTTCAGGCCCATGGTGGGTCTGAAATATGTAGATTTCATGCCCTCTAAAAAAATAAAAATATGATATAAATACAAAATCAATAAAATTAAAAATAAATCAGAGTAATATATGAACATGGGCAAAATGTTTTTAAGTTATGTAGATGTTATATCTTTGAAATAAAATCAAATCAAATTCAAATGAGATGACAAGGTTAAATAATATAGTATAAATTAGATTTTCTGTATAAATCTAACTCGAAATAATAAATAATATATATACAAAATAAGGCCCGCGTAGGGCCTGAAATCCTCTTATATTAGGCCCAGCAGTGACCGAGCTTTAAAGCGTTCTCGGGAGCCTAATGGTTAACTATCGTCTTCTAGCTCACTTATTCTAGAGCATTTGAAGGTAGCGTGCTTTCCTCCATTGGAGTTGTGTGGTCGACATCCTCGTCATCGGACTAGTGGAATTGTACGTACCCTAAATTTAGTTTTTGTGCAATTCAGTATTTGCTTTTCACCTAGGGTTTGCGGTAGTCTTTACTTACTGACCGAATATGAGGAGGCCCTTTATGTATAAAATCTAAGTGTTTATTTGTTTGTCTCTCATTGTTGTTTGATGGTTGCTAAGTTCGGGATGACTCCAAAAAAATCATCATCAAAGCAAGCAGCTCCAAAAAGAAATTGAAGAAACAGCAAGGCGCTGGTGGAAGTAAAAAAAATAGTTGACACAAGGAAAAAAGCAAAATGCGTAGCGAGTATACAAGTTTTGTCAACAGAGGTCGAAGTAAATGAATGAACTGGAAAAGTAGCTTTTGTCATTTCACAAATTTTATTGATTTTGTTCCACCGACACCAGCACAAGAACAGTTGATCCGAGATACACCCTTTTCTTGGGTCCTTGACCTCCCTAATAGTTCTTGTGTAAGACCCCAGTTCTAGAATATGTTTGATAATTGGGATCAAGAAGAACAGAGCTTTATATTCCATGGGAAAAAACTCAAATTTACAAAGGTTGATATATCACTTATTCTAGGGCTACCTGACAATAGAGAGATAGTCCAACTTGATTTGAACGAGACCTCCAACCCACTGTACAAGCAGTATTTTGAAGAGTCAGGGTGTTCTGCCAAGCATTTGGAGAAACTGATAATGAAGTCTAGAGCCAATGACAAGCTCTACTGTCAGTTGTATATACTCTTTTTTTTTTCTACAGTAATATTTTGTGGTACTAGCTGTTAGATCGTTACACTTTGCTAGGGGTGAATAGCAATTTTCGGTTCATTCTTCCTACAAGGTTATCGTGCGCAAGCGGAAACAATAATAATAAAATCAAACAACGCTAAAAAATCTATTTATGTTGTTCGGAGATAAAGACTTCTACTCCACGATAGTCCGTGAGGTGGACGATCCCTCGATCCTTCGGCGGATCACTCCCCGGATGCCCTCCTGGTAGCTCGCGTAGCTCCTTGTGGGTGGAGAAACCTCGCCACAAATCCAAGTACACCACTGAGCTCTAAAGACTACTAACAAGCCTTAACCAAGCTTGTTTCGTAAGGGGTTTCCAGCCAAACCCGAGTCTCTTTAAATAGAACTCAATGCTGGAAAACACCCTACCAGTCGACTGCTCCCAGAGCAGTCGACTGGTCCCACTGAAATTTAACCATTGTAGCTCAACGTTTGAATTTCAGCCGACTCAACTAGCCGCTACTAGTCGACTGCCCTGGGGGCAGTCGACTGGTCCAGGGTTAGAAACTTTCTGTGGGTTTCTGTGCTTTGTGGCAGTCGACTGTTATATCCCCAGTCGATTGCCTAGCTTACAAACATACTCCTCCTCACTCTAATGACCCTCCTCCACGCGTGCCTTCAGGTACACTCCCTTGGCTTGACCCTTGAAGTCTTCTTTCACCAGCTATGGTCCCTCGGATGCGCACACAAGCCTTCCCTTGGTTTGCCTCCATGCCACCCTTCACGTGTGCCCTTTGAAGTCCACTTCCCGGCTTGCCCTTGGAGTCCTCCTCCCTCGACTCTCGTCCCTTCATGACTCAGCTGACTCTTCACCAGCAGCCTTGACTGTTGCCTTCGCGCCCTCTTCGTCTTCGGCTCCCGTCCCTCGGATGCACACAAGCCTCCAGCTTGCCTCCATGCTATCCTTCACGCATGCCTCGAAGTCCACGCCCCTCGACTCATCATCCCTGCTATCCAAAGTCCCTTAGGTTCACACAAGCCTCTAGCTTGTCTCCATGCCACCCTTCACCGTACCGAAGCCGTCCAGCTAGGTCAATATGTGTAAACCTACAATCCTGCACACTCAAATACACATATTAGATCACAAGGGAAAACCTAACTTAAACCCTTTGCCCAAACATCAAACCACATGGTCATTCCGGACCATAGATTGTCTCAACACTAGCAGCATAGTTGTCATTCTCACCCTCTCACTAATTGACTGTGTAGATGATTTTGACAACCTACAAACCTATAATTGGTGCAATGTCGTGTACAATTTCAGACACTCATCTTCTAGATTACTTGCTTCTTCATTTAGATCAAATGCCAAATTACTTGTAATTCTATTATCACTATATTGGGAAGATAATGGAGTATTATTACTGGCTATTTCTGCTCCATTCCCATTAATAGCATTATCATCAAGAGTATTCCATATCTCAGAGAGAATTTCGTCAACAATATTATCATCCATGAAATCAAAATCATAATCAAGTGTTTCATTAATTTTAAAAACAAACAAGGATATCAAGCCCTAGGAGAGACTGAATCCTTTGATTCAGGCCCTCCGAGGGACTGAAATCAAAGGATATAAGGCCCTGGGAGGGTCTGAAATCAAATGATTTCAAGCCCTCCTAGGGCCTGAAAGCAAATGATATCATGCACTCCCAGGGCCTGAAATCCTTTAATTTCAGGCCCTCGGAGGGCCTGAAATTAAAGGATTCAGGCCCTCCTAGGCCCTAAAATTGTTTTATTTCAGGTTCTTCTATTCTTTGATTTCAGGCCCTCCTAGGGCCTGATATGGTAATATATCACCCCATAGGTCGAATTCAAGCATTAATTTATCGTAAGTTTAAAAAATTTCAGAAAACTCTAATTATGTAATGCATGACACCGTTAGGGTCTTCTCCAAATAAAAAAATAGTCATTAGAAGTTTATCATGTATAAAACTAGGTCTGATACCATATCAAAGATGACAATCATACGTACATTACTATTTCTATCAAACAAACGGTTGCTTGATGATTCTCCTTCAACACCTATCTTCCTCAGGTGCCTTCGTGATGAATCGAGTTGTCCAAGGTAGAAATATATATATACCTTCGTGATGAATCGAGTTGTGCATGGTAGAAATATATATGTAGGCTGAGAAAAATTCGACTCCCTGGGACATCCGAACCATAAAATATTATTTTAAATTGAGACAACTGATAAAGTGGTTCCGATGTCTCGAAATTGTGAAGTGAGAAAGTCATTTTTGGGGGTAGGGGTATAAGAGGAAGTTCACTCAAATAGATGTGCCGTTTGGTAAAATGAAACTATAGTATACCTTTTGATAAATACGAATTTTCAGGTATACCCTTTGGTAAAGAGTCGAAAAAAATCATAGTGGATGCTTGAGCATTTTTAAGTATTTATAGTGATTAATTTATTGAAGTTCGAATGTGAACTTTAAATATCGAGAAACTAAAAACTACTGTTGCCTTGTGGTGTTTATTAAGTATAAACACATAGGGTAGCATCTCCCTTTTAATAAAATGTGTCAGATCCAATTCTTGATAATCAATGATCAATTATTAAAAAGTAATCGCTAAAGATTTAATTGTATGCAAATTTATTTATTTATTTTATTATTCTTTTTATTAAATAAATTAAATCTGAGATTTTATCAAACTTATTATATTTATAATTTAATTTAAACATTAAATTAAATATAAGAAATCTTTATTCCATCGACTAAATTATAAAAAACCTTGAAGTTCTTCTATTATGGTTTTATTAAAACAAAATTATAATACTTATAATTAATTATTCATACGAAACAAAATTAAATAAAGCTCCCTTTTATAAGAAAAATGAAATCTAAAGCTTTATTTTAAAATCTCAAAATAATTTTTCTAATTTTAAAATGGAACATTAATCCAAGAGCTGCAATCCTTTGTTTTTCTTAATTGAGAAACCGTAGTTTGTTTTATTTTTCTTCTTCATTATCTGATGTGACATGAATGCATCAGATAAACTTCCACTTGATAGCCTTAAGAGACAATTCAATCAACCCATGTGTTAATTGTTGCCCGATCTGAATTATGGGAGACAGCTTGTATTCTTAATTTTTTAGATATTTAAGAATTAAATTTAATTTTGACGAATTAATTAATAAATTATTTTTAATAAATGATTAATCCAAGAATGTTAAATTTAAAGCTGGATTGGCATATCGCCTATTACATGTCTTCAAAATTTACCTTGGCTCCATGTGTTTGGGTTAGTTATTTTTAAAATTAATTAAGCTAAATAACTAAGACCCACTGTTTAAAAAAAATGGTAGCGCTAATTGTCAGCGTATTCTAACTCTCAAAATCTTGATAGCCATAAAACAAAACTCAAACTAAACAAAAGTCATTTCATTCCTATCTAGACGCTGTTATGCTGTTATGGCTCATATCTTTTCAAAAAATAGATAATATCTTCATTGTATAATAAATAATCTGAAATATTTATACATATATTCTATACCATAAAGATATAACGCAATCAACACAGTTGATGATAATAGAAATAATGTAAACAAAATATCTATACCATAAAGATATAACTCAACCAACATAGTTTGACGATAATAGAAATAATGTAAACAAAATATCATAATTATGTAATATAAATGACAGTAAGAAAAAAAATTATATATCTCAAATAAAACTCAAGTCGAACAATATATATATCAAATTCATAAATACAAAATCATAACTCCACTCAATAAACTAAACATATCTTTATTGAAATAATATATATTAGTCTAATAAAGAAAATACGAAAACAACTAAAATACTCGACACCGTGGGATTTACAACTGTATCCTCTCCTAGCTCCAAGTAATGCAACCACTGACTACCTGAAACAGAATTAGATGCAAAGGGTGGTTAGTCCGGGCAGACTATGTGGGTAATCAAATAGATAAATGTATGACATATAAAAAGATACAACAAGCAGGTAGAAACAACGGTAAACAATCTCCGAAATAGAATAACATATATAAATGTGTAAAACTGAATGGCATGCAATAATAACTCATACATGTGTGACAATCAAATGCAACAATCATAGCTCAAACAAATGCAGCAAATACAAGAAAATGCACGATGAAATAAATACACATGATACAATGACATGTATCGCCCCTGACGCGAGTCAAGCTACCATCATATCATATATGTGAGGTCGATTAAGTAAGACTGTGACAACTGTACATAATCTAACAACTGTCACAACTATAAGTGATTGAGTGGACAGGATGTTAAGGAGGCAACTGCTCTAAAACCCCAGGAAAAGGGGGAGTCACTAACAACTCTGCTATCTCTTAGAAACAATGGAGAGGGTGTCAACTGCTTGCCTACAAATCTAACATCCACTACCCATAAGTGGTCGAGTGTGACACAATAAAATGACGGCTCACACTCTAACAACTACCACTATACCCCTGAGTGGTTGAGTGGACAGAAAACTATATGACTAATGACGGACTTAACCATAAGGGAGTCGATGTTCGCCAACATGCAACTATGCAGTTATGGTGCAGCCGATTGGGCAGATCCGCCTGGCTATCTCCTTGGGTGAGGAGCCATTGAAGAGGACCAGATGGTCCACTTTCTTAGTAGATGCTCCCTCGGCCTACAACGCAATCCTGGGCCGACCGACCCTCAACGAGTATCGGGCAGTAACCTCGACCTTCTACCTCAAGATCAAATTCTCGGTCGGCGACAAGGTTGGGGAGGTTAGAGGAGATCAGAGGGTGGCCCACCGATGCTACGTGGATGATGTTCGGACTGAAAGTCAGAAGGCTCAGCGCACATCCACTAGCTACAACATGGTACAGTCTTCTCCTTGGGTTGAGTTGCATGAAGATAAGGAGGAGGTTCAACTGCTTCCTGACCGGGCAGAAGCCCGAGTCAAGATAGTCACGAGCCTGCCGAGTGAGCTGAAGGAACCGTTGCTGGAATGCCTGACCAGGAACCAGGATGTATTCGCCTGGTCGGTAAAAGAACTGAAGGGTGTCCGAACGGAGGTGGCCGAGTACCACCTTCACATATACCCTAACACTCAACCAGTCAAGCAGAGGAAGCAAGACTATAGCACGGAGCAGAATAAAGTCATCCAAGTTGAAATCGAGAAATTGCTGGAGGTCGGGCACATCCGAGAAGTCTAATTCCCGGCCTGGCTAGCCAACGTAATCCTGGTGGTCAAGCCCGACAATAAGTGGAGAGTGTGCATCAATTTCCGAGACCTCAACCGAGCCTGCCCGAAGTACTGCTACCCTTTGCTCCAGATAGACGAAATGGTCGACTCGACAGCTGGAAGTGAGCTCATCTCCATGCTAGATGCTTACCAAGATTATCACCAGGTGCCCTTGGAAGCCGAGGATCAGGAGAAAGTCAGCTTCATCACGGCTGACGGCACGTACTGCTAGACTGTCATGTCGTTCGAATTGAAGAACACGGGAGCCACCTACCAAAGAATGATGAACAAGGTATTCCGGTCTCAGATCGGCCGAAACATTGAGGTATATGTGGATGACATACTGATCAAATCGAGCTGAGCAGCGGACCTGGTGTCAGATATGGAGGAGACTTGCCAGACCCTGCGTAGGTATGAGCTCAAACTCAACCCGGTCAAGTGTCTTTTTGGGGCCCGGAATGGAAAATTTCTTGGATACATAGTCAACGAGAGAGACATTGAGGCCAACCCGAGCAAGGTCAAAGCCCTGCTTGACATGCCCCCACCACGAAACCTCCGAGAGGCATAGAGACCGACTGGGAGGATCTCAACATTATCCTGCTTCATCTCCCGATCCGCCGAGCGGGGGTTGCCTTTCTTCAAGACCCTTCGTCAAGCTACCAAGTTCCAATGGGACGTCGACTGCGATAAGGCATTCGAAGAATTGAAGATATATCTTGCCGAGTTACCAGTTTTGACTAAGCCAGAGGTCGGAGAAACTCTGTATGTATACTTGGCGGCCTCGGCCGAATAAATCAATATGGTGCTAGTCAGGCCGAGCAGCAACCAGTGTATTTCTTTACTCATCTATTGAAGGGAGTCGAGTGTCGATACACGTCGTTTGAGAAGTTAGCTTATGTCCTGCTGTTAGCCGCGCGAAGGCTCCGACCATATTTCCTAGCACACCCGATCGTGGTCTTGACCAATAGTCATCTTGGTCGGGTGGTTTCGAATCCAGAGGCATCGGGGCGACTTATCAAGTGGACGACCAAGTTGAGTGAGTATGATATCCAGTATCACGCTTGGTCGGTTATTAAAGTACAAGCCTTGATTGATTTCCTAAGTGAGCTGCACTCAGAAGAAGGTGAGGAAGCGTGGAAAATCTATGTTGATGGGTCGTCAGCTCAGCCTGGCAGTGGAATTGGCATTCTGATGGTCTCGCCCAAGAGAGAACAGTTACACCTATCGGTTCGACTGGAGTACCGAGCCACAAACAATGAAGTCAAGTATGAAGCCCTCATAGCTGGACTATAAGCGACCAAGCATGTAGGCGCCACTCGGGTAATACTATACTCGGACTCTCAGTTGTCACTCAATAGCTCGTCGATCGGTTCGAAGTCAATAGCGAGCGGTTACAAGCCTTCGTGGAAGCCTATGAGAAACTAAAAGTTGGATTCCAGGAGGTCCAGCTACAGAAGATCCCGAGAGAAAGCAACCTGCGAGCGAACGAGTTAGCCAAGTTGGCCAGCTCGGTAGGCTCTTGGGTGCTTCCCCAACCAAGTAGTTAGACGATGATGGTAATGCACATTGAGCAACAGGCTGAGTTGGAGCTCGGGACGGATTGGAGGGCGCCGCTCATCACCTACTTAACAAGTGGGGCCCTCTCGACCGACCGGGAGGAGGCCCGACTCCTGAGAAAGCGAGCAACCCAGTATTCCTTGGTCGGGGATGCACTGTACAAAAGAGTCTTCGGCCGACCTCTACTCAAGTGCTTGGGTGAAGAAGATGCCGAATATGTCTTGAAGGAAATACACATGGGGATCTATGGAAGCCATGCTGGAGCTCGAGTCGTGGCCCGAAAAGCACTGCTCTCGGGGTATTATTGGCCGACCTTGCACAAGGGCGCTGATCGAATAGTCTCTGCATGCTTATCCTGTTAGAAGCACCATAACCTCCCTCACCAAGCCGTTGAAATGATGAAGGCATCAGTGGTCTCCTGCCCGTTCAATCAGTGGGGCATGGACATAGTGGGGCCTTTCCCGACCGTTGTCGCTCAAAAAAGGTTCTTACTGGTGGCTGTGGATTATTTCTCCAAGTGGATAGAAGCTGAGGCCTTGGCACGTATCACTGAGCAGGCCGTGATCAAATTCCTATGGTAGAACATCTTGTGTCGGTATGTGATTCCTCACAAGCTCATCTTGGACAACGGAAGACAATTTCAGGGTCGGAAATACAAGAATGGTGCTCGACCTACGATATTCAGCAGGCTTTCACTTTCGTGGCATACCCGCAGAGCAACGGTCAAGCAGAAGTGGTCAATCGGGAGATCCTGAGAGGCTTAAAGACCAAGCTAGACCATGCAAGTGGCACCTGGGTCGATGAACTGCCGAGCGTCCTGTGGGCTCAGCGAACCACTCCAAGGGAAACCACAGGCCACACACCCTTCCAGCTGGTCTATGGAAGCAAAGCAGTGGTATCTGTTGAAGTCGAATGCGAGTCCGATCAGCGGAAGGCCTATGATGAGGATAACTCGGATAGAAGACGACTGGAGTTAGACCTGGTCGAGGAAATCCGAGAGAAGGAAGCCGCTCGGATGTTTGCCTATTGCCAAAGAATGAAGCAAAGGTATAATCGAAAGGTATTGCCGAGGGCATTCCAGGTTGGCAACCTCATATGGAAGAGGATTAAGCCGGTCGGGAATGTCAGCAAGTTGAAGCCTCAGTGGGGAGGGCCCTTCAAGGCCATTCAGAAGCTGACCTCTGGAGCCTATTACCTAGAGAACGAACAAGGAAAGAAGCTGGATCGGCCCTGGAGTGCTATTCATCTCCAGCCATATCTAGAGTTAGAGTGAGAGCCTGTGAGATAATTGTACTTCATAATTGTGTAAGGATAATGGAAGACCAGGACTGCCATACAACTTGCAGACACTCCAGATAAGTGGGCATGGTCCCACGCACCCCTCGGCTCGGCTCCCAATCTGGACGCGTGGCGACCCACGCTGCCTGGGATTCAGTCAACCGAGTGTCTAGACTCTCGCCTCCGAGCGAGTTAAAAGTGGGTATGCTCCCACGCACCTCTCGGCTCGGCTCCCGGTCTGGACCCGTGGCGACCCACACTCCCTGGGATTCAGCCGACCGAGTGTCCAGACTCTCGCCTATGAGCGAGTTATAAGTGGGCATGCTCCCACGCACCCCTCGGCTCGACTCCCGGTCCAGACACATGGCGACCCACGCTCCTTGGGATTCAGCCGACCGAGTGTCCAGACTCTCGCCTCCGAGCGAGTTATAAGTGGGCATGCTCCCACGCAACCCTCAGCTTGATTCCCAGTAGGGACACGTGGCGACCCACGCTCTCTGGGATTCGGCCAACCAAGTGTTCAGACTCTCGCCTCCGAGCGAGTTATAAGTGGGCATGCTCCCACGCACCCTCGGCTCAGCTCTCGGCCCAGACGCGTGGCAACCCACGCTCCTGGGATTCAACCGACCGAGCGTCCAAGCTCTAAGCGTTCCCGTGCTATCCTTCTCAGTCGCTACGTTTTCCACTCGACTTCCTATGCTCCTAAGCTCCTGCACACTTAGACACAGGGATTAAATTCCAACAGGACCTAACATGACTCGGTTGACCACATCAAAACTCACCTGTGATACTTATACAATGGTCTATTAAAGAAGATGTTGCACTTATCGAAGCATTGGTGCAATTAAACAATGCCGACGAGCTTAAAAATAAGAATAAGAAAGGTTTTAGGCCATGACATGAACAAAAACTATAACAAATGCTTGAGATTAGTTAGCCTGGACATAGAATTAAGGCAAACCCAGACATTGAATCAATGTTAAGAACTTTCCAGAAACTCTACAATATTGTGCATGACATATTGTATGAAGTTGGTAGTAGCGGTTTTGGTTGGGACTCAGAAAAAATATATTAGTTACAACTAAGAAAGTCATGTGGGATGAATATCTTAAGGTAATTTATTTTATTATTAAAATATTTTATTTTTATTTTCTTTTATTTAGTTGGTAATATGATTTTTTTATAAACTCATGAGATGCAGAACAGTTTAGATTCAAGTCATTATCTTATTACGAGGAAATTTTGACATCTTTGGTGGAGACCGTGTATTTAGAAAAGATGCTTAAGCTTTTGCTAATATTTTGAAAGAATTAGACAAAGTTTTAGATGAAAATAATGATGAAAGTATAGGTGTTGATGGGGATTCTACTCGTGTTTGAATCAAATGGAGAGAGTTCTAAGCCAAAAAGGAGAAAGAGCGAGAGCACTAAAGATTTGTCTCAAGTTATTAGAGAGATGACAGCTATTCTTGGGGAAGAACTTAACAAGGCAAGTAACCGATTGAGTAAAGCATTGGAATATGATGAAGACACTAAAAAAAGAATGAAAAATAATGAGGTTTTAACAAAGTTACCTGACCTTAGCATGTTAGAGCGACACAATTAAGCAACATGAAAAATTTGTTGTGATCATGAGATGACAAATATTTCTTCACCATACCAGATGATGAGAATGAAGTTTGGGTGAACGCATTATTGAGTGGAGAGAATTGAGGGATAGGCCTTATAGGTTTTGTGGTTATTTCTTTGGACAGGTTAAATTTATAATTTCTTAGACGCTAAACTTGTGGGTTAAACTTTTTTTTTGGCAATAGTATCTCAAGTTTCTATAGCAAGTTCCTTCGGCAATTTACCAAAGGGCGTACGTAACAATTGGAAATTACCAAAAGGCGTACCATGGTTTGTCTTTTACCAAAGGGCGTAGCCCTTTAAGTGAACTTCCTATTATACCCTTGCTGCCACAAAATACCTTTTTCGAGATATCCGAACTACTTTTGCAGTAAAGTAATAATATGTGGTTCGGATGGAGAGGAAGTAGAATTTTTGGTCATTCTCTCTCTCAGCGCAACAACGTAAATGGTATTGTTGAAGGAGGAGGGCATTGTGCGTGCCCTAGTTATGCTTTAGTCATGAGCTCATCCCTCGAATCCCTCCGCCCAACCAAAACCTAGGCAACTATCGAAAGTGTTAGTGTGTGATCCTGAGGCGGCTTTAAGTATTAACGTTGAAGTCCATACTGCTCGCGACTATCAAAGTAGGATTTAGGGTTTCTGCAGTGTTGATTTTTATGATAATTGCAGGAAAAAGGCCTGTGGGTGGTTCATCGTCTTCTTCATTAGCATTAATCACCAAGGTATGTTAGCGATAGGCTTAGGTAAGAACAACATAGTTTGTGAAAATGTTTATACTTATTTTTGCTGAATAAATTTGTAATGTATAAAAACTGTAGGGTTCAGATGACTTTGGGAAAAAATTACATTGGTGCAGTGTTTTAGGTCACTTTAAACATTTTGTTGAAGCAGTTGAAATTTTAAATGATCGACACATTGCGAAGATCAAAGAGTCGCCCTTCAATTTTTTCTTGGACATTCAAGAATTACAGCATATCCGGGGAATTTTGGTTAATATATTTGAAAGTTGGGATTCAACCTCACAAGTTTTTAAATTCTCAAGTAATAGTTTTACTTATGAATTGTGAACAATATCTATAGTAAGATAAAACATGGATATAGATGGCCTTAAATGATTTATATTTGACCAATTTAAATGAGTGAAATTCACCTGAAATTCACTTAAGGCTCTCGGTAGGCCTGAAATAAAATCATTTCAGGCCTACGGAGGGCCTGAAGTAATTTTACTTCAGGCCCTCGATAGGCCTGAAATGATTTTATTTCAGGCCTACTGAGGGCCTGAAGTAAAATTACTTCAGGCCCTCCGTAGGTCTGAAATGAATCATTTCAAGCTCAAAGTGAAATAAGTTGAAGCCTATATTGTTTATGATAACTAAATATTTTAATTGTTTCAGGTGTACCGGTTGCGTTCACCAGACGAGATGTAGCTTTATTACTGGGTATAGTGGACCGTGGAGTTTCGGTCCCTATTAATTCAACTAAAGCATCAGGTGACCTCTATCGTACTTACTTCTCAAAAGAAAAATAACCTACCAGAACAAGAATTGAGAACTTACTTAAACATTATTCTAAAAGTGTTGAATCAGAGGATGATGTGTTATTAGTTTGTAAATTATATATTTTGTATATATTTGTTTGTGTTTTATTTTCGTCTAGTACATATAAGGTCCCTCTAGGTCTTGTAGATATAGTAGATGATTATGACAATCTTGGTAGATTCAACTGGGTAGAAGCCATCCATAAATTTTTGTCTCCACAATTACCTAAGATTGGGGAATTATTTTCATCAACTCAGGGAAACCAGATGACCACCAACCTCCCTTACCTTAAGGGATTTGCTGGGCTTTTGGCAGTGAGTAGAATTTTCTTAATAAAATTTATAATATTTTGTTGTCATTAATGTAATTGTCTGGAAAACTTTGTGTAGGCATGGTTTTTGGAGCATGTACCCATTCAAAAACCATACAATGTTGAAGGACCCCAAATAAATAAGTGGAGGAATATTCCTTCGCATATTAGTAGGGTGAGGGACCTTGTCAACCAAATCAGGTCCGAAGAGGTAATTATTCTAAACTGTGATCTGTGTTAGTTTGATATAGAGGCAGTAAAATTTATATACTTGGTAATTGACAGGTGATCGTTGAAATAATTCCTAACCTACATGAAAACACATTGCTTGAGAACCTTGAGATTGGTGATGACATTCCACGGGTAATGGAGACATCAGAAGGATATCACACAGAAGATGTAAGGCCATGTGGGGAATGCATTCTTAAAGACACCCTAATCAAGGAGCTAACAGAGGAGAATATATTTTTGAATGAAAGGGTTAAGGAATTAATTTCAATTATTGAAAAAAAGGGATGGAGGGGCAAGAAAGCTATCCTGTAGTCATTCCTCTTTCTGATCCAGTATCTTGTAGAACAAGGAGAGGACGTGACCGAACTCGGTATGATTACAGGGATACTCCAATTGAGAGTCCAGTATGGCACCAGCTATTACATAAGGGGAAGCGGAAAAAGGAAGAAATATCAAATGTCATGGACAAGAAAAAAAGGAAACTTAGTGAGGAGGATATGGATGAATCAAGAGAAACAATTACTGTAATGGAAGTCATGTCTGAAGAAGATATAGAGGAGGAAAAAAGAAGGACCTCCGAACGATACAAAATGAGGCAACAAGGCATTGATGTATGTGAGTTATTTTCATAGAAATTACATCAAATTTATTGAATTTAGTCATTAATCAGGTTGGTCTAAATTTTATGGATGTAGTTTGTGAAGAAGCATTTTATAAAGTCGAAGAAGAAAAATCAAGATAAAGAAGTGACCTACCTGATAAATAAATTGGAGAACCTAAAGTAAGTTATGAAACATAGTTCAGTTAATATATTTGGGCCTTTAATATATAATCTTATCAAATAACTTGACAGGTTGGCTAATGAATTTATCTGGGAGGATGCACCATTTGCTTTGAATTTGTATTCATTCTTACAAATCCTCAATGGAGAGGTTTTTACAAAAGGCGAGGTCATTGATGCCTTTTGTAAAATTATATTTAGGAGAGCATCCACATGTGGTAGGTCATACAACAAATCAATATATTGTTCAACCTTCTTCACAGTAAGTGATGTAAATTAGTATCAATTAATGGATTGTAGAAGACATAATATTATGATGTGGTTATTAATAATTTTGATTATGCAAATTTGTAGGCTTCAATAAGATCGTCAAGAAAGTTTTCCCTGCAACAAGTCATGAAGACTGATATGATAGAACAAGAGTTTAGATATATTTTAATACCTTTGTGCAGTGATAATACACACTTTCACTTATTGGCGGTGGATACAGAAGCAATGACTTTCAATCATTTAAATTCTCTTGCTAGTGGCCGTAAATATAAGCATGATTTTGACTCAGCGGTGAGCAACCTACCTATATTCATATATATGTGCATCATTTGGTAAAAAATGGCATTGAAAATCATGATATATTTTACAGGTAAAAGAACTTAAACAATATACTCGCGAGAAACTTACGGCTATTCATCCATATCTTCAAAGTTATCATCCCTTGGACAAATGTCCCTCCGTCAGACAAAAATGTCCCCAACAAGAATATAGGTAAGTAACTGAGGAAGAGTTTCAAAATTTTAAAATCACAAAAGTATTTTATTACCCCAATTATTGAAATCAGAAATACTGTATGTTATTTTCAGCGTGGACTGTGCCTTCTTTGTTATGCAATACGTCCGATGTCTCCTATACGATGAGAAGATGGATTTCAAACAAGGAGATATGACGAAAATGAGATTTGATCTGACAGTAAATATTATGAGAGACATGTATTGTAAAACATGAGGATGTCAATGACTTGAAGTAATGTTGTAAAAAAAAATCCTTTGCTCGTGATTCAGCTCCATTTGTATAGAAATTGTGTAATTTGTTTGAATATAATTTATTGTCCAGGAAAATAAAACAATTGTCTGATGTTGATTCACATCGAGTTGCTGCAAAGTAGGAGACCAACTGATACGGTAAGAAAACATAACTAATAATGATTGAGACTAAGTTTGCACACCAAAAATAACATATCTTTGGTTAACTCTAACTACTGATATCGAGTATGGACATAATTCAGCTCCTTTGCATTCAGTATTTACTTAGTAAGACGGAGTATGTCTACCATAAATTTAAAAAACTTGTTTTAAATTATAAAAATGTAACAATGTTTTGATAAAATTTAATAATTCAATAAAATTAGAGGATTTGGTCACATATTGTAGAAAAATATAGAATATTATTCTATAAATTATTATTTATTTAATGCCCAAGGTGAGCATGAACTTAAATGATTTCAGACTCACGTTGGGCCTGAAATAAAATAATTTCAGGCCCACGTTGGACCTGAAATATAATTATTTCAGGCCCACCGTGGGCCTGAAATAAAATGATTTCAGGCCCAAGGTGGGCCTGAATAAAATGATTTCAGGCCCACGGTGGGCCTGAAATAAAATGATTTTAGGCCTAAGGTGGGCCTGAAATCACTTCAATTCAAGCCATCAGTGTGGGCCTGAATAGCTTCCTTTCAGGCCCAACTTGGGCCTGAATCACACCGTGTGCACAAACTGAGAAAATATCAGGGGCTCTGTTAACCATAAATTGGTGGACAATAAATTTGTAGTTATATAGGTGCATAAATCTGACTCCATCTTTCTGTCCTAACTTATACGTTTATAGAACATAACTCATAATTCTTGGTACTTAGTGTGCACATAAAAACCCACTGGTTTACCTAAAAACCTCCTATTGTAAACTACTCCTAGAGGGTTTTCAGGATATCATTTCAGAATAGGGTTTGGACACCAAAAATATCATCTCCTGGCTCAACCCTGTCTACTGATTTAGGGTTTTCAAAAATCCAGATATGGTAGCTCTATAGTGAGTTTTGCTCAAAACTCACTGATATACCTAAATTACTCCTATAACATTGGTGATACAGCAAGATTAGAGGTTTGGACACCAAAAATGTCATCTCCTGGCTCAACCCTGTCTAATGATATAGGGTTTTCAGAATTCCAGATATAGTAGGTTCATCAGTGAGATTTGCTCAAAAATCACTAATATACCTAAACCACTCCTATAGAGCATGATGAGACAGCAAGATTAGAGGTTTGGACACCAAAAATCTCATCTCCTAGCTCAACCCTGTCTACTGATATAAGGTTTTCAGAATTCCAAATATGATAGGTTCATCAGTGAGTTTTGCTCAAAACACACTGATATACCTAAACCACTCCTATAGAGCATTATAAAACAGCAAGATTAGAGGTTTGGACACCAAAAATCTCATCTCCTAGCTCAACCCTGTCTACTGATATAGGGTTTTCATTATTCCAGATATGGTAGGTCCATCAGTGAGTTTTACTCAAAACTCACTGATATACCTAAACCACTCCTATAGAGCATGATGAGACAGCAAGATTAGAGGTTTGGACACCAAAAATCTCATCTCCTAGCTCAACCTTGTCTACTGATATAGGGTTTTCAGAATTTCAGATATGGTAGGTCCATCAGTGAGTTTTGCTCGAAACTCAATGATATACCTAAACTACTATTATAGCATTGGTGATACAGCAAGATTAGAGGTTTGGACACAAAAAATATCATCTCGTAGCTCAACCCTGTCTAATGATATAGGGTTTTCAGAAATCCAGATATGGTAGGTCCATCAGTGAGTTTTGCTCAAAACTCACTGATATACCTAAACTACTCCTATAGCATTGGTGATACAGCAAGATTAGAGGTTTTGACACCAAAAATTGCATCTCCTGACTCAACCCTGTCTACTGATATAGGGTTTTCAGAATTCCAGATATGGTAGGTCCATCAGTGATTTTTGCTCAAAACTCACTGATATACCTAAACTACTCCTATTGCATTAGTGATACAGCAAGATTAGAGGATTGGACACCAAAACTATCATCTCCTAGCTCAACCCTGTCTAATGATATAGGATTTTCAGTATTCCAGATATGGTAGGTCCATCAGTGAGTTTTGCTCAAAACTCACTAATATACCTAAACTACTCCTATAGCATTGGTGATACAGCAAGATTAGAGGTTTTGACACTAAAAATATCATCTCCTGGCTCAAGTCTGTCTAATGATATAGGATTTTCAGAAATCCAGATATGGTAGGTACATCAGTGCGTTTTGCTCGAAACTCACTGATATACCTAAACTACTCCTATAGCATTAGTGATACAGAAAGATTAGAGGTTTTGACACAAAAATATCATCTCCTGGCTCAAGTCTGTCTAATGATATAGGATTTTCAGAATTCCAGATATGGTAGGTCCATCAGTGAGTTTTGCTCAAAACTCACTGATATACCTAAACTACTCCTATAGCATTGGTGATACAGCAAGATTAGAGGTTTGGGCACCAAAAATATCATCTCCTCGCTCAACCCTGTCTAATGATATAGGGTTTTCAGAATTCCAGATATGGTAGGTCCATCAGTGAGTTTTGCTCAAAACTCACTGATATACCTAAACTACTCCTATAGAGCATGATGAGACAGCAAGATTAGAGGTTTGGTCACCAGAATCTCATCTCCTAGCTCAACCCTGTCTACTGATATAGGGTTTTTAGAATTCCAGATATGGTAGGTCCATCAGTGAGTTTTGCTCAAAACTCATTTATATACCTAAACTACTCCTATAGCATTGGTGATACAGCAAGATTAGAGGTTTGGGCACCAAAAATATCATCTCCTAGCTCAACCCTGTCTAATGATATAGGGTATTTAGAATTCCAGATATGGTAGGTCCATTAGTGAGTTTTGCTCAACTGATATACCTAAACTACTCCTATAGCATTGGTGATACAGCAAGATTAGAGGTTTTGACACCAAAAATATCATCTCCTGGCTCAACCCTATCTAATGATATAGGGTTTTCAGAATTCCAGATATGGTTGGTCCATCAGTGAGTTTTGCTCAAAACTCACTGATATACCTAAACTACTCCTATTGCATTGGTGATACAGCAAGATTAGAGGTTTTGACACTCCTAGCTCAACTCTGTCTAATGATATAGGGTTTTTAGAATTCCAGATATGGTATGTCCATCAGTGAGTTTTGCTCAAAACTCACTGATATTACTAAACCACTCCTATAGAGCATGATGAGACAGCAAGATTAGAGGTTTGGACACCAAAATCTCATCTCTTAGCTCAACCCTGTCTACTGATATTGGGTTTTTAGAATTCCAGATATGGTAGGTCTATCAGTGAGTTTTGCTCAAAACTCATTTATATACCTAAACTACTCCTATAGCATTGGTGATACAGCAAGATTAGAGGTTTGGGCACCAAAAATATCATCTCTTAGCTCAACCCTGTCTAATGATATAGGGTTTTTAGAATTCCAGATATGGTAGGTCCATTAGTGAGTTTTGCTCAAAACTCACTGATATACCTAAACCACTCTTATAGAGCATGATGAGACAGCAAGATTAGAGGTTTGGACACCAAAAATCTCATCTCCTAGCTCAACCCTTTCTACTGATATAGGATTTTCAGAATCCAGATATGGTAGGTTCATCAGTGAGTTTTGCTCAAAACTCACTGATATACCTAAACCACTCCTATAGAGCATGATAAGACAGCAAGAATAGAGGTTTGGACACCAAAAATCTCATCTCCTAGCTCAACCCTGTCTACTGATATAGGGTTTTCAGAATTCTAGATATGGTAGGTCCATCAGTGAGTTGTGCTCAAAACTCACTGATATACCTAAACCACTCCTATAGAGCATGATGAGACAGCAAAATTAGAGGTTTGGAAACCAAAAATCTCATCTCCTAGCTTAACCCTGTCTACTGATATAGGGTTTTCAGAATTCCAGATATGGTAGGTCCATCAGTGAGTTTTGCTCAAAACTCACTGATATATCTAAATCACTCCTATAGAGCATGATAATTAAGACAACAAGATTAGAGGTTTGGACACAAAAAAATCTCATCTCCTAGCTCAACCCTGTCTACTAATATAGGGTTTCATAATTCCAGATATGGTAGGTCCATCAGTGAGTTTTGCTCAAAACTCACTGATATACCTAAACTACTCCTATAGCATTGGTGATACAGCAAGATTAGAAGTTTGGACACCAAAAATATCATCTCCTAGCTCAACCCTGTCTAATGATTTAGGGTTTTCAGAATTCCAGATTTGATGGGTCCATTAGTGAGTTTTGCTCAAAACTCACTGATATGCCTAAAGTACTCCTATAGCATTGGTGATACAGCAAGATTAGAGGTTTGGGAACCAAAAATATCATCTCTTAGCTCAACTATGTCTAATGATATAGGGTTTTCAGAATTCCAGATATGGTAGGTCTATCAGTGAGTTTTGCTCAAAACTCACTGATATACCTAATCCACTCCTATAGAGCATGATGAGACTGCAAGATTAGAGGTTTGGACACCAAAAAACTCATCTCCTAGCTCAACCCTGTCTACCGATATAGGGTTTTCAGAACCCCCTTTGGCTTGAAGTCATTCAGGCCCACCCTGGGCTTGAAGTCATTTAATTTCAGGCCCACATTGGGCCTGAAATCATTTGATTTCAGGCTCACCGTGGGCCTGAATAACTCTTATTTCAAGCCCAGCGTCGTTCATCTATATGTGAATGTTAGAGCCTTGAAAATTAAATATAAATACATAATAAATAAAATGCACATGATAAATCAAAAATATATTTGATATGTAACAAAGTTAGTTTTATTTTTAGAAAAAAAATAGATATTACCTAACTTTTATTTATAATACATATAAATATAATTGTCCCGCCTAGGGCCTGAAATCCATTTATATCAGGCCCAGCTAGTCACTCAGCTTTATAGCGTCCCTTAGAGCCTACTGCTCAGCAATCGTCTTTTAGCTCCAGATTTGTTGCAATTTCAAGGTAGCGTGCTTGTCTTCATTGGAGTAATTGTGGGCGACATCCTCGTCATCGCACTAGTTGAATTGTACGTACCCTAATTTGTAGTTTGTCATTTCAGTTCTTGCTTTTCACCTAGGGTTAGCGATAGTTTTCAGTAAATGACTGAATTTGAGGAGGACTGTTTATGAACGAATTCTAAGTGTCATTATTTGTTTATGTCAAATAATTGTTTGTTTGATGGTTGCTAAGTTTGGTATGGGTCAAAAAAGATCATCTTCAAAGAAAGCTGCTCCCACTAAATCTAAGAAATAGCAAGTCCCTGGGGGAAGTCATGGGAAAAAACAGTTGCTACAACGAAAAATCAAATTGCCTATCGAGTATACAAGTTTTGCCAACAGAGGTCGAAGTAAACGAATGAACTGGAAAAGTAGCCTTTGTCATTTCAAAAATTTTATTGAATCTGTTCCACCCACACCAGCACAAGAACATTTGCTTCGAGAAACACCCTTTTCTTGGGTCCTCGACCTTCCTACTAGTTCTTGTGTAAGACCCCAGGTTCAGAATATGTTTGATAATTGGGATGAAGAAGAACAGAGCTTTGTATTCCATAGGAAAAAACTCAATTTCGCAAAGGCTGATATATCACTTATTCTAGGGCTACCTGACCATGGAGAGATAGTCCAACTTGATTTGAATAAGGCCTCCAGCCCACTGTACAAGGAGTATTTTGAAGATTCCAGTTGTTCTACACGGCATTTGGAGAAACTACTAATAAAGTCTACATCCAATGACAAACTGTACTGTTAGTTGTATATACTCTATTTTTTTGTACAGTGCTATTTTGTGGTAGTAGCAGCATACTTGCCATTCCTGCCCTGTCACTTATTGATTGCGTAGATGATTTTGACAATCTACCAAACTACAATTGGTGCAATGCCGTGTACAATTTCATGGCTCCTCAGTTGGGATCCATTGGAAAGGAGGTGACATTGAGGCATAGACCACATGTAGGTGATTCAACCCAACCGGCCAAGGCTCCCTTGCTCAAGGGATTTCCAAATATTTTGGCTGTAAGTTAGAGTACATATATATACCTGCTAATATAATTTTATGATGGATATTATTTACTGATTATAATGATGTTGCAGGTATGGGTTAATGAACATATTAGTATTGCTGCTCCTGAACATCCTCATAGATTGCCAAGAATACTTCGCTGGACTTGGCCTAAAGCCCATGTTGAGACTATCAAGAGGATCATAGACCGTGTGGCCACAAATTTAATTATTGTTGATTTAATTCTGTTTGATATATAGCATGATTTGGTACCTGACTACTCTCCTCCAACTCAACCACTTGAGGTAGAATGTGAGGTATTACAGCAGGCAACAGAAGGAAGTCAGGCAGCACAAGGAAGGCTACAGCCCTTACAAATGGAAGCCTACAATATATGTATACAAAAACAAGAACAAATTGAAACCTTATAGCAACAATTAAATATAGCAATTAAAAGTTTGGAGGAAGCCAAAAGTGAGACGGCATCAGCCATCAGTGCCAAGGATCAAATTATTGCTCAGAAAGAAACAATAATTGCAAAGAAGGAGTCCCAGCTAAAACAAAAAGATGACATCATTATTGAAAAGGATAAAATAATTGGTGACAATGATTCGCAGCTTAAACAACAAGAGGAGCAAAATAATAAAAGGATAGCTGTAAGAGAGTCTCTCATACTTCAGTCTAACCAAAAAATCAAACAGTTGTATGAACAATTGCAAAGAAAAGGGTCAGATGAAGGTGAGCCACTTACCAAAAAAAGGAAAATAACTCAGGTCAGACAAACCTACCAGGCCAAAGGCAAGGGCAAACAAATTGTTCAGGAGGAGGATGAGGATAAAGATGAAGATGAAGATGAAGATGAAGATGACGAGCCTCCTGCCCCATCAATGTCAGATACTACAACGCAAACAACAAAATCTGCGACCTCCACCCAAACTAACATATCTGAACATCACGCAGCTAAAGCTAAAGAATTTCAAAAGATGAAAAGCAAAATCTTGAAGAATTCCAGGGCATTTTTTAAGAAGACTAAAGATGCAGAGATTGCTGAAACATTATTAAAGCTTAGTAAATTAAAGTGAGTTAGTTGCTATTGCGTTTGGAAAAATATTATAAAACATTGATGATTATTGACATTCATTAATAAAATGTAATCATTGACATTGTTATTAAGTTGCTTATCTTATTTGCATGTAGGTATGAGTTGAATCCAGTATGTGTTGGAACTCAGATGGCTAGAGAGGGGGGTGAATATAGCCAGACACAAACTTCTTTCGATTTAGGGTTTCTCTGCACTTCACGATTAGTAGCACAGCAGCGGAAACAATAGAAACAGAGTAGTGCAGAAATGCAGAAAACAAAATCAAGCTAAAGCAACTAACAAGATCGCTAACAAGGAGGGTTTATAAGGTTCGGGGATAACTTACCCCTACTCCTTGGCGTGCCCTTAAGGTGGGCGATCCCTTGATCGACGGCAGATCAAGCCCCGGTTAACACCGGATAGAAAGCAACCTCCTTCTCGGTGGAGTAACCTCTCCACAGCGTTTCAATCAAAGATATAGTTTTAAGCACAATGAAACACAAGAAAGATCTTACTTAGCACTTAACACTTAGCACAGACAAGAACACAGCAAGCTTCTTCCGAGCTCCACCCAGCGACGATCTCACGCAAGAACCCTTCCTTCGTGTCTTCTCGCTGTTGGACTCAAAGCCTCTTGTTCCTTCCTCCAAGTGCTCAAGCAAGGGATGGTTGCTTCAAAGATCACAGTAGCTTTCTCAAGAGAGGATGATCAGCAAGGACCACAAGCACGCAGCAAGAAATCGCAGCTCAAAACCAAGTCAACCAAAAGTTCTTCTTGCTCTAGTCCACACCGCTCCTTTTGTTTCCCTCTTGAACGTCAGGTGACAACATCTCACCGCAGCCTCCAGCTGCTCACCTGCAACCACCAGCCACCACTAAGCTCTTCTAGACTCCCTGAGCTTCCCTCAGACCAGCCCCAGTCAGCAGCTCCAGCCAGCGCCAGTGCTCGTTGAAACCTGAGAAGGAAAAACAGACAAACCTGCTCTAAGGAAAAGCCTCCATTAACTCTCCTTGAGTGTTTGAATCCTTCCCTGTCACCTGCAGCTTAATCAGAGCATTAGAACAGCATATCACTTAGAAAATCAAGTATCAGGGATCAAATGCAGAGAATCGGATACAGTCAGACGCGATCAGAGCTTCTGACAGTGCAATTTGAATTAAAGTGATCGGTCACCGAACCGATCCAGGGCCTGTGGGTCGGTCACCAGACCGATCCACCGCATTGCTGGAACTCCCAGCCTTCGCGGCGACACAGGCCTGATCGGTCACCCGACCGATCAGGATGTGACCTGATCGGTCACCAAACTGATCAGGTGGCTCCCTGACCGATCAGGCTGCAGCCTGATCAGTTATAAGACGGAGTCCGCGACACTGGATCGTTCTCCGGAACGATCTGTACAGTGATCCAGATCGGTCACTGGACCGATCAAGAGCAGATCAGTAAGGTTCCCAAAACCTACTAGACGCTCCCTGATCGGTCACCGGACCGATCCAGAGTAAAGCAGCAGGGGAACTCAACCCTACTGTGGGCTTCCTGATCGGTCACCAGACCGATCAGGAGCCACGTAGTGGGTGAAGTGCACACTCCCTGATTGGTCACCAGACCGATCAGGAGCCGCACAGTAGGTTCCCAACCTCACTGTGTGCTCCCTGATCGGTCACCCGACCGATCAGTCATCGCTGGATCGGTCACCAGACCGATCCATGAAGGAGCAACGTGCCAACATCCCTGATCGGTCACCAGACCGATCCAGCGTCTCCACCCTAGCCCTCCAAGCTAGGGACCTGACCCTCAAGCCTGGATTTCATCCAACCTAGCCCTCCAAGCTAGGGACCTGACCCTCCAAGCCAGGAATTTTTCACCTAACCCTCCAAGTTGGGACTTTTCACCTAACTCTCCAAGTTAGGACTTTTCACCTAGCCCTCCAAGCTAGGACTTTTCACCCAACCCTTCCGAATTAGGACTTTTCCATACCTAGCCCTCCAAGCTAGGACCTAACCCTCCAAGCCATGACTTTTTCACCTAACCCTCTAAGTTGGGACTTTTCACCTAACCCTCCAAGTTATGACTTTTCACCTAGCCCTCCAAGCTAGGACTTTTCACCCAACCCTTCCGAATTAGGACTTTTCAACACCTAGCCCTCCAAGCTAGGATTTTCCATACCATGCCTAATCCCCGATCAGGACTTAATCATAATCATAATCATCAACCTAAACTAAAATCGGTGTCAACACCAAAACAACAATCAGGGTCAGACTGCATCAACAGTATGGTCTAATGGGACCTTTACATTAGATATGCTATCTTTTTTGACAATATTTGATTGGAATGACTACACCACCGGGGATTGCATCAATACATACTGAACTATTCTTGGAAATGAAGCAAAAGCGTGTAACTCACCATACCAGCCCTCCATATTCTGTGGGGTGAGGTTTGATGTAAGTCAATTAGCTACTTGTTTTGTTATTTTTTTCTATGATTTAGTCCACTGACACTTCTTTTTTAATAACCATAGGAACTTTTTGAGGCAATTCACGCTCAGGCTTTTGAACAAACTATTGCTACTGATACGGATAAGCCAATTAGATATATCATCTGTCCTCTAAATAATGTAGATGATCATTGGCATCTAATGATTATTGACCACGTGGAAGGTAGTATCCATCATTATAATTCTCTCGGCGCCACAGAAGGGTACACTGCCCAATTTGAAAAAACTGTAAGTTTTCTATTTCATAGATATACGTCAACAAAAAGTTTCATACCAATATAATTGTTACTAATGTCATATCTATGTAGGTGGCATTTTTCAAAAATTTGAACTGGTCTTATTACAAGACATGGAATAAAGGATTGTCTTCCATAGCTGGGATAGAGTTTAATAAAATTGTTGTAGAAGGACCCACCCAAAGCAGATCGTAAGAGGATGTTTATTTGTGTTAAAAATAACAATTGATTTAATGGTTGGATTTATAAGATGACAACAATGTGAATATTGGTTTTTCAGGTTAGATTGTGCATTTTTCATGATACGGTATGTAGAAAATCTAGTTTTTCAAAGTTCTACAGATTTTAGCCAAAAGCAAATGAAAAATTATCGATTTCAGGTGGGCTATAAAATAATGAGAGACAAGTGCTGGAAGCTAAATCTGTAAATAGTATTTTTGTTGATACTATGCATATGTAATTGTGATCATAAACATTGTATATTTGTAATTATACAATCCATGTACTCCTTTTCAAATCAATGAAACTTTGCTTCGGATCATTGTTTTTGTCTCATATATGATCTGTAATCTATAATTATTGTCGAACCCATCAGTAATATTGAACCTTGATTTTGCTAGAATCATTTGAATTTAGGACCACAGTGGGCCTGAAACAAAAGCATTTTAGGAAACCCACTCAGGACCTGAAACAAAATGATTCAGTTGTATAATGTAAGTTTAATGACAAACAATATATGTTTGTAGTTATAATGTATGTAAACCATTTTGATACAGCAATGGAGCATTGCTTTCGATCCTTGTTATTGTGTAATCTCTAATCTCTAATCTGTCCTCTTGTCGATACTATAAGTAATATTGAACCTTACTTTTCCTCTACCCTAATTTTAAATCACAGCCCACGTTGGGCCTGAAATGAGATTATTCAGGCCCACGCTGGGCCTGAAAAAATTCCATTTTGGGCCCAAGCTGGGCCTGAAACAATAATGTTCAGGCCCACGCAGGGCCTGACACAATAATCTCATTTCAGATTTCAAATAATTCAATAATAGAATGATTAAATATTTTATATAATTATACATGTTGTAAAATTATTTTTAATATTAAACAAAAAAGGAGAGTACCTACATAGACATTGCATACCACAATTTAATTCCATCCACATCATTACCTCATATTTTCAAAATTTGACACAGCAGGAGGTTTGTTTCATAGACCTATGATATTTTGATTTCTCAAAACTCATTACCAGTAGTTAGAGTTTAGATAGCTAGGAGATGGTATTTTTGGTCTCCAAACATAGTCCTAATGATTATCAATTACGTGTTAATACAGTATCAGTTGGCACAGAACAATGAATCAACAAAGCAAACAAACAGAGGGTCTCAAATGACAGATATTCACAAATCATAGGACTTCAGGACTTCAAGACCTGAAATAACATTATTGTGGGTTTCAAAATCCGAAAACTTCACAACTGCTCAATTCTGCTTACATAAATTTACACAAGAAGAAATGTATCATAATATTGAAATACTTCTTCAAGTCACAACATTAACAACAACTAGTTTTTTGACAATACTATAGCTGTATAATATATAAAATATATACATTCAGTTATCCTCAATACAAAATATACACTTCAATCAGAATATTGGGTCACTACATATACCAATTAACTCAAGACCTTGGGGCTGGCGGCATTCTACATGTCCTTTTATTATGACCAAGTTGTTTGCACCGGCTGCATTTTAGTTTGACCTTGCCATTGTGTCTGGACTCTATCCGTGCCTTCTTTCGTCTACCAGGCTGCACAAGGCTACGGGAACATAGAACTGTAATGTCGTTTACTCCAGTAGGCAAAACTGCTTGCTTCTACAAGGGAAAATACGATCCATGTAAACCCACTTCCAAGTTTCAGAATAAAAATAATGCTCACAATATGAGAGTGTATCCATGTTCCTGTGAATGATTACGACAATAGCATGTAAGCAAGGAAGTCCTGAAATTTGAAACTCCCCACAATGATAAAACTTTTTTTCCAAATTAACAATGTATGAAGTATCCCATGTTTCTACTTCCATTTCTGATTGAGAGTAAGGGTGAACCTTATAAGCTCTTGCTTTCTCTCTCCTTGAATATATTTCTTTTGTAGCATAAGGTGTCAAAGCAAGATGTCATTTGGAGACTTCCTCTCTACGGTTATAGAACCATTGAGCAACTTTTCTTCTTGTATTATCAATTAACCTGTTTATGGGAAGCTCACGTGTAGACTTGAACAAAGCATTTAAGCTCTCCATATAATTTGTGGTAAGCATTCTGTACCTTCTCCCTGTAAAGTGTGCATTTGCCCACCTTTTAGGGTCAATGTTGTGAAGTCACTTATGGGCAACTGGATATTTTTCAAGCATTATCTGCATTATCATATCATATTGGAGTGTTGTGTTGGCTCGTGCTGCTGCCGAAAACAAACCGACAGCAGCTCTACTTCCAGTATCAGTTACCATATTACAACACATGTGGTGGCAACAAAAGGCATGATGCGTGTTTGGGTAGACTTTTCTAACTGCTGATATAATGCCCCGATGTCTATCTGATACTATGGTGATTGAGTGATCATCGACACCAAAGAACCTCTTTGTATGCTCCAAAAACCACTCCCATACAGACCCACATTCAACTTCAGCTATTGCGAAGGCAACTGGAAGAACATTGTCATTATCATCAATCGGCGTTGCAATCAACATTACTCCCGGATACTTTCCTCTTGGGTGTGTGGCATCAATTCCGATAAGTCTACGCAAATAAGACTTGAACACCCTTCGGCAAGCACCAAAAGCCCAAAAACACCACTGAAACTGATTGTCACCATTCCTACATAGTGCCACATACGTTTCAAGATCTCTAGCTCTTAACTCACGTAGATATTGTGGAAGATCTCTGTAAGCCTCATCATAATCTCCAACAACCTTTTTCAATGTTTTCTCCCTAGCTATGTATGCTTTTCTGTATGATATGGTCACTCCAAATCTAGCTTTAATATCTGATATAATCATACTTGGTTTGTATTGTTCATTATGAAGAAATTGTTCTTCAACAAAAGAAGAAACAAATGATAAAGAGCATGCATGATGATCAGCACTTTCCCTAACAGTTCCACATTAGTATTCCTTTATATATTTTGTAACGGTGAACTCTACTTCCCCCCTTGCTACTACTCTCCATGTACATGGTTGGCTGAAGCACACTGCTTTAACTCTATTTTTTCAGGTGTCAACTGGGTTATATCTCATATGTTTAACCATGGCATGTTTGACAAGTGCATTCTTAAATTCTTCTCTAGATGGAAATATCTGCCCCACAAAAAATTCATGCTCATCTCTTGCCTCTACCTCTCCAATTGGCCCAGCAAGCAATCGAGAATTTAAAATATAAAGATCTTCAGCTAATGGAAACTCCTCATCTAAGTCACTGTACTCATCTGGAGGGAATTCATATTCCTCAATCTGCATATCATCGGCTTGGAATTCTAGTACACTTGTAATGGGTTCTAATTCATCTGCATTCCGGATTTCAATTCCTTCCTCCCCACTCCAGGTTGGCTCAAAGAATTCAACAACTCTTGTAGAAGAATTCAAACTCTCACCTTCTATATTAGTTGCTTCTTCATTTAGATCAATTATCAAATTCCTTGTAATTTCTGATCCATTCCCCGTGACAGCATTATCATTAAGAGTATTCCATATCTCGGATAGAATTTCGTCAACAACATTATCATCCCTGAAAAATAAATTACAATTACATTTTGCAAACTTTGAAAATCATAATCAAGGACCTAGGAATGCCTGAGGGCCTGAAATATTTTGATTTCAGGCCCTCACAGGGCCTGAAATCATTATATTTCAGGCCCTGTGAGGGCCTAAATATAATGATTTCAGACCCTACGAGGGCCTGAAATATTTTGATTTCAGACCCTCACAGGGCCTGAAATCATTATATTTCAGGCCATGTGAGGGCCTAAATATAATGATTTCAGGCCCTACGAGAGCCTGAAATCTTTTGATTTCAGGCCCTCACAGAGCCTGAAATCAGTATATTTCAGGCCCTTGGAGGGCCTGAAATCTTTTGATTTCAGACCCTCACTGGGCCTGAAATCAGTATATTTCAGGCCCTTGGAGGGCCTGAATTATATTGATTCATGCCCTCCCAGGCCCTCAAATCCAATGATTTCAGCTCCTGTAAGGGCCTTAAATCTTTTCATTTCAGGCCCTGGAAGGACCTGAATTCCTTTTATTTCAAGCCCTCCCAGTGCCTGAAAACAACATATTTCAGTCCCTCCTAGGGCCTGAAATCTAATGATATCATGCACTCCCAGGGACTGAACTCCTTTAATTTCTGTCCCTTCTAGGGCCTGATATGGTAATATATCACCCCTGGGTCGAATTCAAGCATTTATTTATCTTAAGTTTAACAAATTTCAAAGAGCCCTTATTATGTAATGCATATCACCCTTAGACTCCTCCAAACATAAAAATTGTAGCAAGAGTTGATAAGTATAAAACTAGGTCTGATACCATATCAAAGATGACAATCATACGTACATTACTATTTGTATTTGTTACCAATTTGTTGCTTGCTTTTTCTCCTTCAACACCTATCTTCCTCAGCTATCTTAATGAATTGAGTTGTGCAAGGTCAAAATATATACGTACCCTCGTGATGATTCGACTTGTGCAAGGTAGTAATATATATATAGGCTGAGAAAATTTCCACTACCTGGCCATCCGAATCACAAATTATTATTTTACTGTAAAAGTGGTTCGGATGTCTCGAAAATGTGAATGGAAAAGGTATTTTGTGGCGGCAAGGGTATAATAAGAAGTTCACTTAAAGAGCTGCGCCCTTTGATAAAATACAAATCATGGTACGCCCTTTGATAATTTCCAATTGTTACATACGTCCTTTGATAAATTGTCGAAGTTCCTTAAAAACTACTACAACTGAATATTGCTTGATTGCCTTTTGAAATTCCCCTTGCATTTTAATATGAGAAAATTTGGCTGAATGTCTGTCGTATGATACAAGTTTTTGGCCTATTATGATGGATTAATAATTAAGATCTGAAAATGCAAACAAATGGCTACACTTAGAAGGAAAATTTGATTTAATTTACTTAGTTTGATTCGAACAAAGTGATTCATTTGATACAGGATAATTTTGTTTAGTTCAGTCAAATTTAATTTGATATAGTTTAGCCTGATTTTATTTTATTCGATTAAATTTAGTTTGATTTAATTCAATCTTGTTTAATTAGTCGTGTTTAATTTGATTTAATTGAGAGGGTGAATACAATTAATTAAATTTAGTATAAGTATATTTTTATCATTTTATAATAATTTGAATCATATTCATTATAAAAAATAATAGACATCAAATAAAAGAATATAATTACCATTATAATATTAATTACATTATATTATAAATTTAGTGATATTATAAATTTAATTATATTATATTATAATAATGCTGTTACTTATATTTTAAGTATAATATTAATGTTCAATTCGTTAGGGGTGTCAAAAATTAATACGACCCGACAACCCAACCCGAATCGACCCGAAAAATCAGGTTCGAGTTGAAATTTTTCAGGTTCGGGTCGGGTTCAGGTTGGAGGGTTTCGGGTTAAAAATTTTTGGGTCGGGTTCGAGTTGGGTTCGAGTCGGGTTCGGGTTGACCCAAATTTAATGTCGGGTGGATTTTTTGGGGTTAAATCAAATTTTATTTTAAAAATTAAGATATTTTTATGTATATTAATATCAATATTAGTATGATTATGATAGAGTATTAAGATAAAAGCGAAGAATTATATGGAAAATAACGAAAAAAGACGTTTTGAATCGGTTTTTCGAATTATTCGGGTGGGGTTCGGGTTGGTCGGGTTCGAGTTTGGGCGTTTTAGGTTAAAATCGGGTTCGTGTTGGGAGTTTAAAAAAAAATTCCAACCCGATCCGAACTCGACCAGACCCACCCGAATTGATACCCTTACAATTCGTGACGTATAATTAGAAATTGTCTCATATTAATAATGTAACATCATCCTCCTTTTTTGCAGATGAACCACGCAGCAGACAAATTAAACTTGGGATGATCGGTCCGGCCCTATGGAAGTTGATTTATGTATCAAAGTGATAAAATATTGATGTAGGATGGATTTTTATAATCTATGAATATTGTTTTTATCAAATCCTAAGTTAATTACAAACGACCTCTCAAATTGCATGCTAAGCCGGTGGAAAATTTTTATGGAGCCGAAGATTGAAAAAACCTCGTTAATTATTTTAAATAATTAATATTTTAAAATGAATTGATAAATAATGATTCTTTTGTCTAAATTAATAATTGGAGCCCTTTTTAAGCTCCTCTTTTCTTCCTTCTCTTTCTTCCTTCTCTTTCTCTTAGGGTTGCGGCCAGCGAAACAATGTTGCTGACATTGTCCCTCCGACAATCAATTTGGTGAAGGGACAGAAAGGAACGTAGGAGCTCAAAAGAGAAAGAAGCAAAAAAAAAAAAAAAAAAAAAAAAATCCTCTGCGAGTGTCCAATTTAACTTACCTTCATGAATGTTTATAAAACCTCGATAGGAAATCATCCATGTTGGCTGCTATGCCAGTCCTCGATGGGCCAAGTGGACTATCGCACAAGTGAGACGTCATCACTTGACCGACCACACAAGCAAACCTTTACATCAGTAGCAACAACCGTTAGTCTGTACTGTCGTTTCTGTCTAGTTGTCAATCTAATATCACTTTCTCAAGGGGATCAATTGGTGGGATACTGATACTGCACCAGAGATAGTTAAAAGTAAACATCCAAAAGAACCAGCTAAGTTAGACTCATCTAGACAAGACCCTTGATCAATGTGGTCGTCCAGCTCAAAGCTAACCGTTGCAAAAAAAAAAACAAAAAAAAAAAGTGGATTCGCCACCCCAACGGCCCCTGGTCTCTGCCCCACAAGTATCCAGAGGGGGTAAATCACGGTGAATGCTGATGTGGCGAGGCGCCTGGGGTCGAGGGATTTTTTTAAACAGCAGCCGAGTTTTTACCACTCACGCATACCGTCGACCAACCTTTGACCTCCGTTGCAAGTGGCAAGCGCCTAACCAACTGCTCCAGCCCGTGGGGGCATCTCAAAGCTAACCGGGCTCCCATATATGATTGGGAAAGGACGTTGTTCAAGTGTATCTAACCCTAAGAGAACAATAACCTGATTGGGTTTACTCGGGCGGCATCAAAAATTTTTAGGCTGCGTTTGGTACGTTTATTTTTAGTTTTTATTTTTCATAGAAAATATGATTTTTCAAAAAATATGTTTGGTTTACATTTTTCAGACTTCTTTTCAAGAAAAAGATATAGCGTTTTCTGGAAAACTAAAAAATGAAATAAAGTCATTCTTTTGAAAATAAGAAAATACGGGGGTGTTTGGTTTGCTTGTTTTTCATTTTTATTTTCTGTAGAAAATGCGATTTTCAGGAAAACGTGTTTGGTTTATATTTTCCAATCTTGTTTTTCAAAAAAAAATATAGTATTTTCTGGAAAACTAGAGAATGAAATAAAGTCATTTTTCAGAAAATGAGAAAATACGGTTTTCTAAAAAATGAAAATAGAAAATGGAGTAAACCAAACGCCCTCTACAATTTTCTGAAAAATAAAAATAAAAAATGGAATAAACCAAACCGTTCCTTAGTTTTCCTAGTTAGAAATGCTAATAAAAATTTGAAGGGAAAAAACAACCTCTAATGGAAAGGTGAAAATGGAAGTATATAATGTTAGTGGGATTGTTTTACGATGAAAAATTAATGACAATTGGGTTGATTTCAATTAACGTAACTATTGTTGAATAAAATGCTCTCTTTTGTTTTGCGTGTGTACCTGTAGGAGGTTGAAAATTTAGGATTCGATTTGTACCGAAAACAAATGACTCCTGCGCAAGTGTCCATATATGAGTGTAATTTTGGATTTTTGCATTGGTTGATTGCAAGTGCCTGAGAATGTGACCTTAAGGTCTAGCTTGAAAATATTATCCCAACAATCTGATATATGTGGATTATGTGCTCTTGTTTTTGTCAGTATAATGATATATATTTGTGAAACAGATAAGAATCGCCATCGACAATTGCACAATGTGGAGTTGGAAGGGGTTTCCAGTGCACTGACCGAGTCAAAATTCAGTAATGATGGAAGCCACCTATCCTTCCTCGCTATTCGATAGTTTTCATTGTCAACATTTGACTTGTGAACATGATAATTAATATATGGACATTACCATCAAGAGATTTAGAGGTTAAATTTTAACAAAGTCAGTATGCACATCTTCTTCACGTGCTAGTCACAATATCCGAGTTAATAGCCTCCGTAATTTTTCTCTTCCGTATTAATTTTGGGATAAATTGACGAGGACGTTGGGACGAACGATTCGTCTCTTGCCATCTAAAACACGGTACGCAAGTTGTGGACACGGAGGATGTATCTAATTAAAGCTACCAGGAAAGTCCAAACTAGATTCCACAACTGGTAATCCAAGTGTGAACACGGTACGCAAGTTGTGGACATGGAGGATGTATCTAATTAAAGCTACAAGGAAAGTTCAAACTAGATTCCACAACTGGTAATCCAAGTGTTAAACAAAGCAGCATGGATCTAATTATGGCTACTGGAAAACTCCTCTGTCACATAGATCGTGTTAATATCATTATGTTGAAATTGCTGTGTAGTCTTAGTAAAGGCGTTATATGTCGTTTCCGATAATTGAATTATGATGGCCAAGTCCAATTCGTTTCTTTATTAATTACATAATTATTATGACGGTGATTTGACAACCTCCAATCTAATCTATCTGAAGTGGATGTTACAACGGGGCTATGGTACAACAGGTGACTAGTCTTTATTCTAAGGATTCACGATTCAATACCTAGTTATGACATATTTTACATAAACTTTTCTTTTAAATGGGGTACGAACCCGCGAGCACTTCTCGATTTATCCTGGTGATCAGTGAAAAACTTTCGTGGGGTCGGGCCCACTACACTGTACAACATTTTTTTATATCTGAAGTGGATATTGGAAGGGCGGCTAGTTGTCATCCCAGATATCCGTAGTTCGATTACCAGATACGACGTATTTTATAGGAATTTTTCCTCTAAATAGAGAGTGAACCCTGGGATGTTGGGCTTTTGGACTACCCACCGCGAGCACTTCCCAATTTATCTCGGCAGCCAGTCAGAAACTTCCAAAGGACAAGGGCTGGGTCGATCGCCCGAGGTTGGAAAAACCTCGTTAATTTTTTTTATCTGAAGTAGATGTTGCCCCTGAGGGTATGATGCAGTAGAAGGATGACTAATTATCATTTCAGATATTCATGGTTCGATTCCCAGATATGTCACATTTTGCAAAAAAATTTTCTCCAAATGGAGCATGAACCCTAGGATGTTGAGTTTCTGGACTGCCCACCGCAAGCGCTTCCTGATTTACCCTAACAGCCCGTAGAAAACTTTCATGGGATCGGGCCGCTCGCCCAAGGTTCGATGTTACCCAACCTCGTTAATTATTTTTTTATCTGAAGTGGATGTTGCGCCCCCGAGATCATGGTACAGTAAAAGGATAACTAGTTATCATCCCAGACATCCACGGTTTAATTCCTAACTACGGCGTATTTTGTAGGAATTTTTTCTCCAAATGGGTCATGAACCCTGGGATGCTCACTTCTGGACCATCCACTACGAGCGTTTTCCTATTTATCCTGGCGGGCGGTGGTAAACTTTCGTGGGACAAGATTAGTCGCCTAAGGTTCGACGTTACTCACCCTTGTTAATCATTTTTATCTGGAGTGGATGTTGGCCCCGGGGTTATGATGCAGCTGTAAGGCAATTAATAGTTATCCCAGATATCTACAGTTCGATCCTTAGTAGAAATTTTCATGGGATCGGTTCAGTCACCCCAGGTTCGCTTATTATCTGGTTCATTATTTTTTTATCTGAAGTGGATGTTGGATTTTTGGATTGTCCGTTGTGAGTATTTTTCGATTTATTTAAATTATGGATAGAAAATTTTTATGGGTTGGGTCCTTGGATTCGATGTTATCCTATTAATATTTTTTTAATGTGAAGTTTATGATTTGAATCGATGAAATTATGACAACTTAAATTTTATACTATTTATATTCTCAACCATTATTTTCACTTATTATAAACATCAGTACTCTTATTATTGTTATTGACTTACTTTTCAAGTAAGTCTTTTAAATCGATGTGAAAGTAAAGTTTTATGGTTGATTGTTATAATGATTTACAATTAAAAATAACAATACTCTAAATTTTGAAGTATAGTAAATTTTTTTAAATTTGATTTCTTTTCAAATAATAATTTATAAGAAGTCTTATTTACTAACTTAGTTGGAATACAATTAAGTATGCATGTTGTTGTTTCTAATACATAATCCTAGAATGACATCAGAAGACTTGTATGATTCATCATTGATCTAATAATATCCATAAGTGTGTGATTTTTCGTTTCCAAAACACCTATCCACTCCAGCATTCTAAGAGGTATAAGTTGAGAAACTATCCCATAGTCTTTTAGGTGATCAATGAATTCTTGGCTTAGATACTCGCCACCTAGATCACTCCGAATGGCCATAATCTTCTTGCCACGTTGACTTTCTACATCGTTCTTAAACTCCTTAAACCTGTCTAGAGTTTCAGACTTGTGTCTTATTAAGTAGATATATCCATATTTACTTAAATCGTCGATAAAAGTCACAAAGAAGGTATAAATTCCTCTAGCCTGAACTTGCAACAAGCTACAAATCTTGGTGAAAGGTTTCTTGGTAATTTTTCCTTGTAAATATGCTTTTAATGTATCTATGGGCTCTAATTCAAAAGAACTCAAATATCTATTACTGAGTAATCTGTAAGTACCACAGGTTAATTTTGTTGTGGTCAATCAAGTCAAGTTAGGTCATGTTGATTTTTAATCCTTGTGTCTAAGTGTGCAAGAGCTTAAAAGCAGAGGAAGTTGAGCAGAAGACATAGCGATCAAGAATGATTGCACGGGAAGGAAGCCAACGAGCTCGGTGCATCCGAGGGATATGGAGGTCTACGGAAGAGTACGTTGGTGGAGCGAGAAGGATCCACGTAACATTCGAGGGATGAGAGAAACCGAGGGAAGCACGCTCAAGGAGAGCAAAGGGTTCGGGTGATCCGAACTATGGAAGGCCCGAAAATCATCCAAGAAGACCCGCCGTAAAATTGGTCAGCAAGGTGTTGACTAATTGCACTCGGGTGCCCCTATACATAGGGGCGCCCGGGCTCTCGGGCGCCTGTATGCATAGGGGCGCTCAAGCGCTCGGGTGCCCCTATGCATATAGGTGCCCAAGAGCCAATTCTATCTACTTGCTAGCCATTTGCAAACGTTGCGTTTCGGATAACTCTCAAGCCACGTGTCAGGCACCCTCAACCATTTGGGCGCCCCTATAGTGCCACGTCAGCATTCGGATAGAGTTAATTGGGACTATAAATAGGCCTCCAGAACTCAGTTCCAATTCACTTATTCACTACAAATGAATTCTTTATAATTTTTCACTGTTTTTCTGAGTTTTTATTGTGTAAGAGGCTTCTTCGCCCGAATAAGTTTATTCAAGAGAATTGAGCTACATTTTGCCTTAGATTAGCAACCTCTCCGGTTGCAAACCAAGTTGTTGAAAACCAAAATTTTAAAGGGTCTCTTTGTAAATTAGGGACCTAGTTGTGAATAGTGGAAATTGGAGGGCTTATTTACAAAATGCCAAAAACAAATATAAACCCTAAAATCCTCCCAGATTCATTCATTCCCTCTTCCCCCTGTGTTCGTTCCTCGACGCCGAACCCACGCCGCACAAGCGGTTCCACCCCGACGCCGCAACCCCCTCCGACCTTTCTCCTCCTCCTTCATCTTCTCCTCGCGCGAACAAGCCGGCTAAAGCCTTCCCTCGCGTGGAGCCCTAACCGAGTCTCTCCTCGCGTCGTTACCGCGCGCAAACCCTAAGTTGCAGCCCCTATCCCTTGCGATTCTGTTCTCATGCGAGCACGCGATGACGATGTTTCCTTCCCTTAACCATCGCCGGAGAATCCCAGGTCATCTTGGTTAATTTCTCCCCGTGAACCAAGCGACGATTCTCTTCCCCGACCTTTGCTCGTCGTCGACCTCTACAAATTTGGGTAAGTCTCCATCTTCCTTGTTTTTATGGATCAAAATTGGATTCTATTGTTCTGGAATCAAACTTGGTGGATTTGAATGCAGGAGGAAATTTGGTTTTGGTTCTGTGATCACTGTCGTGAGTTTTTTTTTATAATTCTAGGTATCCTATTGTGTTGGTCGAGTTGGATCAATGAAGTGGATTTTGAAGGTTAGGTGCTGGTTAGTAATGGATTTGAGTTTTAGAATTAGTTTTGGGTTCTTTAGTTTCAGGAAGATGGATTGGAGCTTGGTCGTAGAGTGTTGAAATGGATGCTATGTTTCCATAAGAAATGGATAAACAAGTCCATTTTGGCAGTGTGGTTACTGTGAACATCAGATTAGGTTTGATCCTGATTATGTTGCCCCTCTTAGCCGTAGTCCTTGATCTAAGTTCCTTTTGATTTCTATTAGTCGTTTAATTCTAGTTAATTAAAGGAAATGTGATAGAGAGGATTAGGTTGGTAGTAGTGATAGTACCATTAATTTGAGGAATTTACTTAATAACCTAATTGTGACAATTAGGTTAAGAAGGAACCCATGGTTATATTGGATTTAATTAAATAGATGTTGTAATTAGAACATGTCTTAACTATGTTCAGTATAGTTTAGCTAATTTATTATTTTTGTATAAATAGCTAAACTATGTCCTTGATACAGGACCCTGACCTTGGACTCACGTCGTCAATCGTGGGAAGTTCTTCTCGTTACGTTCTACAATAAAAGGCGGGTACTTCTCCTTTGTACTCGAGTAGTTTCTTTTACCTTAAAGCATGACTATTTTATGTCTTATAGGTTGCTTGACCTTATTCTTTGTTGTTTGATATTTTAACATCGCCGTTGATACTTATTCTTTGTTGATCTTCGAGTATTCTAAATTCGTATCTGACAGTCCTCTGTTGGTTTTCTGTTATGTAAAGTGTTGTTTGTACGCGAGCACTTAGAAGTCCATTAAACACAATTAGGTTTATTTGGCATTAGAAATACCCTACCTAGTAGTGTAGGTGCATAATCATTGGTTTTCGATTTCTGGTTGGATGTATTGATGCATCGTTTACTTGTTGGATTTTGGTTGCATCGTTGTTTCTCCGGTTGTTCGTGCATCTCGTAGCATGCACCATATCTGCACGTTGCATACTAACAACTGTTGGGCTTCCATATGGTTAAGCCATTGTTAGTCATTTTGTTGCTCGATTCACTCAACCACTTGTTGTCGTGGTAGTTGTTAGAGTGCGAGCAACTGTCCTGTTATGCCACACATGTTGTAGTTGTAGTTGTAGGCAAACAGTGACACCCTCACCGTTGTTTTCGAGAGATATTAGAGCTGTTGGTGGCTCCCCTTATGTATCGGGGTTTTTGGAGTAGTTGGCTCCCCAGCATCCTGTCCACTCAACCACACCTTCTGTGGTATTTGTTGTTGGAGTGCGTACAGTTGTCACAGCTCTACCCACTCGGTCACATAGATGGGATGTGTTGGCGGCTTGACTGACGTCAGGGGTGACACATGTCATTGCATCATGTGCATACGTATTTCGTTTATGCATTTTCTTGTGATTGTTGCATTTATATGAGCTATGGTTGTTGCACTTGATTGGCATGCATATATTTCTTGGTTTTATTGTTGTTGTGTTGTTTTATACCTGTTTAGTTGTTATTCGGTTTTATAACCAGTTGTTTTATATATGTTATGCATGTTTAGGTTCCTATATTCCTTATGGACTGTACCCTGTTGGATTCTCTACCTATTATACCTTTTTGTTATGCTATGCTTATTGTCTACTCATATACCCGCAGAGTCTGCCCGGACTCACCACCCCTGCTTTCTCTTTTTATTTCAGATAGCAGGTAGATGTATTTCTTGGAGCCAGGAGAGGATCCAGTCACCAGTCCTCGGAGTTGAGTTATTTTCCGTAATTTGGATTAGTTGTTTTATTTCGGTATGGATTTCAGTTTTTGCATTTTATTTGTTTATCAGTTAGCGGACTGGTTTTGTTATTATTATTATAGAGACATTTGAGTTTCTCGTTAGTTGTGATTTCTTCTATGCTTAAGGTGGCTGAGCCACCTATTATCTTTTATGTTGATATAAACTACGTGGTGATGTTTTTATTTTCTGTTATGATGGCTGAGCCATCTTTTGTGATTAGAGTGTATGTATTATTGCCCCAACTTGTCCGCCGTACAGGGGAGATGCTGCTCGATTTTCGAGTAAGCATGTGCCTCTGGGGTCGTGACACCAAGTAAAATTTGTTCACCTCTTTCCTTTCAGTATTGGTTTTTTTGTATATTGTTTATTATTGTTTGAACTAATTAACATCTTTATTTAAGATAAATAAAAGATAACAATTTTTAATTTTCAGGGGCGATTCCCCCCCCCCCCTTGCCGACCTACAATTACCGTCAATTGGTATCAGAGCAAGGACGCTCCAGAAGGACTAATTGCCATCTAAAGCAACTACAAAATGGTTGGACCGGTCATCTACCCGCCAAAGTTCGAGAGGGAGTTCGCGAGTTAGAAGCGCAAGAAGTAGGTATTCTTTAAAATTGATTTTGATTTATTTTTAATTATGAAAAATAGTTTTGTAGCTCCCAAGGACGCCGACGACAAAACCCAAAGATGAAAGCCTATGGACAAAGAAGGAGCAAGCTGACTTTGTGGCGAACGGGAAAGCAGAATTCCATCTGCTAATCATACTACCTACAGAAGCAGTTAACCGAATTGGGAACTACCGATCTGCAAAGGAACTTTGGAAAAATTTCCTTGAACTTCACGAAGGTACCTCCGAAGCCAAACTATCAAAAAGGGTTCTGTTTCAGAATCAACTCGGCAACCTCTGATTGGAAGAAGGAGAGTCAGTAGTTCAACTACATGCTAAACTTAAGGAATTGATTACGGAACTCAACAGCCTTGGATCAGTAAGCAATCGGGACGCTCAAAGGTACACATTGAACACCTTCCCATGGACCTCGATCTGGACTTCAATAATTGACGCATATTACATCTCTAAGGATCATGAGATAAGTACTTTAGAGCAACTCTTTTCTACTTTAAAACTTTACGAATCTAGATGTGCAGAAAAGAGTAAAGCGGATAACATCATCTTAAGTTCGAGAAAGATCCAACATGAACATGACTCTTCTGAAGATGAAGAAAATGTGGTGTATATGGTAAGAAAGGTGTCTAAATATTTTAAAGCTAAAAAATTTAATAAAGTGCAGGGTAAGAAGTAAAGGAAGATCCACTGCTACTACTGTAACGAATAGGGACACATAAAAGAAAACTGCCCAAAGCTAAAAGCAAACAGACCCAACAAGGCAAAACATAAAAATCTGAAGGCAACATGGGATGAGTCCTCATTGGAAGATTCAGATCTCGAGGAACACGCCAGATTTACATTGATAGCTTCACACCAGGAAGATGAGAGCATCGACGAAGGGGAGCCACGTCAGAAGATAGCAGCGACGAAGGGGGACCTTCTTATTTCAAAAAAGATATGGTAAGTGAGGTATATATTCTGTTGGTGCAAGTTGCATCAATGATATTCCTCTTTAAGTGTTTTAATGTTTGACAATATACTTAAGTCAGTGATACAATGAATAGACAAAGGGGAGCAAAAGTGAAGTAACCAAAGCTGAAGAAAAGTTCTAGTTAAACTAGGCATCGAAACCCTAAGTCCCAGCGAAGGGATGCTGGGCACCTAGCGAAGGGTTGCTAGGTATCGAAACCTCAAGACCTAGCGAAGGGCTGCTAGGCACCTACCGAAGGGCTGCTAGGTATCGTAACCTTAAGACCTAGCGAAGGGCTGCTAGGCACCTAGCGAAGGGCTGCTAGGTATCGTAACCTTAAGACCTAGCGAAGGGCTGCTAGGCACCTAGCGAAGGGCTGCTAGGTATCATAACCCTAAGACCTAGCGAAGGGCTGCTAAGCACCTAGTGAAGGACTACTAGGCATAGAAGACCTAGCGAAGGATTGCTAGGCACTAGGCGAAGGACCACTTGGTAACAAAGACCTAGCGAAGGGTTGCTAGGCACCTGGCGAAGGACTGCTAGGAAATTAAGTCTTGGTCCAAGGGACTAAGCAACTTAGCTGAGCGATGACTAAGGACAGGAGTAGAGACGAGTCGGGGTTCGAGCGTCTCGAGATCCGGAGTAATCGGAGGCTAAGCAAAAGTCCATCCGAAGGACTGGGTGGCAACCGTCTCCTGAAAGGAGTAGGTGAAGGGCGAGTTCTCGGGGATAGGAAGTCGTGCCGGTTCGACCTAGGGTTTCGTGCAAATCCGAAGTCCGAACCAAGTCCTTAAGACCACTATTATATGTATCTATGCTTTATGGTTGTATATCTTGCAGGTACCAAGATTGGAAGATGGAGCAGCCTGCTAAAAGCCCTAGCCAGGGCGCCCTCATGCACCAGGGCGCCCTCATGCACCAGGGCGCCCTGGCCAGCAACCTGGTTCGCTGCTGCGAGTCCGAAGCAAGTGGATAAGCGTTGACTAGGTTCAAGATAGGCGCCCTGATGATCCGGGGCGCCCTGGTCAAAGCTGTTATCAGCTGCGGCGAGGTAGACGCAGGGATAAAGCTTGACCGAGTCTTCCGGGGCGCCCTCGGCGTCCAGGGCGCCCCCAGGAGGCCTATATAAGGGGTCTCGACCCCCTTGCTTCAGACACAACTTCCAAGAGTGATTCTGATCATTCCGACCGACGACAACACACTAAAAACAAGGCTCTACGACCGGGAGGCTCCAGGAGGAAGTGCGCGGCACTTCGGAGGTCCAGATCGGCCAAGTTTCATATTTGTGTTCGGTTTGCTTTTAATTATTCCGCACTTTAATTTTCAATATCTTTTTGTAATTGCAAACTGTAAGACGGGTTTTCTCCGCCTCCAGAAATTCCGGAAAGGAGACCAATAGTGGACTCACGTCGAGTACATAGGCCTTGGACGTACTGACCCAGGGGGGTCGGGAACCAAGTAAATAAATCCCGCATGTCATTCTGTTCTGCATTTATTTTTCTGCTTTTACTTTTCCGCTGCGCTACTAATTTTCTAAGTCTAGAACGAACGAGTTTTTCACGAGGTTTCCGCGAAAGATTTTCAAGGTCGATATTCACCCCCCCCCCTCTATCGACGGCACCGGTCCTACATATTCTACCTTCTAATCAATTATATTTTAGTATTAAGCAAATGGCAAAATCTATATGTAAATTGAAAAATAAAAATGTAGAATTAAAAAGAAAATTATCTTCTTTATGCCCATTAGAAATATATGATAAGTTAAAATTTGAAAATAAAAAATTAGAAGTTCAAATTGAAAAATTATAAAATAACTGTGCATATTTAAATTGTTCTCGAAATTTAAAAATTAGATGTTATCGTAAACATAATTAGTTTTTTAAATTTCACAAGGGCTAAATTATAAAAATTCCCAAATCATATATTCCATCAAAGTTGCTGATAAATTCTATTGGTAAAAATTTATATTGGATTCCTAAATCTGTCTTAATTGTTAAAATTTTTTTGTCATGTAAAGATTATTTTTTTGGTAATTAATATTTAGTTTGATTAATATATATTTTTCTTATATATTTCTTGTAGAAAAAGTTAGTTTAAGATTTTTTTAATGATAGAAATTGCTTAGTTCTATCTACAAAAATCTTTTTGGAAATTTTAACAGATAAATGGATTTATTATAATTTTTTATTCATAAATATATTTTTAAATTTTTAAAATACTTAAAAACTTAATTTCATCGAATCCAATTTTTTGAGAACTGGAGACTATCTACTAAGTCTTGAGAAAAATTTTCAAAATTATTTGATGTCGAAATTAAATTTTAAAATTATTTTTCAAAATTATCATCATGGAATTCAAAATTGATTTTCAAAAAGTTAAAAATCATTTTTATTTTAACAATTTTCTAAAGACAATTCTATGAATATTCTAACTGATAAAAAAATTTGATAAATTTTTGAATAAAAATTAATTTTTTCAAAATTAGACTTTACATTATAAAAATTAATTTTCAAGCAAATTGAAAACATCGATTTTCTGAAAACCATTTATTGTGTTAAAAATGTGATCAAAAAGTTTTAAAAATTTTGGGTGTAGATTTAGGTTTTTATAAATTCTTGTAAGTGCTATTTCCCTTAACATGTTTTAAGTTTTTGATGTGATCAAAGGGAGAAAAATAGGATTATGTTAAGGGATAATCTTAATTTCAAAATTTTTTTTTGGTACTGACATTATCATTTATTCATTCCTTTTTTATGCTTATTTACCCTAACTTAACTCGGATTGATGCATATAAAAAGGCTGAGATTGTAAGTATCCGAGGTTAGTTTTGATATGGTCAACCGAGTCAAGTTAGGTCCTGTTGGTGTTTAATCCCTGTGTATAAGTGTGCAAGAGCTTAAGAGCGTAGGAAGTCAAGCGGAAGATACAGCAGTCGAGAAGGATGGCGCGGGAAGGGAGCCAACGGGCTCGGTGCATCTGAGGGATGCGGAGGTCTGTGGAAGACTACATCAGTGGAGCGAAAAGGATGCACACGACGTTCGAGGGTTGAGAAGCAGGGGAAGCAAGCTCGAGAAGAAGGTCGGATGAGGGTTCGCAAGAAGACCCAAGAAGACCCGCCATAAAATTAGTTAGCAAAGTGTTGACTAATTGCACTCGAGCACCCCTATGCCTAGGAGCGCCCCCGGGCTCTCGGGCGCCCATATGCATAGGAGCACCTGAGCACTCGAGCGCCTCTATGCATATATGTGCCCGAGAGCCAATTCTATCTGCCAGCTAACCATTTGTGAACATTACGCTTCGAATCTCAACCACTTGGGCTCCCCTATAGTGTCACATCAACATTCGGATAGAATTGATCAGGGCGATAAATAGGCCCTCAGAGCTCAGTTCCAATTCGCTTATTCATTGTAAATGAATTCTTTGTAATTTTCCATAGTTTTTCTAAGCTTTTATTGTGTAAGAGGCCTTCTCCGCCCCAAGGAGTTTATTCAAGAGAATCGAGCTACATTTTGCCTTGGATTAGCAACCTCTCCAGTTGCAAACCAAGTAAAATCCGTTCGCCTCTTTCCTTTCAGTATAACTTTATTTTTTTGATATTATTTATTATTGTTTGAACTAACTAACATCTTTATTTAAGATAAACAAAAGATAGCAATTTTTAATTTTCAAGGGCAATTCACCCCCCCCCCCTTTGTCGACCTACGATCACCGTCATAATCTAACGATGTGTTTCTTGGTTATATGACCAAGGCTACAGTGCCAAAGATATGTCAAGTTTAAATCATATGATTTCTGATTCTTGCTTTCAGTATAATATATCAATTCATCTAAGTTAAGAACATAAAGACCATTATTCAATGAATCATTCTCATACAGTATATTATTCAAATAAAAGGAACATAACTTGTCTTTGAATTGAAAAACAAATCCCTTTGGCTGCAAACTCGATATTGAAATGATATTCTTTGAGAAACTAGGAACAAAATAGCATGTTTCTAAATTCAAAACAAGTTCAATTGGCAAATTTATTGAATAAGTTTCTTACAACTAATGCAACAACTCTTGTCCATTAGCTATTCATAGGTTCATCTCGCCCTTAGACAATTGTTTATAGACACTTAAACCTTGCATGTTCACACAAATGTGAGAACTACTTCAACAATCTATGACCCATGATAAAGAAATAGAAAGATTACACTCTATCATAAAGATACCTGAAAGATCCGTTCCATTGATATTCTTTTTCATGAAAATATAGTAGTTGTTCTTCTAATGACCTTTCTTGCCACAATGGAAATACATGGTCTCCTTCTCATCAAATTGGGGACCTGCAACCCTTTCTTAAGCTTCTTTTGAGCTTAATATCTAGCACTTGTTGGTCTTTTTGACCATCATTGCATGCAATGAAGGATTTATCTTCATATCCTTCTCAGTAGTTTTTAGCATTGCCATCAGATCAGTCAAACTCTTGTCCATGTTATTCATGTTAAGTTCAATACAAACTGGGAAAAAGATGGAGATAGTGACGATAAGACTAGATCAGCAGCCAAGTTCTAGTCCAACTTGGAACCCAAGCTCTTGAGTCTCTCTATGTACCCGATCATCTTGAGTACATGAGACTCAACTTGGTTTCCTTCCACCAGTACGATATGAAATAGTGCTCAAGAGGTTTCATACCTCTCTACACTGATACTCTTTTAGAAGAGCTAACGCAAGTATTGATCAATCTCTCTAGAATTGATGTTCTTATATTGTCTCTACAACTCAAGAGACATAGAAGACAACATGATGCATTGTACATCCAGTGCATCTTCTATATACTGATAATAATACGATTGATCTTCTTCCGAAGTATCGGGCGTAGGCTCTTTCAGTGGTTCGTCTTCGAGCATGAAAATTTTTCTCTCATGTCTAAGGATGATTTTCAGTTTCCTATAACAATCCAGGTAGTTGGAATCAATGAGGGTATTCTCTTTCTCGAGAAAGCTTCGCAGTGAAAGGGTACTTGTGTTTGTCATCTAAAATATAATAATTAAAGCATAGTTTTAGTATTCATGGAATATATTTAATAAAAAATTTTATAACTCCTATTATTTTATTCAAATCCAACAACTCCCACTATTAGAATTAAAAATTGGTTGGTAACAATTCCTAGTATGACCGAAACCTTGAATCATATTGTATACACACACCTAAGTTGTACCTATAAGTTACATTCATCAAGTAGACCTAAACTTGCCAATCAAAAATGTATGTGACTTCCGGTATATTCTTATCGAGTCTTATAATCTTTCAAACTCAATACTTGCCCCTCAAATCAATTTACCTTAGTTGAGCTAAATAAGTCAATGAATTCGAGTTAAGTTGACCCACTAATAATTATGATAAATTATAGAAGTTTCGACACAAACCCACGGCTGAGTTGTACCGACTTATGTAAAACTCTAACTATCAACAAAATTATTAATGGAGGGCTATAATAAATCTTGACTTAATATATTTAAGGGATTTTATAATTATTAGAAATGTCTCACCATTAATTTACTTCTTGTTCATTTGCACAATCTCATTACAATATTTATCACCATTAATCTTGATGTAATCACGTTCTTTGGCCATAACTTTTCATTGTGTCTTGATTCTTTGTTTATTATTCAAAATAATCCTCAATAGCATTTTAAGATAAATAGGCCTTAGAAATTTTAACATGTTAATATAATTATGCCATAAGGAAATTATATCTAAGTGATAACATATATTTCTTTAAGGTTTGATAGACAAAATTCATTTCTATCTTGCAATGCAATGTTAAGGCATATAACTTGAAATAAAGGAATCAAAAATATCTTTGAAATCTCTCGAAACACTATTCCAAAAAAAATTGAAGAAGAGGTTTCTTACTATATATGATCCAACCACGAATTAGCTCTGATACCACTATTGGTATCTAAAGCGCATCGGAATATTTAAATAAATCAAAGTTTTCCCGTTCATAGATCGCTTCACGATACATATAATTTTAAACAAAATAGCATGAAATGAAACATATCTCATAGTCCTTGATAGACGTGAATGATATCGCAAACAAATGAGAGACTCATGTATGACTCCTCTAATGGTATCGATGCACATTAGATCATGAACTAGACATGATCCGTTTGATGCTAACCTCTTGATTGACAAAACTTTTTGAAAGCACTATAGATCTCTTTCGTTGGAAGGAAGGGAAAAAGATGTGTCTCCAAGGAAAGAAGTACGTTGCCAAAAGTTTCATCGGAGAAGTGCAGGGAGAGAACTTTCCAAATCTTCTAAGGGTGGCCTACTTATAGCCTCCCAGGAATATGAAAAGGTGTGACTCTTTAACTCTCCAAGGAAGATGAAGAGGTGTCTCGTCAAAATATTGGAAGATGATAAGTTTTGCTATCCGAATTCTCCAAGATAATAATCAAGAGTATGGCTTCTCAACTTTCCAAGAATCATCATGATGTGGTTATCTAAATTTCTAAGGGAGAATTGGAGAGGTAGCTATATATATATGATCTTGATCTATTATAGCTTTCGATATTTCAGAATTAATTAATAATCTAATTAATTGTTATTCAGAAATAATAAATTAATTAAATTTAATATCCACTAAAGTAATTAATTATAAATGATCTTCATGTCTATATGCTATGTTCAACCCTCTATGTTTCATATATGAAGGCAATGTAAATTTATACACAAACTAAGGTAACTATCTAACAATAATTTTTAGTCAATCAATGTGATAAAATATTAGTTATAAATTATAAACTACCAAAAATCGATTATTGTGTAATTCAATCTCTTCATCAACCTATATACCAATTAATTCAATACACTATATTTCATCATTAAATTAATTATTTTACTTGATTTTCAAGATATAATAGACTTCTCTTAAATGATAAAGTATTCCTCCCATGACCATTGATCTAAGTCACTAATATCTCTATAAAGTAGCCAAGATTTTAACTCTCTAATATAATAGAGCGACGAATCCTCTATTGACTCATCACTATTCTTTACGCTTTGTCATATACCCAACTATCATATTAATCACAATCTGATTAAAAATTATTTTTAATGGAGTCAAAGTACATAACTCCATGCATAAAATAAATGAAAATATCAAGTTAAAAGATCAATTACACTCGTTGATAAGAGGACAACTCATGATAATTAATATGCAATCTCTTCTCAAGTGGGTTATATCTAGTGTATCTCTAAACTCAAAGCACTTCTAAGTATAACTTAGATATTCATCCCTCAGTCTGTCTTGACCTAGTCATACTTGGTACTAATCTAGATATCTGTCCCTTCTAGATATATATTTGATAAAGTTCTATTTTCAAATATAACTATAATTAATTTCTGATGGCAAAAGGTGATTCGTTTGCTCTCAGCGCCCTCGCCAACTCGTCTCAGGGTTAACACGAAAGAAGTAAATTACGGAGACTATTAGTCCCGATGTTGTGGAATAACTATAATTGATTCATGAGCGTATAGAAAAATGAGCAATTAATAATAAATATTTAATATTATTAAATAATTATTCACAGATACATTAGTAATTAATGCCTTGACACGCACGTACACTAACAACTCCAACTCCCAAAATCTTAAGTAGCTATAGCACAAAATTCAAATTAAAGGCATCTCAATGTAAAATTTTTGAAAAAAAAATTATGAAACAAAAAAGTTAGAAAAAAATTCTAACCATAGTAGACATGAAGTTTAAAATTTTAATTTAAAAATAGGTTTGATATTTTAAATTTATTTATTTTTCTTTTGAAGGTGAAGTCAACTATTAATGGCAAGATAAATTTTACATGTGACTTTTTCAAAATAATTAAAAATGAATTATTATATAAAGTATTTAATAATAATAATTTATTTTACTATTAGTAATAATTAAAGTTGTATTTTAAAATATACAAATGACTATAATTAAACGGTAAAGTTGCTTTAAATCTTTAATGGGGAGTCAAACTTTGCATTCACTTCCCACATAAGTTTTTGTTTGTTTGTGCTCCCTAATGGAACTGAGTATAAAAGGGTAAAAATTGAGTATACATCAATGAAAACTGAGTATAAAAGAGTGAAACTTGAGTATAAAAGAGTGAAAATTGAGTACAGGGTTATTGATGTGGTGGATGCAAACTGCCATACTCAGTTTTTTAACTTTTATACTCAATTTTTTTCAAATAATACTCACCAAACATTACATCAGGGACTGTATGCAAAGAAATGTTTGGGTAGGGATTGCATGCAAAGTTGACTTGATAAGTGGGGAGTTTAGGAAAATTTACCCATTAAATTAAATCAATATTATAAATAAATTAAATTAAAAATCATTATTAATTAAAATATTAAATAAAAATTATATAGAGATATTATATAGAGACAGTAGGTTTTTATATTTATGATGTGACATTGATATGACATATTTGTAAAAAAAAAAATTAAACTAATTTAGATGTTTAATCATTGAAGATGTCCTAATAAGTTTTTTATATTTTTAATGTGGAATCCATGCAATACATTGAAAATTATTAAAAAAATCTCCTTTTAAAGTTTAACTATAGGAGATCATCTAAGTAAAAGTCAATTCTCGCGTGTTTAGATGCACTATCTGCTTAGATGAGTAATAAATTACTTTCTACTCTGCAAATGGGATTATGATTTATGTCTTTTTGCAAAAAAAAAAAAAAGAAAATTGTACTGGAAGAAGTTCATCATCTCCCTTCAAAAGGAAGGGAAAAAAACAAAAATGTCACTCGATCTGTAGCACTGCGACAGCGAAATTTAACAAGTAGATTAGTCTATGTCCTTCTCATCTCTCTTTATATGTGGTCACAATAGTGTATATGTTCACAAGCTTGAGAAGATAACATACGTGAAGCACGCACAAATTAATGGCGCGGCTCTACCTCCCCTTTCTCTGCCTCCTTGTAGTTCTAGGAACCAGCATCTCCTTCTTCCCAATCGCGAAGGCAACGACAATCGCAGGGTGTTCGAAGGCGGAGAGCGACGCCCTTCTCACCTTCAAAGACGGCGTCATCGATCCAGCCAACCGCTTGTCTTCATGGCAAGGCCAAGTAGATTGTTGCAGATGGAGCTACGTGGTGTGCCAAAACATATCGAGTCATGTGCATGTTGTGGAGCTCAACCTCGAAGACGATGACTACTTCAACTACCAAACGGCTTTATCGGGTCAGCTCCTCAATCCATCCTTGCTCTCCTTGACATATTTGAGTCGACTCAACCTCAGTGGCAATGATTTCGGAAGGACCCAAATCCCACAGTTTGTTGGTTCCTTCAGAAGCTTGAGGTATCTTGATCTTTCTTGGACAAATTTTGGCGGGACAATTCCTGCACAGCTTGGGAACTTGTCGACCCTCCTCTATCTTGATCTGAGCTCGTACTTTTCCTACGCTGCAACGAATCAGTTGAATACCAGAGTTGATAGCATGGAGTGGCTAAAACAACTCGCTTCTCTGAGGTATCTCAACATGCACTCTGTGAATCTGAGCGCAGCCTCCCATGAATGGCTACAAGCAGTGAACATGTTGCACTCACTGGAGGAGTTACATTTACCAGACTGTGATCTCATCATGATCCCTTCTTCTCTTTCCTTTGTCAACCTCACGGCTCTTGAGTTCCTAGACCTCGCGTTCAATTTATTCAGGTCCACCTTACCAACTTGGCTGTGGGAATTCAGCAGCCTCTCGAATTTAGATCTACACCGAAATGAATTCTATGGCCGGGTACCTGCTGCAATTGGGAACTTGACGTGCCTTGATAATTTGATCCTTGGACAGAATAATTTAGATGGAGGAACTGCTTTAGCATCAATAGCAAACCTCATCCATCTAAGCACCTTTGATTTCAGCTATAACAACATGAGTGGTGGTGTTCCTGATTGGATAATGCACATGACAAATCTTACTTACCTTGACCTCAGTTTTTGCTCCTTGAATGGTCCGTTTCCCGTTAAGATTTCAAGACTTTCCAATTTGGCCTATCTTGATCTCTCTTCTAATTCATTACAAGGTACCGTCTCCGAACTCCATCTTGCCAATTTAACAGCACTGGAAGCATTGTATTTGTCCAACAACTCCTTGTCGATTTCGATCAATGAGGAGTGGAATTCTAGTCTGCAACTCAAACACATCGGACTCGGTTCTTGCAACCTGGGAGCTCATTTTCCTCGATGGCTCAAGCGGCATAGATCCATTGTGTCACTGGATTTTTCAAATGCGAGCATTGAAGAAGCTTTGCCAGATTGGTTGTGGAGCTCTTGGCCAGCCCTTGGTGCATTAGATATCTCTCATAATAAGATAAGTGGGAGTTTGCCAGAATCCTTGGAAGGCATGGAGGAGCTGCAAATCATTATGGCAAGTTTTAACATGCTTCAAGGTGGCGTTCCAACTTTGCCGAGTTCGATGCGAATACTGGATCTTTCTAATAATTCATTGTCAGGGTCACTACCAACAACATCAGCAGCAGAATATCTTTCAGTTTTGTTACTAGCAAACAATCAAATCAATGGAAGCATGCCATCCTACTTCTGCAATATGACATATTTGCGTTACCTTGATCTTTCAAACAACCAAATAGAAGAGGAAATCCCATCATGTTGGAATTCACCAATGCTCATGTTCTTGAGTTTGTCCAATAATAATCTCTCAGGTTCGATTCCTCACTTTGCTGTGAGCCAAGGTTTGATGTTTTTGAACTTGAACAATAACAGCTTTTCTGGAGAATTGCCTCCGTCATTGCAGAATTGCAGTTCGCTGACTGTTCTGGATCTTGGTGAGAACAAGTTATCTGGAAATATACCGATATGGATCGGGGTGGGTTTGCAAGTTCTAGAGATCCTCAGGCTTCACTCGAATATGCTCTCCGGTAGCATTCCTCCACAGCTAGCACAGTTGAGTAACCTGCACATCATTGATCTCTCCATGAACCAATTATCAGGGTTGATACCGAGCTCATTTGGAAATTTTAGCGCGATGGTTTCCACTTCAAAATATATTTCTGTCCCATATACGTTAGCATTGATAAGTTTCCCAAAGTTCAATTTTCGGCCAACAGTAAGCGTTACGCTTTCTGTAAAGGGACAGGAACTCAGATATTCGAGGAGTACAGTAGATCTTGTAAAGAGTATGGATCTTTCCAGTAATGATCTAACTGGCAAAATCCCCAAAGTACTCGGAGCACTTGTGGCACTTCAAACGCTGAATCTGTCAAGAAATAAACTACAGGACCGAATTCCAGATGTGTTTGCTGGGATACGGTATTTGGAGACACTTGATCTATCATTCAACAATTTGTCAGGTGCCATTCCTGAAAGCTTGTCAAGATTGAGTATGCTGAGCAGCTTGAATCTGTCTTATAACAACTTATCAGGAAGGATACCATCAAGCAATCAGCTCCAAACGCTTGGTGACCCCTATATTTATGCTGGCAATGCCTATCTCTGTGGACCTCCGGTTTCGAACAATTGCTCGGCTACCGCTGTTGAGGACCGAGAAGCCATGGATTATGGGTCTGAATTGGCTGTCTTGTATGTTGGCTGTCTAATAGGATTTGTTGTGGGGCTTTCTGGTGTGTTTATCCTTCTATGCAGGAAAAGTTGGAGGTATTACTACTTTGAAATGATTGACAAAGTTTATCACCGTTTCAGGGTAAATCGATGGCGATCAAACATCGTTCAACTAGGGGACGCATGTTGTGCTTAAAACAGAATCTTGCAGCATTAAATAAATATTGTAAGTGATTAGAACAATGTAATATAATGTGGAAACCGAACCTTGTAGATGTTCATTCTATAGATGATCAAATGCTGGATAATTGACTTGTGTTTAATTTTATTTTACTTGCTCAGTATGTTTTTTTACGTGTATGAATCTTTTTAGCTATTATCTGATATCCATTGTCTAAACTGTATTCATGATAATCAGGATTTTTTTTTTCTTGAAAGAGGCAAAATAATGATTTTAAAATAAATTTGAAAGATGTATAAAACTTTATCATCTCCACCATTAGCTATAGTTTACATTCTCGTTGATATGATTAATTCCTTTCGAGTCCGGCTGAAATGAATCTTCGTCGAGCAACTTCAGCAAAATGATAAGATCTAGCCCTTATTCCATTGGCTTTCTGAAAAAAAATGGAATAATGGAAAGTAAACAGAGCTAATTGTTGAGATGGCAGTTGTAGAAATCCAAGGAAACAGAGAAATAGCAGTATTATTATCTAAGAATTTTCCTAAATCAATATGTTATCAAATAATTGATATCTTCGCATATATCGGTTGATATTTCTTCACATCTGAGTAGTAATCTTTAAAAGTTTCACCAATTATAAAAAGGTAAGTCATCATTGAGGTTCTTCACATTGTTCTTTTAACATCAAGCCTAGTGCTTCAGAAATAGATGATCTACCTAATCAATGATTATGAAAAAGATGAATGTGGCTTAATGGACTTAGTTTAAATAACGATAAATGAGTGATTGAATAAAAAAAGTTTTGACATCAAAACAATGTTGCACAAGGTAACTCCATGTCTGACTCAAGCGACAAGTGGAATAATAGTTTATCAGTTTGGCAGCAAACTGAAAAACTAACTACACGAGTGACTTTCATCAGGCAAAGAGTCATTATGTGCAACACTGTTCTAAATATCCAATTTTTGTCATTCAAATATTTCGTTATCACTATTTAAGCCAAGTCGATTAAACCATATATAGGAAGATCAATCATTTCTGATCGCAAGGATAAATGTCAAAAGAACAATATGAAGACACTCAATGATGGCTTTCCTTGTACAATTGGCAAACCTTTCAAAAACTAGCATTCAGATGTGTAAAAATATCAACTGAGACATGCAAAACATCAATTGATTGATAGCATCAATACTGACTTGTGAAAACTCATTTGATAATAATATGTTATATGTTATTCCTCTATTTACTTTGTTTTCTACAACAATCATCTTAAATTATAGCTTTGTTTACCTTCCTTTCATTGAACTTGATCTCAATTGCACTGAATGAATTTATTCACACGAAGGACGATGGCTTTCATCTTGTGGCATCATACTGAGTTGTATTGTGGCATCATACTGCGTAAGCCAAATTTGATATGAAAATTTAGGGCACTCTTCCTCCTACAAATTGTATTGCGATTAGTCCCAACAAGGGATAATAAAAGGTGACTTCAAAAGATTTAAGTTGAAGGGATTGGTATCCAATAGTTAATGTCATTTCGTCTAGCAATTGATATTATGAGGAAAATTAAAAAACACAAATCATCAACAGAATGAACAAAAGTAAACAGGGCATGAGAAGTCAAATTTTACAAGAATAGGACAATAATTAAAGATGAAAAAATAATTAGTAATTATAAGAATGAAAGAACAATTTAGGAACTAAAATTAAGAAGATAATTTCTATGAAGCAAAAATGAGTAGAGTCTAATGAAAATACCAACAAAGGCCATTTCTTTTGTATAATCGTATGTTATGGCCAATGTTTTTGGAGAATATATAGAGGGAGAAAGAGTATTTAGAATTGGTTGGTTATAGTAGTTTGAATTAAAATATAAAAAAAAACTTTTTAATGAAATTTATTTCGGTTGTGCGCTCATCAATTCTTTCGTCTTTATTGAAAAAAGAAAAAAAAATCATTCGAACCCAACACATTAACAACTTCTACTATGGACCCCCTATCAATTTATACTAAATAGCACCTACAATCATTTTTTATTATTTGCTTTAAGAGAAAAGGAAGAAATTTAATTCCAATTTTTTTATAAAATTTTATTTTCGTATTAATCAAAGAGACATGAAAAAAATAAACTTTAAAGCAAATGCAATTAGTCTATTTTCATATTTTATTGTTTTACCTATATTATTTTATTTTTTAAATATTTTCTCCCCTCTAGCTAAAAGCAAATGCAATTAGTTTATTTTTATAGTTAATCCTTCCCTATTTGTTAGCCTGTTTAATTAAGATAAAGGTTAGTAAGTGATCCTGTCGCGAAGTGGGGTGGTGGTCCCGTGGGCCAGACGGGCCTCCTTGGTGGCACAAGCCGTCGAGGTGGCCGGGCGTGGACCACGCCGTGCCGCGTCCCTGCAAAACAGTGACCGTCAACAAATCCGCCGGGGAAATCCCCGGTCAGGCACTCCGACGGTCAAGTCAGTTTTCCAGGACAGATGAGTGGAAACTGAATCGAAATGAGGCAAGGGATGCGAGAACTCGCGCGCGCCTACCTGCGGTAGAGGGAGTGCCAAGCTTATATAACCAGGGGAGCTGACAACCCTTGTTCGTATTGACGAGACAAAAGTGTGGTAGCTGTCAGCCCGTAGGGAGCACTGCGGAACGGCGCGGCATGGCGCGGGGTGCTAGAGCAGTACGAGAGTCCTAAAGCGCAGTACGAGGGTACTGGATGGGCGGATTAACCGCGTAGAGATGTCAGAGGTGGATAGGACATGAGGAACCCCGTTAGAGGGGGCATACCCTGTATGTAAGGATGAGGGGCGTAAGGGCGAGACAACCTGTACCCCGAGCGCCGACTGGCTAGTCCGAGTGTTGGGGACCGGGTCGGGTAAGGACCAGGGAGCGTGGGCATCCACGCGTCCGACTGATAGAGAGAGAGAGCGCAGGGTACGCCCTAGGTCGGGGGTTGCCACGAGATGTTTACCCGGTCCGAGTTGGGCATCCAGTCTGAATGATGGCAATAGAGAGAGAGTGTGGATAGCTACCTGCTGGCGGTGCCAAACCCTGCTCTGAGTTGGGATAAAGTCTAACAGCACGGGCCATCAATCGTCTATCTGGTCGGATGGCTGCAGGATGACCCGATCGCCTTCGTCGAGGGTCTGATCGGCCCCATCCTCCCTCCTTTCTTTGGAGGGATTTACGGGCGCAGGGATCTACCCGTCGATTCTGCGGTTGATCTGTCTACCAAGCCTTCTTAGCGCTCGGCTGGCCTGTGGGCTCGGCCTATGCCCCTACCCATAGGCAAGGTCGGAATCATAAGCGTCCCCCTCGAGTCTAGTCGAAGGAGGCGGCGAGTCCGACTGACTGGACCATCTCCTATTTAAATGAGCCTGGCGCGCCGGGGGGTCCTGGTACTGCTGGGGGGGCTTCTCCACAGGCTAGTCGAAGCCTAGGGATCTCGGTCGGTTGGTGAAGCCACCTTGTTTTTCGCTGGTGACGGCTCAGTATCCCTGAGCAGCTGGAAACTCTTATTACTACCGCTTACAACTGGGGAGAGTTCCACGTGTCTCGTCCCCATGCCTCCTATCACCGAGGTATTTTCCGTCCGCTCCCCGAGGAATGAGGTGGGGCGTGAGTCGCATGATTTCCTGGGCCCTGCTGGGCCTGCTTACGCGGCTATTACCGCCCGCTGCCTCTGCAGTGGCCCACCACCAGATAGCCCCGTCACCCTACATAACTGAGTAAAGCCCTTTTGTCTTTCACTCCGGCGTGTTGCCTTCTCTTCTCCGACTAGGGTTGCGGCTACTCCTTGGCGCTCGACGCTTCTTCTCGTGGACTGGACGCCCTACCCTCTTCGTGTCGCCATGGCTTCTTCATCTCGCAACCCCCACCCTTGGTACGTCACAGTGAGGTCCGCTCTCACCCGTGGCGATCTTGAGGCTCTTAAGACGGCGTTTCATATTCCGCCTGACCATGACGTCCGGTTGCCTTCTCCGACTGATCAACCGGCTACCTCGCCAAGGCACTACATTACCATTTCGCGGGATCACCTGCAAGCAGGCCTGCGCTTCCCCGTTCATCCCTTCATCGCTTTGGTATGCCGCTACCTTCACATCAATCTATCTCAACTGACTCCCAACTCCATCCGCCTTCTATGTGGGTCCGCCATCATCTTTCTGTTGTATCGCCTTCCCTCACCAGCCGAACTTTTACACCACTTCTTCTATCTGAAGAAGCAGGAATGGGGCGAGTTTGTTTTCCAAGCTCGCTCTGAGACTTCCTTTCTCTCTCCTCTTCCTTCCGCCAGCAGGGGTTGGAAGGAAAGATTTTTTTCATCCGTCCCGTGGCCTTCCCGACCTGGCCGCTTAACTTTCGACGGAATTTTCCTCGAATGCCCCCTCATCACACGGATCCCCGGCAGTTCCCTACCTTCAAGCGCGCCCTTTCCTTGTTCAGGGATAGACACTTCCCAGTCGGGCTGCTTCTGGCCGAGGACATCTTGTCCGCTTTTGGCCTTAGTCCAGCGTCGTCCATCCGTCCTGCTTCCTTAGGTAAGTAATCCTTCCCTTCTCCTCGCCCCTTGCTATTTTTGACTCCTGCTTATTGGCCAGCTAAGATGATGTACCCGGTTGCTCCTGAGGGGGGTTACGGGTTAGGGACCGCCGAGGAACTGGAGGCACGTATTGGGGCGGTGATCGAGGAGCAGCGGGAGCAGGATGCGGAGCAATGGGTCGTGCAAGGATTGCGCTCGTCACTGCTGGCCGAACAGGGAACTTCTCCATCCGGCTCCCCTTCTCTTACCTCCTCTTCCGAAGAGGGGAAGACTCCTCAGTCGGGCTCAGAGGATACTTAGCCTCTGAGCCATTCCTTGTGGCGTCCCGGGGGGCGCCGGCTCTATATCCGCCTCGGCCGACCCCTTGTGGGCTTCCTCCAGTCGACCTAGAAAAGACGGAGGGGTGAAGAGTCGACTGCCTCCCTTCCAGCGCTACCACCCCGCCTCCTGCGGGGCTACCAATGGAGCTGACTGTGTTGCCTTTGAGGGAAGAATCCCCGCCCTGCCAGGAAGGGCCTACCATCGAAGGTCTGCTACATATGCTATCGCCCTCGTTGTCCGACTGGAGCCTGAACATGATAGTACCGGGCGATGCCACCTCCATGCGGTCCAGAGACGTCCGGCTATACGGTCCGATTTTGAACAGGTTCATGGCTGGCTTGTGGGCGAGTGGCTCAGCAAGCCCCAGTGTCTGGGCGGACGACTTCATGACCTCGGCTACCCAGGTACGTGTCCATTGGTTGGGGCGTGTCTCATTCCTTCTTTTGCTGATGGGTTCTTAAATTTCTGGCAGTCTTGGGCCCAGAGATACAGCATGAGTGTAGCTATGTTGACTCATGCCAAGGCCCGGTGTCGCGCTGAGTGGCATGTGGAAGACCTTGAGGCTCGGCTCCGACACACCTAGCTGATTTCATATGATGATTCATTGAACGGCTTAAGGGCAGAGGTTATCGGCCTCCAGGACGTGTTGCGCCAGACCCATGAGGAGCTAGAGATCGCCAAGGCTCAGATCGCGGCTGCTGACGCTGAGGTGGTCCGAGCGCAGGAGCGGGTGATCCAGGTCGAACAAGCTCACCTTCATGATCGCAAGCGCAAGGGAAAGTTACAAACGGAGCTTCTGAGAGCCAAGGCATATCTCCACTGGGCCAACAAGGAGATTCACCCCTTCAGGCGCAACTGGCAGCTGAGAAGCAAAAGACGGAGTCGTTTCGAAACCAACTTCAGGACTTGCGTCGCCTTCGTCCAGCTTGAGACGCGGCTCAGGCAGAGTTAGGGGAACTACGTGAACGACAGGCATCCTGGGCTGCCCTGCAGGCTGAGCTAGCGGAGCTACGCACCTATAAAGAGGCTGAAGCGGATCGATTAGAAGCTCACCGATTGGCGTGTCTGAATGCTCCGGCCCATGCTGCCGAGATCTCCCAGCGGTTTATGGAGGTGATGATGCAACATGGCCTCAACGTGGTTCGTCAGCTCAGGCTTGGTGGGTATTTGTCCCTTGATATGCCCTCGGACGCGGTTCGGCTTCTGGACCTGTGCAAGGATCTACCCGACGTGACCGACCGGCTCTTCGAGTGAGGCGAGTGTTTCTGTGTTTCCTATTTTTCTGTGCACGAGGGGCTCCCTGCCTTGATTTTTGCAAAGCGCCTAAGCCTTTAAGTGTGACTATTTCCTTGTTGCCTGCTTGAGATGTGCTTCTTGTCGACCGTGATGGATGTGTGGGGGAGCCAGGCGCACCACTTATTGATGAGCACGACTTGAGGCCGCGGGATGGATGTCCCCCTCCTAGTGCTTGTTTGCGAGGGTCGTTGGCCCTCGTGGGGTGTGCATGGGACCTTGGTTTGTGTCTTAGCGCGAGGGTCCGATCCTTTGATCAGAACCCCGGGCGGAGGATTAGGGGGTGCTAGCCCGTGAGAGTTGTGGTCTCATGGCCGAGTGGGACCCGAGGAGTGTGGGCCGCCACGCGTCCGCTCGGGGCTCGGGCCAAGGGATTAGCGGGAGCTGGCCCGTGGGAGTTTTGGCCTCTTGGCCGAGTGGGACCCGAGGAGCGTGGGCCGCCATGCGTCCGCTCGGGTCTCGGGCCAGGGGATTAGCGGGAGCTGGCCCGTGGCCGTTTTGGTCACCCTTATTCCTCTCTCGTTCGAGTGACTAGTTTGACAACTTATCTATCTACTTTCCGAACACCAGGATCATTTAGGGCCACGTGTCCCCCGCCTATTGGCCTTTCAGGTGTCAAATTATTGCCCGCCTACCTTGGGCAGGGAATGATCCCTCACTGTCTTTCCGTATTCCCTGACCCTGTCTCTTTGCCCAGCCGTAGGATCGACCCTTCCCCCAACGGCTGTGATTAATTGTTGTCCCCTATATAGACTCCAGCGACTATCTCCTTCGCCGCCTCTGTCTTTTCCTCATACTCATTCGTCTTTCCCCTTTTCCTCCAGCCGTCTCCCCTGGTGTCCCGACGCTCTCTTCAGGATGATGCGTGGCTTCCTCACAGCAAAAGCCAAAGAGAGGGCGGTTGTGTTTGAGGCGTCGATGGCCGCCCTGCTCTCGGAGTCTATCCCCGTTCCTTTCGATACCGCTCGACCAGTCACCCTAGCATCTCCTTCTCCGGCATTAAACCCTATCGCCGCCCCCTCCGCAGATAAGGGCGAGGTGTTAGAGGAAAAGGCCTTGGATTCGGACCTTGAGATTTTGTCATCAGCTCCTTCCACCCTGGAGCCTAGCCGCCATCAAGACCGTCCCTGCGACTGCTCACCTCCTTCTAGCACTATGACTGCCCCTCCTCGAGGGACTCCCTCTTCTTCTTCTGTGGCGAGCCTGCCCGCTATGTCGGCGACTGGGCCGGTTGTCCCTATTCCTCCTGTTGCCGCGGGCATCTTGCCTACGCCCCCTTCGCACCAAACTGTCTCTTTGAATGAGCCAAGGGGCCAGCCTTGTCCTGCCCTTCTACTAGGGGCTCCTGCTCCTTGGCACCTACACCGTTTGCCCCGGTGCCTGTCCGCCCCTTAGTCTCTCCTGCCCCAGCTAGCTCGTCAGTCGGGGCGTCTGCTATCCTTCCTTCTTCCATTCCTGAGCGGACCCCAGATCTTCGCCCGATACACCTAGTTCTTCCTTCGCGAGCGGATCTTTCTGCTGCTTACGAGTTTTGGGATCCCGAGCCGCTAGGATCAGATAGAGTGATTCATCTGCATGCTCCCTTGAGCGACCACGTATACCAAGGTCTTCGGTCCTTCGACCACCCAGACCCTATCGCCCGAATTGACGGCCTCGTCACGGATGCTTTTCGAGTATGTTTCTCTAACGGCTTTTGCGTACTTAGCCCTTCCCTGGTTAATCTTCTGCCTTCTTTGCAGTTGACTGGTGCTCTTGTTGGGACCGGGTGCATGTTGACATGGATACGGGTTCGTAATTTTAAAATTTAATTACGTGCAGCGGAAGATTTAGCATAAATAATTTCTTAAATTATTTTAACCACGTATCTAGCATGCAACCTTAAGTTGTGGAGACATGATCATACATTTAAAATTTTGTAGAAAGTAAACTAATTTACTTAATACCACGCGTAACTCGTAGAAAGGGACGAGATCCAACCGTAGCGTCCCTTGGAAGCTCCGCCTCTATTCACGTCCACGCCGAGTTCTCTTCGGGATGACTTCGCAAAGCCACGAGTTTCGTGCCGACAAGAACTACTAGATTCTCCAAAGGCACGACTAGAATATCAAGAGAGAGAGATGGAAAACTAACCACCAAACGAAAATGGAATCAAGATTTCGGGAGGAAGGAAGGAGTCGCGACCCGCTTCTTCTTCTTCGGCACCTTCTTGGTGGAGGTGGCTCACGGCAACTAGAAGGGGCGCCGGCCCTAGAGGAGGGAGAGGGCGCCGGCCCTAGAGGAGGTAGAGGGCGCCGGCCCTAGAGGAGGTAGAGGGAGAGAAGGAGAGAGAGAGGGCTTGCTTCTTAATCTCTTGATTGGAATTCAAGTCTTGCCTTGGTTCCTTTATATAGTAGCCTCTCCATCGCCAAGTCTCCCTTTTAACGGAATAAATTTTTTTCATAAGAAATTTATCTTATAAATTTTCCTATGAATTATTCCGTTATGCCAAGTTTTATTATAACTAAATTTATAATAAAAACAAACACATCTCCCCTTTTATTATGGAATAAATTTTCATAAGAAATTTATTATATAAATTTTTCTTATCATGGAAAAATCAATTCATAATTGATTTTATAAAATAAATCAATCCAAGGTTTATTTTATTTTCCATGAAAATAAATCTTTATATAAATTTCTTTATCCATAATTTTATAAAACAATTATAGAATGATTTATAATTTAGTTTATTTTATAATTTAAATCAAATAATTTGGTTTTCCTCCTTATTGTTGCCGGCCAAACCAAAGAGGGTGGGGACCCTCTTTGGCCGGCCAAATCCAAGCCGTCACCTTACGAATTAAACTCATTTAATTCATCCAATAAGCCTTCAAAAGACTTAGCCATTTTAAGCTTCCGATGTGTCTCTGATAAATTCAAATTCGACTTATCTCCCTTGATTGGAAAATCCAATTTTCAACTCGTTTTAAATCCCTCGGATTACTCGTAGTGCGTGTGACTAAATAGGCTTTCGATTTATGTTGGCCGTCTATAAACAACCAATTATAGAATGATCATGAGTGGCACCTAGTAGTACATCATGACCCCCAATTAATCGAAAGATCAACGGTTGACCTAAGAAGTAATTCTAAAACCCTTCAGCAGCTATAATGAGTCGTGCATCATTCCCTTCACCATCTTATACCCACTTGGTTAAGGACACGGTCTATGTGTGACAGTCCCCACTAGGCTGACTACGTCACACCTAGCCCAAGTAGTGTCTTTCTCGTCCAACATATTCTAGTTACTCTCATGTTTCTGAGAGTTTCATACTCGTAACATGTGATGCTCTGGCCAGAGGCTTCGAGTAACAATCCGACGATAGGCCTTGGGTATACATCTCCTCGTAAGGAGTGGTGAATCCTTTGTAGGCTGTTCGAACATCTTCGGGCACTTCGACTTATACCCAATCATCCTGGGTCCACACCTCCTTGGAGATGCTTGCTTAAGATGTCAAAGTATAAGTCTTCATGACCAAGATGACTTGAACACCGCAAGTCAAAGGAACATCGCACTTAAGCTGCAGTAAGAACTTCATTGACATATCTATATGTAGATTACCATATGAAGTTTTTACAGTCAGTCACTCCAATGAACTAGTTCCCTTAACTAGCATTCATGTTTATCTCTGGACATCCCAATGTCACCAGCCAGTGAGAATCATCTGATTAGAGAATAACCCATGCTAATCTCAACAGAATTGATAGTGTCCGTATTTATCAATTCATTGACTAGGGACAATTTCAATACTTCACAATTGCACATGTAGAGATAATCACTAGTTGTGAATTCATCACAAATTCTCTCATGCTGTGAATTGTATTGCGGACATTCAGTAAATGAGTTTAAGATCTCAATCAAATACACAAACATGTATACTCAAATAGTGAATATTCATTTATTAAAATAAATGATTACAATCATAAGGCGATTGCCTTAGGACACTTCTCTCATATTACTAACAAACTCCCACTTGGCCTAATGTCAATCGCTACGGTATCCAATACCACAGGTTCTAACATGACCCTCAAACTTGCTTTGAGGTAAGGCCTTAGTTAAAGGATCCGCTAAATTCCTTTCAGTGGGAATTTTCTCAATTTGTATATCATTCCTACTTATAATCTCTCTGATCAGATGATAGCGGTGAAGCACGTGTTTGGATCGCTGATGAGACCTTGGTTCCTTTGCTTGTGTAATAGCTCCATTGTTGTCACAGTAAACCGGTATTACTTCATCAATGGTTGGAACCACACCAAGTTCCGAGACAAACTTCTTGATCCAGACTGCTTCTTTTGCTGCTTCCGAAGCCGCAATATATTCCGCTTCCGTGGTAGAATCCGCTACAGTGTCTTGCTTGGAACTCTTCCAACTTATTGCGCCTCCATTCAAAGTAAATACGTATCCAGACTGAGATTTGGAGTCATCCTTATCTTTCTGGAAACTGACATCTGTATACCCACGTATTACCATATCTCCTTCTCCATATATTAGGAACACATCCTTAGTTCTTCTTAAGTACTTAAGGATTGTCTTGACAGCCGCCCAATGATCCATTCCTGGATCAGACTGGTATCTGCTCGTGACGCTCAGAGCATATGATACATCGGGCCTAGTACATAACATAGCATACATGATAGATCCCATCGCGGATGCATAAGGAATCTTATTCATGTAAATCCTCTCGTCTTCTGTGCGCGGACACATAGACTTTGAAAGGTTGATCCCATGCCTGATGGGAAGGTAACCTTTCTTGGATTCCGACATGCTAAACCTTTTTAGCACTCGGTCTATATACGTAGACTGCGAAAGACCAAGCAACCATTTTGATCTATCTCTATAGATTCTAATCCCAAGGATATAGGTTGCTTCTCCCAGGTCTTTCATGGAGAAAGTTTTGGACAACCAAATTTTAACCGACTATAAGACTGATATATCGTTTCCTATAAGTAATATGTCATCGACATATAATACTAGGAATACGACTGCACTCCCACTAACCTTCTTGTACACACAAGGTTCGTCAGGATTTGGTGAGAAATCAAACTCTTTGATTGTCTCATCAAAACGGATGTTCCAGCTCCTGGATGCTTGCTTCAGTCCATATATGGATCGCCGAAGATTGCATATTTTGGTTTTGTCAACCGATGTGAAACCTTCAGGTTGTATCATGTTTGCATCCTCAAGCAGGTTTCCATTAAGGAAAGTTGTTTTCACATCCATTTGTCATATCTCATAATCATAATGAGCTGCTATGGCCAGGAGCATCCGAATGAATTTAAGCATAGCTACTGGCGAATAGGTTTCGTCATAATCAATTCCTTGTTTCTGACGATATCCTTTTGCCACTAATCTAGCCTTAAAGGTAACAACATTACCTTCCATGTCGGTTTTCTTCTTGAAAACCCACTTGCACCCTATGGGTTTAATCCCTTCAGGTGGGTTAACCAAGTCTCATACTTGGTTTTCGTACATGGAATCCATTTTCGACTTCATGGCTTCAAGCCATTTGTCCCTTTCTGAACATTTCAAAACATCTTCATAACTGATAGGTTCGTCATCGCTTATGAGTAACACGTCGTTCGATTCACTTATGAGAAATCTGTATCTCTCTGGAATATTGCGTGTCCTATCAGACCTACGAAGAGGTGGTGTTGTTTTAGGTTCAACTGATAGCTCATCATTATGAGTTATTGGTTGTGGGTCTAGACTAGGTGTCTCTGCAATGTCTATTGGAGTTTCTTGAACTTCATCAAGTTCAATGTCACTCCCACTGTTTTCTTGTAAAAGAAATTCTTTTTCCAGAAATACAGCATGCCTTGAAACAAACACCTTTTGTTCCAAGGGATGATAGAATTGATAACCCTTTGTTTCCTTAGGGTATCCAATAAATAGACATTTATCAGACTTAGCATCCAATTTGTCTGATACAGTCCGCTTCACATAAGCAGGACAACCCCATATCTTAAGGTGAGTTAAGTGAGGTTTCTTACTATTCCACGTCTCATATGGAGTAGTAGAGACTACCTTGGTCGGGACTCTGTTTAGCAAGTAAACAGCTGTCTTGAGCGCATAGCCCCAAAAGGATTTTGGAAGAGTTGCATGATTCATCATGGATCTAACCATGTCCATCAAGGTTCGGTTACGCCTCTCAGATACACCATTATGCTGTGGTGTATATGGCGGAGTCCATTGAGACAATATCCCATTGTCCCTAAGATAATCTTGAAACTCTTGACTTAAGTATTCACCACCCCGATCAGATCGAAGTATCTTAATACTTTTGCCAAGCTGTTTCTCTACTTCATTTCTGAACTCTTTGAATTTCTCAAAAGCTTCAGATTTGTGTTTCATCAAGAACACATACCCGAATCGTGAGTGATCATCGATAAAGGTAATGAAGTAGCTATAGCCTCCTTGTGCAAGAGTTGACATTGGTCCACATACATCAGTATGTATTAGACCAAGCAATTCTCCCACTGGATTACCTTTTCTGGAAAAGGGTAATTTGGCCATCTTGCCTTTTAAGCATGATTCTCATGTATCAAATGAACCGGGTTCAAATGATTCCAGAATTCCACATCGGTGTAATTTGGTCATGCGTTTCTTACTTACATGGCCAAGACGACAATGCCATGTATAGGAGTCTATTCGATTATCTATTCGAGCACGTTTATTGCTAACTTCGATATTGAAAACGTCACCGGATAAATCTAACGTGTAGATACCATTGCACAAAGTTTCAGTCCCATAAAGAACGCCATTTAATGTTATGTAACAACAATTGTTACTAAAAGTTAAATGATGACCCTTTTCATTCAAACATGAAATAGATACAATGTTCTTTATTCATGAAGGAATAAAATAACAATTATCCAATTCTAAGACACGTCCAGTAGGGAGCTATAGCAAATATGTTCCAATGGCAACAGCAGCAATCTTTGCTCCATTTCCAACTCGCAAATTTGCTTCTCCCTTGACGAGTCTTCTTCTATTCCTTAGCCCCTGTATGTCATTACATATATGTGAGCTACACCCAGTATCAAGTACCCAGGAATTTGAGGAAATAGAGTGACATTCAATAACGAAGATACCTGAAGAGGATGGGGCATCGGATACCTGGGAGGCACTGCGCTCTGAGAACGCGGCCCTTCAGGGGTGGGCCGCCTATGCTGAGGCGCAGCTTTGAGAACGCCTGGCGGAGCTAAGCGCAGCTCGAGCCTTCGATGCCCAACTGCGTCAACAACTAGCTCATTTGGAGCGAAACGAGCACCAAGCCCGGACTCGGGAACTTCAGGCATGTTCAGCGTTGGCTAAGGCCCAGGCGGACCTTCTGGAGGCCAACCAATCGGCTGCTACACTGCTCGCCACTTTGAAGGTCAAGGAAGAGGAACTGGCGGCTTGTCAAAGCAACCTTTTGCAGAGGCGTGAGCATCATGAGGCTCGGAAAGCTAGGGCACAGGCGGCTCGCGACGAACGAGGAAAGGCGCCGGGTGGAGTCTCGTAGCGACCTTCGATGTCTGCCCTGTAGTTGTAGGTCCACCCTCCTTTTGTTATCTGATGTAGGCGAGGGCCGAACTGTTCGCTGCGGCTGCTATTTTTCCTTCTTATAGTTGCCTTTCTCTTCTATTTGCGTTTAGGCATATTTGTCGCCAGAGCGTGAGTGATCAGAACGATGGCGGTGATGGTCGTTCTCTCCTCGTAGGGGAGGCGACGCCCGCTAAGCTAGGGTCGGGGCGTCTCGACCACTCGGGCCTTAGACACCGGCGATGCTCTCTTAGCGCCCCCTACTTGGGTGGGCCCGGAGGGCATCTCAAGCTCAAGCTAGTCCCTTGGACCATTCGAGAGCCCGATGAAGTGTGCTGAGTTAAAGGATTGTAGCTTGTGGGGGTTTAGCTGTCCCCCAGCCTGCTTGTGAGTCTAGGGTGATGCGCCCGGGGGAGGTAGTGCCTTTTAGTTGAGGGTCGAACCAGGAGCCAGCCCTACTTTCGCCGGGTTTGCGAGGCGAGTATAAGAGTGCTCAAACGGAGCCTTTAAGAATGACAATTACCGAGTATCCTTCCTAGAATCGGTCCAGGGGTGTAGTCCGCGTGAAACGAGGATGCGGCTTTGCGAGTGCCGATCCTTGGGAAGGATTCGCGGAGAGCATGAATAAGATTACCCAATCGGGTGTCATTTTGGGAAGCCTAGACTGCCAGGCATTAGTCCGAGAACTGCTCCGGGAGAAAGGGCTTGCACGGGGCAAGAATAAGGCCACTCGGTTGGGTGACCTCTCGGGCAGCATGGACCGCCATGCGTCCGCCCGAGAGTCGATCCAAGGGAAAGGGCTTATGCGGAGCAAGAATAAGACCACTAGGTCGGGCGACCTCTCGGGCAGCATGGACCGCCATGCGTCAGCTCGAGAGCCGATCCGAGGGAAAGGGCTTGCACGGGGCAAGAATAAGGTCACTCGGTCGGGCGACCTCTCAGGCAGCATGGACCACCATGCGTCTGCCCGAGAGCCGATCCGAGGGGGCTTGCGCGGAGCAAGAATAAGGTCACTCGGTCGGGTGACCTCTCGGGCAGCATGGACCGCCATGCGTCTGCCCGAGAGCCGATCCGAGGGAAAGGGCTTGCGCGGAGCAAGAATAAGGCCATTTGGTCGGGCGACCTCTCGGGAAGCATGGACCGCCATGCGTCCGCCCGAGAGCCGATCCGAGGGAAAGGGCTTGCGCGGAGCAAGAATAAGGTCACTCGGTCGGGTGACCTCTCGGGCAGCATGGACCGCCATGCGTCCGCCCGAGAGACGATCCGAGGGAAAGGGCTTGCGCGGAGCAAGAATAAGGCCATTTGGTCGGGCGACCTCTCGGGCAGCATGGACCACCATGCGTCCGCCCGAGAGCCGATCCGAGGGAAAGGGCTTGCGCAGAGCAAGAATAAGGCCACTCGATCGGGCAACCTCTCGGGCAGCATGGACCGCCATGCGTCCACCCGAGAGTCGATCCGAGGGAAAGGGCTTGCGCGGAGCAAGAATAAGGTCACTCGGTCGGGTGACCTCTCGGGCAGCATGGACCGCCATGCGTCCGCCCAAGAGTTGATCCGAGGGAAAGGGCTTGCGCGGAATAAGAATAAGGCCACTCGGTCGGGCTACCTCTCGGGCAGCATGGACTGCCATGCGTCTGCCTGAGAGCCGATCCGAGGGAAAGGGCTTGCGTGGAGCAAGAATAAGGCCACTCGGTCAGGCGACCTCTCGGGCAGCATGGACCGCCATGCGTCCGCCCGAGAGCCGATCCGAGGGAAAGGGCTTGCGCGGAGCAAGAATAAGGCCACTTGGTCGGCCCGATGCTTTACGGAGCGAGGGCATCCCAGAGAGCGTGAGCCGTCACGCGCTGCCTAAGAGCCTCGCCGAGGCTTCCCGGTCGAGGGCATCCCAGGGAGCGTGGGCTGCCACGCGCTGCCTGCGAGCCTCGCCAAGGCTTCCCGGTCGAGGGCATCCCAGGGAGCGTGGGCCGCCACGCGCCGCCTGAGAGCCTCGCCGAGGCTTCCCGGTCGAGGGCATCCCAGGGAGCGTGGGCCGCCACGCGCTGCCTGAGAGCCTCGTCGAGGCTTCCCGGTCGAGGGCATCCCAGGGAGTGTGGGCCGCCACGCGCCGCCTGAGAGCCTCTCCGAGGCTTCCCGGTCGAGGGCATCCCCGGGAGTGTGGGCCGCCACGCGCCACCTGAGAGCCTCGCCGAGGCTTCCCGGTCGAGGGCATCCCAGGGAGCGTGGGTCGCCACGCGCCACCTGAGAGCCTCGCCGAGGCTTCCCGGTCGAGGGCACCCCAGGGAGCGTGGGTCGTCACGCGCCGCCTGAGAGCCTCGCCGAGGCTTCTCGGTCGAGGGCATCCCAGGGAGCGTGGGTCGCCACGCGCCGCCTGAGAGCCTCGCCGAGGCTTCCCAGTCGAGGGCATCCCAGGGAACGTGAGCCGCCACACGCCGCCTGAGAGCCTCGTCGAGGCTTCCCTGTCGAGGGCATCCCAGGGAGCGTAGGCCACCACGCGCCGCCTAAGAGCCTCGCCGAGGCTTCCCGGTCGAGGGCATCCCAGGGAGCGTGGACCGCCACGCGCCGCCTCAGAGCTTCTCCGAGGCTTCCCAGTCGAGGGCATCCCCGGGAGCGTGGGCCGCCATGCGCCGCCTGAGAGCCTCGCCGAGGCTTCCCGGTTGAGGGCATCCCAGGGAGCGGGGGCCGCCACGCGCCGCCTGAGAGCCTCGCCGAGGCTTCCCGATTAAGGGCATCCCAAGGAGCATGGACCGTCACGCTCCGCCTGAGAGCCTCGCCGAGGCTTCCCAGTCGAGGGCACCCCAGGGAGCGTGGGTCGCCACGCGCCGCCTGAGAGCCTCACCGAGGCTTCCCGGTCGAGGGCATCCCAGGGAGCGTGGGCTGCCACGCGTCGCCTGAGAGCCTCGCTGAGGCTTCCCAGTCGAGGGCATCCCAGGGAGCGTGGACCGCCACGTGCCGCCTGAGAGCCTCGCCGAGGCTTCCCGGTCGAGGGCATCCCAGGGAGCGTGGGCCGCCACGCGCCGTCTGACAGCCTCGCCGAGGCTTCCCGATCGAGGGCATCCCAGGGAGCGTGGGCCGCCACGCGCCGCCTGAGAGCCTCACCGAGGCTTCCCGGTCGAGGGCATCCCAGGGAGCGTGGGTCGCCACGCGCCGCCTAAGAGCCTCACCGAGGCTTCCCGGTCGAGGGCATCCCAGGGAGCGTGGGTCGCCACGCGTCGCCTGAGAGCCTCGCCGAGGCTTCCTGGTCGAGGGAATCCCAGGGAGCGTGGGCCGCCACGCGCCACCTGAGAGCCTCGCCAAGGCTTCCCGGTCGAGAGCATCCCAGGGAGCGTGGGCCGCCACGCGCCGCCTGAGAGCCTCGCCGAGGGAAATGAAGCAAAGACTGTTTTTCCAAAAAGCCATCCTTTACGAGCGAGATATATCCAGAAGACCTGATTTCTGACACGCCGCGAATGCATAAGATATATCCCGATTTCAAATAGGTGATATGCAAATAACCCACATCCCGAAGGCCAGACTACAGAGATGTAGAGAACCCGTGAGGCATATCTAGAAGCCCAGATATCATATACGCGAAGAGCATAGCATACATCCTTTCCCTTATCCGACTGGCCTTCTCCGCATCATTAGAAAAAGAACAGATCGAGTGTTATCCGGAGGAGATCGTCCGAATCTAGATGGATTCCCTGTAGGACCGGTGTCGTCGATCGAGGGGGGGTGAATATCGACCGTTCGAAATCTTTTGGAAATCTTCGTTCGTAAAACTATTCAGATCGTTAGTGCAGCGGAAAATAAAAACAAAACGAACACAGGTACACAGCGGATTTAACTTGGTTCCCGACCCCCCAGGGTTAGTACATCCAAGGCCTATGCACGGGAACGCCCGTCCACTATTGGTCTCCTTCCCGGACTTTCCGAAGGCGGAGAAACCCGACTTACAGTGCAATATTACAAGCAATAATATAGAAATTTAAGTACAGTAATTAAAAAGCAAACCAACGAGACAAAGTCAGAAGCTCGGCCGATCTGGACCTCCGAAGTGCTGCGCACCTCCTCCTGGAGCCTCCCGGTCGTAGAGTCTCGTTTCTAGCGCGTTGCAGTTGGTCAGAAAGCTTGGAATGGCTTTTCAAAGTTATTTTTGAAGCAGAGGGATCGAAGCCCCTTATATAGGCCTCCTGGGGGCGCCCCGGACGCTGGGGGCGCCCCGGATGACTTGGTCAAACTTTATCCCTGCGTCTACCTCGCCGCAGCTGATAACAGCTTTGACCAAGGCGCCCCGAATCTTCCGGGCGCCCATCTTGAACCCACTCAGCGCTTATCCACTGCTTCGTACTCGCAGCAACGAACCAATGTTGACCAGGGCGCCCTGGTGCATGAGGGCGCCCTGGTGCATGAGGGCGCCCTGGTTAGGGTCTTCATCAAGCTTGCTTTGTCTTCGGTTCTTGGTACCTGCAATATCCACAAACACAAAGCATAGATATATATAATATTGGTCTTAAGGACTTGATTCTGAATTCGGATCTCCACGAAATCCTAGGTCGAACCGGCACGAGTTCCTATCCCCGAGAACTCGCCCTTCACCTACTCCTTTCAGGAGACGGTTGCCACCCAGCCCTTCGGGTGGACTTTTGCTTAGCTTCCGATACCTCCGGACCTCAAGACGCCCAAACCCTGACCCGTCTCTACTCCTGTCCTTAGTCATCGCTCCGCTAAGTTGCTTAGTCCCTCGGACCAAGTCTTCATTCCCTAGCAGTCCTTCGCCAGGTGCCTAGCAGTCCTTCGCTAGGTCTTTGTTACCAAGCGGTCCTTCGCCTGGTGCCTAGCAATCCTTCGCTAGGTCTTCTATGCCTAGCATCCCTTCGCTAGGTCTTCTATGCCTAGTAGTCCTTCACTAGGTGCCTAGCAGCCCTTCGCTAGGTCTTAGGGTTACGATACCTAGCAGCCCTTCGCTAGGTGCCTAGCAGCCCTTCGCTAGGTCTTGGGGTTTCGATACCTAGCAGCCCTTCGCTAGGTGCCTAGCAGCCCTTCGCTAGGACTTGGGGTTTCGATACCTAGCAGCCCTTCGCTAGGACTTAGGATTTCGATGCCTAGATTAACTAGGACTTTTCTTCAACTAAGGTTACTTCACTTTTGCTCCCCTTTGTCTATTCATTGTATTACTGACTTAAGTGTATTGTCAAACATTAAAACACTTAAAGAGGAATATCATTGATGCAACTTGCACCCACAATCTCCCCCTTTTTGATGTTTGACAATAACTTAAGTTAGAATGGTTTAAGGGGCTAACTTACTGTCCTTGGGGTAAAAATGAAAAAAATATAGATTTTGAAACTACATTTTTGATCTTCGGAAAAAAATTTTTCTAAGTTCTTTTTGAAAATACTTAGTGCAAAATTTTTGAAAGCATTGTATTTTGAATAATATATTGCAAAAATTATGTAATTTTTGAAAAATATAAGTACCTTTGAAAATATATTGAAAGTAAGTACTTTTTGGAAAATACATAACTTTTGAAAGAATGTTATTTTGGAAAATATAAATATTATACCTATTTTGCAAGTACTAACTGTGTTTCGAAAATAAGTGTTTTATGAAACATAATATTTTTTAAGGTCAAGTAAATATTAATAGAATTTTGAAAAAAAATGATAGTACTTTTGAAAGAATATTTGGCTTTGAAAGACATAAATACTTTTGAAAACATAATATTTGACTTCACTTGGTTAATTTTCCAGTCTGACACTATCCTGGGAACCCTTGTTGACTACAAGGACATTTTCCTAAGTGTCCTGGAAGTTTTCCAACCCAAGTAAATATAAAAAATTTCATAAGTCACAGAATAATAGGATGTAAGTTAATTTTGAAAAATGTAAAGATTTTAAAGTTATAATACTTGATTTGGTTTATCTTTCAGTCTGACATAATCTTAGGAAACCTTGTTGACTACAAGGACATTTTCCTAAGTGTCCTGGAAGATTTTCCAAACTCAAGATATTATTTCAAATTAAAAAAAAAACCAGATGAATTTTTGAAAATAATAGTAATTTTTGAAAATTGATACTATTTTGAAAGAATACTTATGTTTTCGACAGGATTTGAAAATACCGCTCATGAAAACATTTGAAATATTCAATAATTCTTTTAATTTGATCTCCTCCTAAACTTGACCTAGTCCTGGGAAGCTTGTTGACCACAAGTACTCTTCCTCTAAGTCTTAAGGGTTGATTCAAATTAAGGAAATTATTTAATAATTTCAAAACAATTAATTAAACAAAATTGTTTCAGAAGTTTGATTTATACTCCCCCTAAAGTTGACACATCCTAGGAGTCCTTGTAGATTATGAAGTGGACCTTCCTCCGTGTCTTTAGGGTTTATCAAAATCAAACAAGACAGATAAATTTTACAACATAAACCTTTTTCGAAAAACACAAGTGATAACGTTTTAAAGCTCAGTTTTCGAAAGGTATTTTCAAATAATAATAATTTTCATAGTGTAGTTTTCGAAAGCAAAAAAAATCACTCCCCCTGTATCCGATCCCGGTTGACTCTATCTAAGTGCCTTAAGGAACTTTAGTGTTGTCCTAAGAGGCTTGTGTCTAATTGCGTGAGTCAAACAATTTTTGAAAAGATATAATTTTTGAAAAGCACATAATATGTATATTCAATCAGACAAGCATGAATTCCATAAAAACATTATTATGTTGAAGCACTATTTTGAAAATATATTTTTAGAAAAATATTCTGATGATTTTGAAAAATAATTTTGAAAAATATTTTTCAATTCATTAGTCCTTAACATCTCACCATTTTAGATGTATCAATACAATAAGCATGGTTGCCTTATAGGTGTATTGTGAGATGCTTGAATCATTTTTCTTAATTTATTTTTAATTCTAAGATTTAATTGAAGCTTGTGTTAGATTTGAATTTGACACAAAGTAACTTGAATTTGAATTTCAAAAATTGGCTTCCAGGTCTTGGCGAGGCACTAGGCCTTCTTTGGCCGTAGCCTTATTGGATCATCAACCCTTTCCTTGACAAAGCCTTTTAATGAAATTTCATTTTCAAAATTACTTTTTGAAAAATTCTGGTCTAACTAGTTTGAGTCTTGGATCGATAGCTTCGGCTAGTTTCGCCAAGATGGCTTCCCTAACGTACTATCATCTTACCTCCACCCAATACTAGGTTGATCAAGTTTCAATTAATCCTTTTCCTATAGCCGTTCTAATATATGCATAAAATTTAAATATGAATGACATGTCATATATTTAAAAGAAATTGCAAATGCATGGCATGGTATTTATGCATGAGTCAAACAAGTCAAATAATTTTATTTAAGTTTCTAAAATGTATCAAATTCCCGATTTGATACATGTAGTGTGAACCCGCGAATATGTCAACCCACTTTGACATAATTAATGTTATTAATTTTTAATTGTTATAGTTTGGGTAAAATTTTATTTTAGTTTGAGTTTAAGTCATTTAAGATTTTAGTTGAGTTCAGGTTAATTAAGAATTGATTAGATTGGAAAATTAATTAATCAATTGAGAATAAATGAATTTAAGTTTCAATTAATTTGGATTAAATTAAATTTGAATATAATTTAATTTTAAGTTTGAATCTGAATTTAATTTGAATTTCGAATTTAATTTAAATTTGAATTTAATTTAATTTAATTTTAATTTAATTTTAATTTAAATTTAATTTAATTTTAATTTAATTTAATTTAATTTTAATTTAATTTGATTTAATTTTAATTTTAATTTAATTTAATTTAATTTAATTTTAATTTTAATTTAATTTGATTTTAATTTAATTTAATTTTAATTTAATTTAATTTTAATTTAATTTAAGTTTGAATTTGAATTTAATTTAAGTTTGAATTTGAATTTAATTTAAATTTGAATTTAATTTAAGTTTGAATTTGAATTTAAATTTAATTTAAATTTGAATTTAATTTAATTTGAATTTGAATTTAATTTAAATTTAATTTAATTTGAATTTAATTGAGATTTAATTTGAATTTAATTGAGATTTAATTTGAATTTAATTGAGATTTAATTTGAATTTAATTGAGATTAAATTAAGATTTAATTAGGATTTAATTAAGATTTAATTTGGATTTAATTAGGATTTAATTAAGATTTAATTAAGATTTAATTAGGATTTAATTAAGATTTAATTTGGATTTAATTAGGATTTAATTAAGATTTAATTTGGGTTTAATTAGGATTTAATTAAGATTTAATTAAGATTTAATTTGAATTTAATTAGGATTTAATTAAGATTTAATTAAGATTTAATTTGAATTTAAATGATTAATTAATAATTGTGGGTTTAAAGTCATCATTTTCATTATTTCAAAAATTTCTTCTTCATTTTTATCTTTCTTTTCAAGTTTTTCTAATAATTTTGATTTATTTGAAATTTTGTTATTTTTATTAACTATGGTCTTTATCTTAGATAGTTCTATATCCTCCTCAAGATTAGATTTTTCAATATTCTCACAGTAGGTGGAGTAAAAGGGGCTACTAGTTAAATTTTTGTAATAACTTTCAAGATTTTCTATAATTAAGTTATCATCTAGGAATATTTTATCTGTGTTATTCTCATGAATATTTTCAACAAAATCATCTTTATCCTTAAAATTTTTAATAATTTCAGGGATATCACTAGAATTATCCTTAAGGTTTTCAAATTTGAATTCAGAATTATCCTTACGATTTTCGAATTTGAATTCAAATTTATCCTTAGGTTTAAAATTATCAGACTTAATATTATCAGTATTGATTTTATCAGGATAATTATCAGAATTAATTTCATCAGAATGATTATCAGAATTAATTTTATCAATTTCTGAATTGATATTTTGAATTAAACAATTAATTTCAGATATTTTAGTCATATCCGCATTTTCTAATTTGACATGCAAGATATTAATTTTATTGTGCAGGTAATCTAATTTATCAGAAAAATTAACTATGTTATCATAAGATAATGCAGGAATTTGTAAAGTTTTTGGAACATAAATTTTTCGTACCTTTGCCGGACATTTGTTTTTGTAATGCCCGTATTTTTCGCACCTGAAGCATCGCACGTGATCCTTGTTTTTCCGGACTCCTGGCGCTGGTATCTCCTTTGCCGCCGGTGACGAACGATTCTTACGAGTAGGGCACTGATTTTTATAGTGTCCTCTCTCCCTGCACGTGAAACAGATAATATGGAATTTAAAATTGGACATTTAAAATAAAAAGTACCTGATTCAACCCTAGGCTCCCCCTCAACTCCTGGCGTCGTTGCTCCGTCGGCGGTTAGTCCGGTGAAGAGCAACCTGGCTCTGATACCAATTGTAGGACCGGTGCCGTCGATAGAGGGGGGGGTGAATATCGACCGTTCGAAATCTTTCGGAAATCTTCGTTCGTAAAACTATTCAGATCGTTAGTGCAGCGGAAAATAAAAACAAAACGAACACAGGTACACAGCGAATTTTACTTGGTTCCCGACCCCCCAGGGTCAGTACATCCAAGGCCTATGCACGGGAACGCCCATCCACTATTGGTCTCCTTCCCGGACTTTTCGGAGGCGGAGAAACCCGACTTACAGTGCAATATTACAAGCAATAATATAGAAATTTAAGTACAGTAATTAAAAAGCAAACCAACGAGACAAAGTCAGAAGCTCGGCCGATCTGGACCTCCGAAGTGCTGCGCACCTCCTCCTGGAGCCTCCCGGTCGTAGAGTCTCGTTTCTAGCGCGTTGCAGTTGGTCAGAAAGCTTGGAATGGCTTTTCAAAGTTATTTTTGAAGCAGAGGGATCGAAGCCCCTTATATAGGCCTCCTGGGGGCGCCCCGGACGCTGGGGGCGCCCCGGATGACTTGGTCAAACTTTATCCCTGTGTCTACCTCGCCGCAGCTAATAACAGCTTTGACCAGAGCGCCCCGGATCTTCCGGGCGCCCATCTTGAACACTGCTTCGTACTCGCAGCAACGAACCAATGTTGACCAGGGCGCCCTGGTGCATGAGGGCGCCCTGGTGCATGAGGGCGCCCTGGTTAGGGCCTTCATCAAGCTTGCTTTGTCTTCGGTTCTTGGTACCTGCAATATCCACAAACACAAAGCATAGATACATATAATATTGGTCTTAAGGACTTGGTTCTGACTTCGGATCTCCATGAAACCCTAGGTCGAACCGGCACGAGTTCCTATCCCCGAGAACTCGCCCTTCACCTACTCCTTTCAAGAGACGGTTGCCACCCAGCCCTTCGGGTGGACTTTTGCTTAGCTTCCGATACCTCCGGACCTCGAGACGCCCAAACCCTGACCCGTCTCTACTCCTGTCCTTAGTCATCGCTCCGCTAAGTTGCTTAGTCCCTCGGACCAAGTCTTCATTCCCTAACAGTCCTTCGCCAGGTGCCTAGCAGCCCTTCGCTAGGTCTTTGTTACCAAGCGGTCCTTCGCCTGGTGCCAAGCAATCCTTCGCTAGGTCTTCTATGCCTAGCAGCCCTTCGCTAGGTCTTCTATGCCTAGTAGTCCTTCACTAGGTGCCTAGCAGCCCTTCGCTAGGTCTTAGGGTTACGATACCTAGCAGCCCTTTGCTAGGTGCCTAGCAGCCCTTCGCTAGGTCTTGGGGTTTCGATACCTAGCAGCCCTTCGCTAGGTGCCTAGCAGCCCTTCGCTAGGACTTGGGGTTTCGATACCTAGCAGCCCTTTGCTAGGTGCCTAGCAGCCCTTCGCTAGGACTTAGGATTTCGATGCCTAGATTAACTAAGACTTTTCTTCAACTAAGGTTACTTCACTTTTGCTCCCCTTTGTCTATTCATTGTATCACTGACTTAAGTGTATTGTCAAACATTAAAACACTTAAAGAGGAATATCATTGATGCAACTTGCACCAACATCCCCTATCTCCACTTCCGATCAGGCTGCTGGTGTCCCTCCTTCTAGCGCCAAATTTGATCCTGTCCCGAAGTGGGGTGGCGGTCCCGTGGACCAGACGGGCCTCCTCGGTGGCACGAGCCGTCGAGGTGGCCGGGCGCGGACCACACCGTGCCACGTCCTTGCAAAACAGCGACTGTCAGCAAACCCGCCGGGGAAATCCCCGGTCAGGCACTCCGACGGTCAAGTCAGTTTTCCAGGACAGATGAGTGGAAACTGAATCGAAATGAGGCAAGGGATGCAAGAACTCGCGCGCGCCTACCTGCGGTAGAGGGAGTGCCAAGCTTATATAACCGGGAGAGATGACAACTCTTGTTCGTATTGACGAGACAAGAGCGTGGTAGCTGTCAGCCCGTAGGGAGCACTGCGAAATGGCACGGCATGGCGCGGGGTGCTCAAGCAATACGAGAGTACTGAAGGCGCAGTACGAGGGTACTGGATGGGCGGATTAACCGCGTAGAGATGTCAGAGGTGGATAGGACATGAGGAACCCCGTTAGAGGGGTCGTACCCTGGATGTAAGGATGAGGGGCGTAAGGGCGGGACAGCCTGTACCCCGAGCTCCGACTGGCTAGTCCGAGTGCTGGGGACTGAGTCGGGTAAGGACCAGGGAGCGTGGCAGCCACGCGTTCGACTGGTAGAGAGAGAGAGCGCAGGGTACGCCCTAGGTCGGGGGTTGCCACGAGATGTTTACCCGGTCCGAGTTGGGCATCCAGTCTGAATGATGGCAATAGAGAGAGAGTGTGTGGATAGCTACCTGCTGGCGGTGTCAGACCCTGCTCTGAGTCGGGGTAAGGTCTAAGAGCACGGGCCACCAATCGTATATCTAGTCGGATGGCTGCAGGACGACCCGATCGCCTTCGTCAACGGTCTGATCAGCCCCATCCTCCCTCCTTTTCTTTGGAGGGATTTACGGGCGCAGGGAGCTACCCGTCGATTCTGCGGTTGATCTGTCTACCAAGCCTTCTTGGCGCCAGGCTGGCCTGTGGATCCGGCCTATGCCCCTACCCGTAGGCAAGGCTAGGATGAGTAAGTAAAACATTTATATAAAGATTTTTATAATTATGCTAAAATATGATCGAGTATGGTACTTTGTCGTCTTTGTAGTTATATGAAGTTAGTTTACTTTGGAGGTATTCTTTATTCAAAAGTTGATTTAGATATCAAAAAAAAAATAGCTAGTTTTCTCCATAATTGATAAGAAAGGAATATGTGGAGTTCTTCGAGTTGGTTCAACTAATATGGTTTGGTTTAAAGATAGGTTGATCAAACAACTTTTTCTTCTAAGATCAAGCAACAAGCCCACACAACAAACATATCCAAGTTTAATCCATGTATAATAAGTTAAGAAGTTGCTAATGATAAGTAACCATCTTACAACATAAACTTGAAATCTAAAAGGTGTACCAAACCTTTTGTGTTGGTTTCAACTAATGTGATTGATTTGAAATCTAAAAGGTGTAGGTTGATCAAACATCTTATTTAAGCGACCTTTCCATGTGTAGCCCAATTATTGAAAATTAATTGCCGAGTTAAATTAACCATCTTTACATTTAATGATTCAGAATGAAGAAACTTTGCACAATGTTTTAGTTAATTATGCATGTTTAGACATCTGCAAATGGAGGCATTTTAATGATAAATTGATAATGTTGAACAAAGATTGTGACAACTTGTGTAAAATAGGGAACCAGTCTTCAAAAATCATATAAACGATTCAAATTTACACCTTAAGAATAAACATTTTCCAACGTCATGAGTGGAAAAGGATACAAGTTAAATCCTAAAACCACTGAAGTTTGTAATAATTTGACTTGATACAAAATGAAACAAAGTAACTCGTGAAAAGGCTATGAAGATCATGTAGCTCGCAGTCTATCCTCCACTTGAATGCAGAGTGTTGCGATACAACACTGAGTTGTACAAAAACCTAGTTCTATCGGAAAATCTGGTGGCGGAATGAAGAGCTTCTGCTGATGAAAAACAAGCTACGTAGATCAACCGTGATACTGGAGTTGGTGCATTTCCAAATAAATTTGAGCAATCAGTAACTTATGGAAAAAGATTGCCAGGGAAAATTAGTGCCCCCGAGTATAAACGCTTTGCTAGGAGTAATTTTGTGAGCTTCAATATAGATTACATATCAATGCGAACAATAAATATGGTAGAGGATTGTGTATCAAAAACTGCAGAAACAAATTCTTCATAAATAAATAGTAGCCCACCTGCAATAACAAAAAAAAAAAAGGACATAAACAAGCACATCTATTAAAGTTCAAATGTAAGCAAGAAGTGCTCTAAGCATAGGGTAAAAAAATAGACTTTAATGCGGATGCTGCCAATTGGATTCATGTAGCAAAGAAAAAGCAGATGAAGTAGCAAATAAGAAGCCAAGCCTGCCTTTTTTTTCTTTTTTAAAAAAGAAAAATGAATGAGCAAACAATTAATAAGAATGTTCTAGGAGACATGAGTGAATCATTTTGTCTATCCAAACCACTACTGTGGGGTTGCGAAAAAACCAATTCACATGGAGCAAGTTGACTATTATAGTAAGCCACTGCTGTGGGGTTAACATACAAGGTGCACCAATTCCATAAAAAGATAAAATAAAAACACTTACGTATCTGAAAATAACTTTGCTTGGCCAAGCATAAATCACAGGACACAATTACAAACTGTTTTCATTTCTTGTTTTTTCTATTATCAGGTTTATTAGTCATACTCGTTTGAATTTGGAACTAGAAATAACATGTATGAACATCTCCTTCTCTTTAACAAATAATTACCAATAAGACAAATTCGCCAAGATGAGAATCAGAATAATCTGCATACATGAGCATTAGTTAAAAAGAAATAAATTAAATGAGTCATTATGGTTTTAAGCATAACGTCACATAATTAAGCTTCAACAAACCAGCTACTTGTACACAGATAAAATTTATCAACAGAGATCAGAATAAGAAGGCAAGGAACCTGACAATCAGAACTGTGAATTGCTCAGAAATGTAACCATGCATCTAGCACTCTGAAACATTTTGTCTATCTTCTGCCAGACTGTGCTTTGAACTTCAAGAAGCCTTTTTGCTTTTTCTTGGAGCACTGAGTGATGACGCATTGTTTCACCATGAATCTGGTTTGCAGGATAAAATCACTTCGTATCAATACATAGTCTATAAATTTAATATAAATTGAGATCAAACCAAGTTAGCTGTTAAAAGATCAAAACAGAATTATCATTATTTCAGAATGTGGAGAATGGTTACATGTCTCACATTCTCTACCAAAGTATAGTTTAAAAAAATTTAAATAAATAAAATAAAACTTCATGTAGGACTTGATAGGATAGCTCTCAAATCCATAATAATAGATTATCAATTACAATAGGAAAATGTTTACACTCTCTTCATAGTTGGTTGTCCCAACTATTTTGGACCAACTACAAGATTAATCACCCTCCATTCCATTTAATTCTATGCTAAATGAAGATATATCTCTATTACTATTCAAAAGAATTAATTATTTTATATTATATCAACTAATATTTTCAATATCCCTCTATCTATTACGCATTCAACTCTGATATTCAACTCTTCCCGATATAGAATCTACGGCATCTTTATATGTATAGCATCTCAATTTATTTTCTCTATATTTTCATATTTTATCCTTTACAGTAACTCCATACGTCTACAATCGAATTTTCAGCTCTGCTGTGTTATTTTTTGAATTTATTGTTTCATAGCAGCCCAAACTCCAAAACTCTGATCCATAAAATATATAGCATATTGCACTACAGTTTGCAATATTATACAACCAAAAATTTGGAAGTAATCAATGAACTTGTAGCACTCCTAGAGAATGCAAAGTGCATTAAAGTATAAAGACTGCAGCAAAAGTATTTCAAACTCTGAATTGAACAACTCACATTGCTCCAACGAGTGCACCAGAGAACGGGCATGCCATAAATACCAAATACAACTAGGGTAATTTTGGTCAGTTATGGAAGTAGTTGAATAAGTCCTCTACTTTCTCAAATCATTGCATATAATATTTTTCACATGGGATAACGCAAGGTTTATGCAGACATTATTGTTACTAGCCATGCTACTGAAAAGAACATTTGCTAAATGCAACTGGATATTATACGCAGAAATGCACATACACATGCAGAAACAATGCATGTGGTTGAAGCAAATGCGCCATGCACTTTTAACATAAAAAATAATGCCTAATGCTTTTGAATCTTTAAGCCATAAAAACGTGTCAGTAAAGTGCCATTTTCACAATTCGTCCTAGAATATAAAACTCATGGCTCAGATAAATGTGTACCTTCAGAAACAATTTTATAACAGCTTGAATAAACTCAAAGTTATTCCTGCAAGAAACCTCATGAATTAAGTATTCAAGTAGCATTCCAATAGACTGAAGTTCAGGTTGTCTTTGATCTAGTTTTTCCAAGTTATCCACATCAACAATCTGTAGCATACGGAGTTCCAAATCTAGAGCTGACGGAGATAAACCTTTAATGTAATCTGTGAATGCTGAAACTGTAACAGGAGAGAATTGAAAAGGGTAAAGAGATAGATATAGATCAAAACCGACAAAAAATATAGAATCAAAGAGCATTACTAGTGTCAAAAAACAATTAGTCTGCAAGAGATGGGAGATGGAGTTCTAACAAGCTTGGAGATAATTTGATGCTTCTTCGCTAATATACATTTTTACCAACCCCAACTTTTAATTTCTTCCATCATTTTTTATTTGACCATATTCTAATAATAAAAACGGCTATCTAATTTAAAGAAATCTCGGTTGATGAATCAAAGAGAGCAAGAACAAAATCAACATCAAGAAGAATTTATATATTAGAGCATTACATAGACATACACAGAACTCTAGAAGACAATGATGTTATCAGACCTCATTAAAGCAAAAGCAACCATGTCAACAGACACGACGTAGCCACAGAAGTGAAATTTTAGTAAACATGAGCAAGGAATGACAAGTCACTGCCAAATGGAAATTGATTAGGCATACATATCATCAGAAGCAAATGGTAAGTCGGTATTAGTGCATGTTTCCTGCTAATGAAGCGAACATATGCCAAAAGAAAAAGGTAGGAGAAGAAAATTCATTGGAAAGTTTTCCCCCAAATTGCATTTAAAAAGTCTAGAAAGAAACCTACTCCCCTATATTTTCCTTCCCACCCTCATTTCCGCAAAAGAAAATATAGAAGAAATATCATTAGGGAAATATTTCTGTCATCTTATTTCTTCTTGCTTTCCTTCCCTCGTAAGAAGCATAAACGTCAGAGCATATGTGAACACAAAGAATAGGCTTCAAGAGGTGAAGTGACCTTGAGGTAGCTATTTACATGTATCAATGAACCAATATACAAAATTCTGCCACACTAAACTACACAGCCAAAAAAAAAAACACTGCTAGCTTTGCAATCGGGTTCCAACTTGGGGAAAACTGATCTTAATTAAAAACATAAAAGAATCTGTACACGTGGAAAAACTTACAATTTTTTGTCTCCACACAAGAATTCAGTAGAAGAATAAACTGTGAAGATAGGACCACAGCCTTATGGTTTTTCATCTTTTCTTTATCTTTTTCTGCACTAGCTTCAGTGTCAGGCTCAAATAATATCTGCCCAGAAAGAGTAGGAACTGAGGGTAAAAAGAAAGGAGCCTTTTCTGGTTGTTTTGGTGGCTCAACTGGCTTGTTGCGAACCTGAAGAAATAAAAGCATCAGTCTGTGAACAAACATCAAACAAGCCACAAGTAATAGCAATGAAACATTGAATAGATAAACAAGGTAATCCAATTCAGAAAATCTATATAAAAAAAATACTGACCTTAATAATATCCAAATTAGTCAGGCTTTGCCATTGGCTCCTAGGAAGCAATGAAAGAGTAATCAGATTAGGCATCTGTTTATCAAGTTGAGGAATACAATAGGCATTCTGAATGGCATTAACATTTTCAGCACTAGAAGTTTCTTCTTTGTTGGCTCCTCCATTTGAGGTAACAGTTGGCATTTTGACACTCATTACTTGATTTCCACTTGCATAAGAATCCATCTTGGACGCTCCAGAGAACATAGCTTGATTAACCCTGATAGATCAAAGACATTTTAAGACTGTAAAAGAATAAAAAAATTCAGACAATAGCTTATTGCAGTAGGTAACAGTTCGAATAACTTGGTGAAAAAGAAGAATAACCCCTAGTTAAACTTAAAATCAAAGAATAAAGACGATCTAACATGAAAAGTCTCTTTGGAGACATCCTATCAATAAAAATGAACATGTTGCATAAACTAATACAGACCTAAAAATCAGCATTAAAACTCAACATTAAAGTAACAAAAGGAAAGCAGACATGACATCTATTAAATAAGCATAAGCAAGTATCAAGTGCAGTTCGAGATGATAGCATATCTGAATTTTGCAGACCGTAGCTCATTCAAGGAATTAAATTGCAAAGGAATAACTCTTTCATTCTTATTTGATGTTTGAAGTGGCAGGCCTAATTTTTTTCCCCTTTTTTACATATGTAAAACATAGACCAACATCAGGCTTACCAAAGATATACTCCATTCTGATCGACATGGGATGTAACCAAAACATCCATTGCAGGAGACAGAGACAATGCTGTTATTGGAACGCCAACAGATATTGCATCTATTTGCCTTGCTAATATGACATCCCAGATTCGTAGGCTTCCATCCATGCTTGAAGATAGCAGCCATTTGCCATCATCACTAAAGCACAAATCAGTTATGCGATCTTTATGACCTTCAAACTTCCGAACCATCCTCAGTGCCACTACATCATACAGCTGGATAACCATATCCTCCAATACAGTTGCCAAAAGACCTAAAAGTGAAATCGTGAATTACATCAGCTCGTCATCCAGTAGTACTAACAGAATAGAACAGAATATTACCATTTATTCGGTGATACGCCAACTTAATTACATGTTTTCCAACATTCCAATTGGATCTTAGTTCACGTCCTTTAAAATCCCATACCTACAGAAGATAGATATTTAAAAAATCAATCATATAATTCAAAATTTAAAGTGCACATTTTACAGATAAGCTATGGAGCATAGCTTTTTGATAGATTGTTCAAAGCATAGAAGAGTCATGAAACTGAACTGAGAATTGGCAAGTAGAAAAAACATAAAATAGAACTTAATGGAAAATGATCTAGATGCTCGATGAAGTACAGGCAACGAGTGTAACCACATGAAGCAGGTTTGGGATTCAACATTCCAAGAGTTTCATGCAGTATACAAGAACGCATCCTTCTGTCTGGTGAAACTAAGGAGTGCAAGCCTAGGGTATTTTTAGGATGGTAAAGGCAATTCGCTTGCCCCCAGCGCCCCCGCCAACCCATCCCAAGGCCAACACAAAGGAGGTAAATCACGGAGGCTACTAGCCCAGATGCTGTGGTAGCACAAGGGGAGAGCGGGCACACTGGCTTTGCCAGGTTTTGACCCCCAGACCTCAAGATGGTAACACCCACGCACTAACCATCAGTCCATCCCGTGGGGACACAAGCCTAGGGTATTTTTAACCCACACAAGTCATGTACAATAATAAAACATGGGTTGGATAGAAATAAATAATATATCATGATATATTCTGCCATACACAGATAGCACGCTCCTTCCTCAAAGCAGGTTTAAAAAAAAACAAGAAAAATTCTTCAAATGGATTGTTAATAGGTTTAGATCAAATATTATAGTGCCTCAATCTCACAGCTCTGTAACTGCAAATGTACCTAGAAGAATCTATGGCAAGGATTACCTCAAATAGGAAACAAGTAGTATGCTCCTGAAAATTGCACCGAGGAAGTTTTACTGTATGGTTCAAAACTTCAATAAGTAGCTGTATGGGAAACTCAATACTTGCCCAAATACTTGTTATCATAGGAATACTCTCATATCACAATGCCACAATGCCAGATCATATCAACCAAATCAAATTAATGTTTGATCCATAAAAGAACAAATGATCTAAGAGTCTATAGTATGATGGTTTCAAATATGAAAAAGGTTATTTTCATTGGTGGATGGTTCAAAAATGTTTAAAACATAATATCTGATGTATGTTGTGCCTAAAAAGGATAGTCCCAACTCTCATATTAGACTTTGTGACTGAAATACAGACATACTAAACTCGTGAGCCAAATTCATACATACTACACTCCTTCAGCATATACCTTGAGGTCGCCATTATATCCTGCACTGATCATTGAGCTGTTAGTAGCATCACAAGCAATTCCAACCACTTCACCATCATGTGCATACTGTCTTGATTCTGAAATATCATTATAACTGCCTCGGCTGATGCCTGATTGAAGGTTAAACCGTTCAATCCAACCACCATGAGTACCCAAGATGGCGAAATTGCCACACGCACTTATTGCACATGCCTACAAGTTATGAAAGGGATAATTAGATGACTTATCCAAAACGCCACAAATTTCTATAGAGAGAGATCGCAAGATCCATTTAGGAGAAAATGTATCATAAAGATTCAAAATTACAGAATGAATACAGCAAAGCAAGTTTAACATGCTTCAAAAGAATATACCTTAATGGGAGTTTGGATATCTATTGATGGTGATAGAATATGTTCACCGATAACAAAATTCTGAAGCCGCCAAACATAAGCCTTAGGCGTGTCCATATGACAAGTAACAACATTGCACCAATCACGTTCACGAATCTCAGCTGAAATGTGAAGAAACAAACAAAACTCATGCATATTGAAAACAAATTGTATATAAAAAATATGAGCAGCAAATAGACTTGGTCATCATTATTGAAAGATGTGAATTGTAGTGTCTATCTGGACAAATCAATAGCATGAAAATAAAGTTATTAATTTGCCAAATCACAAGAAACAATGGATTCACTATTTTCCACTGTGGACTTCTTTATTATTTCTCTCCTGTCTCTGTTATTCACTTGACCCAGTGACCATGTAAATTCCTGTCTAAAAGTGGATGACCTTTTTATTGATGTTAAAAACCTTCATTAGAGCATAATAAGCTATCAAAAAGTTATTATTTAGCTTGCGCTGGCTATGAGATAAGCAAATTCAATCAACTTGTTATAGTAGTATACCTAAGTATCCTTCTAATCACAAAGTTATAAGTCCAGGATCCAATGTCTTGGGCAGCATTAAATACACTTAGGAATACTTTTTTCTAGCCTAAACATATAGTTTGAAGCAATTACATGTGCTGATACAGAATAGGAAGTTGATTGCACGAACAAAGTAGCTATCTGAACATTTTACATTCCAGATCTTGCCATTGGTTGATTGTCTAGGTCAGAAATATTATTGCTTAACTAGATCAACGTAGGCGACACTGCCTGACAGGAAGTAAAAGATTCAACAACAGAAAAGGAAGATACACAGAAAAAGCAGCTTATATAGTTTCATTGTGAATCCACTGTCATTAGCCTTTTAGTACCCATCTAGGTTTTGACCAACAGGAAAAATCAACTAAGGTCTTGTAGCTGATCAAATATAAGTGTAATTGTAGTTGTGCAGTTAGATACATTAATAGAATATGGCTCAAAATTCAAAATGAAAAAAGTTCACGTTCAATGAAGCAACTTCTACTATAATATAACTGTGGCCAAGCATAAGTGTATGTTAAGTAGGATCTCCATCAAGAATAGGTCTCCAAGAGTAGGATTGGGAGTAAGCTGTGTCAATCTGTATGGTGCCTTTAGAAGCAATACCAATAAAAGGAGGATCTTTTAAAGAAAATGATCGATTAATTCCAAGAAATGTAACAGTGGTGTAATTAAAATATGCAAGATCCTGAGTCAAAAAAGATACAATATCAGATCAACTACGATGTCATGTTTTGACTCAAGGAAACACACTATAGTGAGGCATCTCCATGGAAATTATGAGGAAATATAGTCCAAAGTCATGGAAGTTATATACTGAGAAATGATTCATACCAAAGTCAAATGCAATAACGGGCTTCAATTTGATTTCTTCCTCCTGGTGAATAGCGAGATGAAAGATTAGAAGGATTGATAAGTGAATGTTCAACACAATTACAAATTTTAAAATGCAAAATTTATATACAATATGGTTGATATTAAATACAGGATTATTCATAGAGTACCCGTGCCATGAACTTCTTGGCTCTTTTAGTTACATGACGTTGAGAAAGCTCCCTACTTTGTTGTTCCTGTTAAACAAATAAAATATATTTATTAAGTGGTACATAGTGAACTAAAAGATCTTGGTGTCAAATTCATCCAAGAATCAAGACTAACAGGACATATGGACTTTGTTAAAAAGGATTAGTTTATTCTATAAAAAAAAGTTAATGTAAGAAGATAGGGTTTTTCAATTTCTTACGAGGAAATCACTGTAGGCAAATGCCAAGCAGTACTAGACTCTAATGAATACAGGTGCCAGCTCATATGAACGATTAAGAAAGCAACAATTTTGTGACTCAAAATATACAAAGGGATGGGATCAAGAAGGGAGAACATGAAAAGTTGAAACCGTGCATAAAGTGATGACCAAGTAGTCAATTCACTGAAAGTTGATTGAAATCAAATGAAACAAAACTGACATAAGATCACACTCTTATAGATCAAGCTCATAGATTTAGCAACAAATAGAATGATGGAAAAATAAAGAGCCTAAAACTAGATGAAAGAAAGAACTGGACCTGAATAATTGAGAAAAGACGAAAAGCCCGATCTTGACCAGCAGATAAGATATACCTCCCATTCCCATAAAATCTGTCAAAATTAGAAACTTCTTAGATTGTTCAAGTAACCATAATTAGAATGAAATTAATCTATCTTGCTTAGATTTAAAACATGCTTTTCGGATTTAAAGCAATAAAGCAATTAGAGTCAAAACATGCCTAGTTAGATTACAATAAGGCAAATTAGTTTACATGATCAGTCAAAATTAGAAACTTTTATGTAATTAACATTCTGGATGAAATTAATCACTGTCAAATAGTAAAAGAATAAAGTAGATATATAGAGGAAATAAAACATGTTATGAAAATCTCGAGTTCACCTTAAACATAAAGGTGGAGCACTATGCCCACTCCGAAAGCGTAAGAGACGAGCGTCCCCATCAATTGTATCAAAAATCCACATCTATCATGAAAAGTACAGGAGTTACTAAGAATTACTAAGAAAATGAAAGTATCCAAAAACTTCTATGTATTCAAGGAAAAAAATATATTATTGTAGAAATTCCACAAGATGATGAATGTGATTCTACGACAATAAGAATCTAGCATTTAGAAATAAAATGAGATGGAGTTGTACAAATAATTTATCATTGATGAAAATTAATGATCTAACAATGTGGTAAAAAATTCATATCCAAGCAAGCCAGCACATATTTGCTAGCAAAATCACAGTTGAATATCAAATGCAAGAAAATGTGAGCTAACAAGACTATCCAAACTTTTAAGAGTGTGAACCAGTACAATCAGAGAATTAAAGCATGCAAAAACAGAATTGAAGAAAAAATTGAACTATTGGAAGGGATATAGATTTACTTTTGGTAGATAATTGTACATCAAAAATAAACAAAAGCGGTGAATGATTGAAACCCAACAGCTGAAGCATTTGAATCCGACATGAATTTTCAGGTGTGTTACAAATAAGGCCAGCTGAAAGCAAATATCTGCAATCTAAATACTGAAGATACATAAAATACAAGCCGACTTAGAATCAGCTCCTTACTGAAATAAATACTACATGTTTCAGCTTTCAATATCCAACACTGTCAATCTGATTAAGATAAGGGGAACTGAGTAACATGCAGTTGAAGACAACCAAAATCCAGACCACCAACTATATGAAATTATAAATTCATTATGGTGCACCTACTGGTATCAGTCATTTACAGTCCTTTCAGTTTCCAGCTTGAAACTGTCATTAATAACTATATTGAGCAACAACATGTGGAAAACATGGCTTAGATTTAGGCAGTCACAAGTGTGGCAACAGAAGATGAAATAAGAAACGGATGCCACACAAGAAGATGAAATAAGAAATGGATAAAATGAATCTGAACTCTTCAGAGAAACAGAAAGAAGAGGAGAAATAAAGATGTGTTTGATTTTCTTGTTACCCCTGGTTTCATATCATTTTATCATGAGACATTCTAAGCCTGCATCTGCCTTTTATCTCATAAATGGACCAGTATGAATCCAATACATGATCCCTGATTAAACATGTTTTTAACTATGAAGTGCAATCAAGAAAAGAAAGCAGACAATCAGCACAACAGCATAAAGATGGCATAGCATATAAGGTTCAAAAATGGAACAAGAGATAAAACTGAGAAGAGCATCTCTTGTATCAGACAAAGGCCCAATATGATGCCCATATATCTAGTGTAGCAAGGCAATTTCAAATACCAATTGCAAAAATATCTAATTCCATCACCAAGAGCGACACAGATTAAGACAAAAATAAAACATCAAAGATGTTTAAGAACAATTTTAAAAACAGCTTAATTTGATAACTTCAGAAAATATTTGCACATTACAATATTTTATAAATGGCATTTGCACTGAATAGCATCAGAAACTACAACTAAATGCTTCATAGATAGTATCCATTAGTGCCTACAACATAGATATACAAATCAATTAAGAAATTCATGTGGATAAAATATATCAAAATAGGACTATATATACTCACATGTGGCTCAAATGCACTTGATTGATGAGTCCAAAATAAAAAATAGCAATACTAAGATTAAGACTCGAGTATGATTGAATAACACCAAATATATTACCTTAATTGAATTATCTGCAGATGAACTCATTAAAACAGGCTCGTTGGCAAAAAAGTGGAGTGAAATAATCGTTCCATCATGAGCTTCCCTAATGACAGATTGAAGTCTCCTCTTCTCCAGATTCCATATGCTTATAACACCAGATGAACCACCAGATGCAAGAAAAGGTTGTCCATCTAACATAATAAAGTAGTATATGAGTTGCAATGACAATGCCATCAAACTATAGAAACTACAGAAAATAGTGTTCCAAAGTGTCCAATTTGTCATGATAAAAAAATAGATTACTATAAGGAAAATGGTATATTCCAACTATTTGAGGTGAGCTATAAAGACCATTAATCGTTTGCTGCCACTGAGCTCAAGGGAAGGAAATTTCCCTGCCTCACTTAAAGAATAAAACAATGCAAAAAAAGGCATAAAGTACAGTTGCCCTAACAATAGGCACTATGACATCCAAAAAGATGCTTCAGCTGGAACCAATACCTGTTCTGAATGATAAGGTTGTTACAGCACCACGCTCAGAATGTGTAAAGGACACTATTTCTTCATCATAGCGCACATTGTGGACATGGATAGTTCCATCAGAACAGCCAATGGCAACAACATCCAGTGCAGGCGAGGCAACACAACAACATACAGATGAATTCCACCCTGTAAAGTCAAAAAGCTTTTTCTTTGTGTTGACATTCCATAACTGCAACTGGCCTTCTTGACTGCCAATAATGATCTGACAAAGCACAAGTTTTAGACTCTCCATAAGAAAATTACTATAAAAATAAAGCTCTTTGGACTAGGAAAAGATAGAATGGATAAGTTAGTAGTAACCTTGTTAAGATAAGTATCTGGATGCATAACACAAGTTGGGGTGAATTTGTCATCTAACAGAATATGACCAACTGGTTCAAGGTTCAGTTCATCTCCTCTTAAGGACCATATAAACAAATTGCCTTTGATATCAACACTCAAGACATGGTCTCCAAACACAAGCAACAGATTAACTTTGTCCTGATGTCTGCACCACGTAGCTACCTGCTTGAAGTCATATAAAATTAAAAATGCAGAAAAGGAGATGGTAATCAAATTTAGAAGATACAATTCCTCGTTAGAAATTGAACATGATGTAAGTAAGCATCAAGCAATCTCTTTATGAAAAATATTTAGAAGTGCAAGTAACAACAATCTTTATGATATTTTCTACAAATATGAAGTCAATATTGTGTAAATCATCATTATTGCCCAAAAATTTTCCAAAGGAATTCTGCCTTAGGAAATGACAATAATAGAAGCATCAAGAAATCTCTCTACAGAAGAGCATGTTCTGAAGTAACTATAATCTTTATGAGATTCTCTGTAGAATCAAAATCAGATGGGTTATGGTGTAAAATTATAGAAAAACATGATTTAATATTCACCAGTATACATTGTTTATGGAAAAAGATCATAGCATAGCTTTGTCAACCATTCAAACTGTAGTTTGACAGGGTGTACAGAATAGCAGTGTTATACTAGTGAACCATCATCACTGTAAACTACTAGGTATATGAAGTTCTATTAATGCACCTATTATGCAAGGCAGAGTTTAACATAAACTCATCTAGTGTAACGGCAACAAGCAAGGAAAATAACGATTCTACAAACCTGATGAGCACGTTTAAAGACACCAATATCATTTCCATAGGCAGCAATAGTGAAATCCTTATAAGATGCAAGAGCTCTGATCTTTTTCGGTAATTGAGGACCTACAATAATATTTTTTTGAGAATTTTAATTCAGAGAAAAGAAGGAATGACACTAAATATTGTACATATGCACAAAATGTAACAACTGAAAGCCATAATAAAGGACACTGCTGTTGTAATAATAAAAGATTGACAGAATGAGATGATTAGAGAGACAATTTGAGGGTAGTCTTACCTCCAAGAAACAAGGTCAATTTAGCGCACTGAAAAAGAAAACAACAAAAAATGAGTAAGAAAGGGTGAAATTAATAAATATTTGAGAGTATCATCATGATGACAGCTTTAGTTGAATTATAGAAACATAAAAAAATAAAAAATAAAAAAAATCCACCATGTGCAGACTACAGATTCTATATTACATTGAAACAATTGCATTTGGAAATAGAGGAACAATAGACTCAACAAGCATCTGAAACTGACATGGATCGTGTATAATCTGAAATGAGCCACAAAAAGACAAAAGTCAAAAAAAAATGTTATCTTGTGCATATTACTGTTTTAGATTACAATGTACAATTTATAACAATTAGTTGATAGACATCTGCAAATAATACATCAATACTGTGTGTGTACTTAAAATTGCATGGCAATTCTCATAAAAATGAACTGCAGATAGAGCGAAATTTGAAATAACTGTCAGCCAAAATATAAGAAACTCAAACAGAGATAAAAAAAAAAATCAAGTGGTATTTCTTCATCAAATATTCAATAGCATTTAAGATCCTACAGGTCTACTTACAGTCCCTGACATGAGTAACCTTCTCGTAGTTTCTTTGTGACACTGACATAACTAACTCTCCAATGTGAGAAAAAAAAAAAAGCAATCATCCAATTCCGATCTCTATCAAAATAAACAGCCATAGCACTGTATGCAGAGCATGTTTCCCGTTAATATCGGCATACAATAAATTTTTTTGGGTGATAACTTACACGACAATTACAATATTCATCCTTGACCTATGTCAATGTTATTACTGCTTTCAGAACCTTATCCGATGTTTCTCCCTGAGATTCCGCCAACTAAGGTCGTTTATACATAGTACCCCCGAGTTCAAATCATGCAAATTACGTTATTTGAACAGTATATAGAAGCATCGAAAGAAACGTTCTTCCCCTATGGAAGATAGAAGACTTTGCGCATGGGAAATCGCCAAAGGAGATTCTTTTAGACATGAATTCAGGCGAATGTTAGCTAGAGTGAGAGAGTTGAAGAGAAACATACGTTGTAGCAGTGCCACGCCTTTCCAACACTGACTGTGACGAAGGTCTCCGTCCCTAGTCTTCGAACCGAGAAGGGGACGTCGGTGGTGATGTATCCAATCGCTCGATACGGCTCGAATATCCCCATTGCTATCCGCGCGCTCCTTGCTTGAGGGGACGCAGCGACAGCAGTTTGAAGGAAGGAAGCAACTCTAAAGGCAGAGATTATGGAGAATTGAAAGCCAGCAAAGTTGCCGTTTGCCGACGAAAGCTTGTTATGTGGAGCGGCGGTGGCGGCGCACGGACTGCAGGGATGGGGAGGGAAAGGAAAGGGAATGCAGGGTTTTTATTTCCGTGGAGGGTTTTTGCTAATTGAACACTTAATTTTAAGAATTTATCCAATCTAAAAATAATTATAGTTATACAAAAATAAGGAATTTTTTTATTTTAAATCCTAATCTGGTTCAAAATTGATGTAGATGTAGTCGATCAAGTTGGGTCTTGTGATAGCTTCGGGCCTAATCTGGGCCTCGTGTAATCTGGGCCGACTCCCGCCAAATTCACGGCGCGCCCTTGTTTACCTCAAATCCCCGGCCATAACCCACCGGAGCGCTCGACGCCTGTTCCCTTACTCCATCTCCCGCCACGTGTTACTTTTCCACTTTCACACTATTCCCTCCTATAAAATCGCCACACAGCCTTCTCCGGCCTCTATGTGTGCCTCTCTCTCTCTCTCTCTTTTCTCTAACAGCTGCTCCATTTCACTGAGCGATCAGCTTCAGCCATGGCGGGCTACGTGGACCCCCTCGTGGTGGGTAGAGTCATCGGCGACGTGGTGGACCTCTTCGTCCCCGCCGTGAACATGACGATCCGGTTCGGGTCCAAGCACGTCAACAACGGCTGCGACGTCAAGCCCTCCCTCGCCGTCGATCCGCCCTCTGTCCAGATCGCCGGCCGCCCTTACGACCTCTTCACTTTGGTCTCCCATTAGATAATTATCTCATTAATTATTCTGCTCTGATTATACTATAATTCAAGTCAAACGAAATTCAATTTTTTATTTTTGATTTTTTTAAAAAAAATTCTGTCCGTAGGTGATGACTGACCCCGATGCTCCCAGCCCAAGCGACCCCACGATGAGGGAATGGCTTCATTGGTATATATATATAGTGACCTCTAAATTTTGAGTACTAGCTAGTTATCGATCGATCTCTTCTCCATGGATTGCTTAATTAATTGATTACTCAGGTTGGTGATGAACATCCCCGGCGGAACTGATCCTTCTCGAGGTAATTAATTAGGATGTTGTGTCGTGAATATTTCATATGGATTATGACAATTTAATTATACGTTGTGAAATCCGTCGCCGTCCATTACAATTGGCACGCGACACTTGTTGCGCCATGGTCCTGACAGATGCGTGTCGTGGCGCGACACCTGTCGATGAGTGCATATAGCTGACGTAGACTTGACGCGGGTGTCGTGGAGTGTTTGGCAGGGGAGGAGGTGATGGGGTACATGGGGCCCCGCCCGCCGGTGGGGATCCACAGGTACGTGCTGGTGCTGTTCCGGCAGAAGGGCAGGCTGCAGGAGGTGGCGGCGCCGGCGGCGAGGGGCAACTTCTGCACGCGGGCGTTCGCGGCGCGGTACGACCTCGGCCTCCCGGTCGCCACCGTCTACTTCAACGCCCAGAAGGAGCCGGCCAAACGGCGGCGCTGAGGAAGGAGATCGATATATCGTACGTGTATACCGAGAATTATATTATTCCCTGCGCGACCTCTTTTATGTTGATCGATCTCTCTATCCGTAGGCGTAGGTGTTTGAGTGTTTGCTTTTGTGAGCGTTTGTGATCGTGAACTGATTGGTTGAGTCGATCTTTAATGAAAAATGAATGCAGATGGTTGTGGCTTTTATGTTATGGTTTTTTATAATTAATTCGGTAAATCTGGCTGGCGCCGGCCATAATAAATTTTTATAAATAAAAAAATTAATTTAATATAAAAATAAATAGAAAAAAATATAATTTAATATAAAAATAATTAAGAAAAAATATTAAATTTAGACATCTTTAATAATAATGATACTAAGAATTATAAAAAGAATTATAATTATTTTTTATAAATTAAAAAATTAATTTAATACGAAAATAAATAGAAAAAGATAAAATTTAATATGAAAAAATAAATAGAAAATGATATAATTTAATATAAAAATAATATAATTTAGTTTAGATATTTTTAATAATTATTTAAAAATTATAAAAATAAAATTTTGATCATTCTAATTGTCCTAATTAATTAGCTAGCTTCGCTAATTATATAGACTAGTTGGTGGAAAATAATTTCAAACTGAGATGGCGTTGTTCCCATCACTTAACCGGATATTACATGGTTGACAGTGGATTATTGAAATGTAATTATAAAACAAAAGATGAAAGTTTAGTTTAACTAAGCTTCCAAGGACAAGATGTTTTCATCGTGGGATTAACTGGATATGTATAGCGTGCAGTTGGCAATTAAGCAATCAACATCATTCCTCGTGACTTATCTTTCTCGATCCCACAGTAAAATTATCAGTCGTTCGAGATTAAAAAACTTTGTTAATCATTTTTTTTCAATCTCACGGTAAAATCCCTTACCCATGGAGAAGAGAATCCGGACCGCCCTTTGCAGGTAGCATTTTGCACTTAAAATTTTATATTCTAATCTACGTTGCATGTTAAAAGATGGTCATCTTAAGAAAAGTTTAAATATTTTTATAAATTTTAATTTATTAATAATATGTGACACATTTGTTGAGCACTTCAAAACCAAGAAAAATTTGAAAAATAATAATAATAATAATAAAGAACGACGAAGGTGGAATAAATTGTGGCGTATCGAAATGTTTGGGTATAGGTTTTATTTGTCATCATTATTCAAAGTTTACTACTAACCCTCAAGATACAAGATATAATAACCCTCTCAACAAATATCTAACAATAATATTAAATTACCAAAGCATATTAAAATTTGAAGAAATCTAAATATTTACAGAGTGATTGTTGTCTTTTTCATAAATCAATATCTAAAACCAATGGATGCAATAATGAAAAGACACGCCTCTTTATTTAATTAACTATCAATTAGTTGTAGATTAAATCATCCGACTAAGAGACACATTGGTCCAATTCAAACTCTCACGTATATTACAATTTTTTATAATCCTCCACTAGACTGTAATATTTCTTCTCGATTTATTATAATAGATTCATACATACAAGAAGACATCTTTCGATTTTAACCTTCAATTAGTGAAATACTTTTAAACAAACCCAGATTTATGATTTTTTTAAGATAACCAAGTATTCTCCCAGTTACATTTCAATGCTCAACACTACTATGAATTTGACATTTTGCACACTGAAAAATACTATATATGTCTGGTCTTGTACAGTGTGTAACATACATAAGGTTACCAATCATACTAGCATATTCTAGTTGTGTGTACTGCCCTGTTGAATTTTTCTAGTAATTTAATACTAATATAATTGAATTTAAGAAGTATCTTCTCAATATAATGAGTTTGATACAACAAGTAGCTCCCACTATTTTTCATGACTTTTATACCTGGGATAGTATCTATCTCATCAAGATTTTTCATCTTAAATGTGAAATTAGATACTTCGTAGTATCATTTATACCTTACATATTTGTTCCAAAGATAAGCAGGGGTCATCAACATATAAGCATAAAATAACTCCACAATCATTTGTGAATTTTGAATATATGTATTTATCAGCATTATTATGTTTAAAATCACGAGATAAAATAACACGATAAGCTTCTCAAGTCATTGTTTAAGAGTTTGTCTTAAAAATTGAATTCGGGGGTATATTTATAACCCCTGTGTCGAAGTGTTGATGTGGCACTTCTCGGACGCCCGAGAGCATACGAGCACTTGATACGTGGCCAATCATTATTCACGTCGCAGCGCCTGAAAACGGCTATCAATACGGGCGCCCCATCAATATGAGCGACCGTGTTCAATACGGGTGCCCCCATCAATACAGGTGTATTAAATACGAGCACTCCCATGCCTGGTCAACCCCGGGTTGACTGGCAGCTTGGGCTTTGAGTGATTTTCCAGCCATCCAGAGTTGGACTCACCCAAATTCGTCTTCGACCTTCTCCTCGAGCGTGCTTTATCCGGCTTCTCGTCCCTCGGACATCACACACGTCCTTCTCGCTCCAACGACATACTCTTCCGCAGACCTCCGCGTCCCTCAGATGCCCCGAGCATGTCGGTTCCCTTCTCGTGTCATCCTTCTCATCCGCTACGTCTTCCACTCAACTTCTGTGCTCCTAAGCTCCTGCACACTTAGACACAAGGATCAAATACCAACACGACATAATTTGACTCGGTTGACTACATCAAAACTCACCCGGGTTACTTATAATTTCTCCCTTTTTGATGTACATCAACTCGAGTTAAGTAGAGGTTAAACAACAAATACAATGACAAAAAATAGAATGCAATTTCAAAAAAGAATTTGAAAATTTAAATCTCCCCTTTAACTAATTAATATATCACATTAAAAAATATATATGTTAAGGGTAACATCAACTTTTTAAAAAAAAATAAACTAGATTCTTACAAAAAAAAATTGTATAAATTTACTAAGTTTAAAGGAAAATTGACAATGAATATATATATATATATATATATATATATATATATATATATATATATATATATATATATATATATATATATATATATATATGTCAATCATAATTTTGGGGGAAAATAGAAAATAATTTAGAAACTCAAAATTTTTGAAAATTTTTGATAACATGTCACAGGATATAGTTAATCTCAAAAAAAATCTATTTTTTGAAAAATGAGCCAGAAATTATTTTTACGATTAAAGGTTCGATTATCAATAAAAAATTTATAAAAATTATATTCTTAGTTAAAAATTTACTCAAATTTTTATGTAAGTTAGAAATTTAACAGATTTATCTTTGTAAAAATTTTCAAAATAAAATAAATTTTAAAACTTTAATAAGAGAATAATTTTGAATTCAAAATTGATAATTTTTGAAAAAAATAATTTTAAAATTGGATTTCTATGTGCAATGAATTTGAAATTTTTTCTTAACATTCAAAAGATAATATATAAATCATAAAAAATCAAATTTGATGAAAATATATTTTAAAGGATTTTTAGAATATAATTATTTATTTTTGAATTAAAATTAAAAAATTATGTAACAGCAAAATAAATTCAAGAAAAATTTTAAGGATAGATCACATGGAACTCTATCAATAAAAAATAAAACTCAATTTTATGTAATAATTACATATTCAAATAAAAATTTCATAAAGATGACAAATAAAGCATTAATTAACAAAAAAGCAAGGTTCTGAGAACCTGACCGGACATCGAACCGGTCGGAGCAAGGGTTCAGAGATTCAGAGGTTCAACCGGTTTAACCGGAGGTCTAACCGGGATATAACCGGTATATAATAAAGTATGTATTTATATAAATATATGAAACCAATAATTTATCCAACTACTTTCTTCAAGATTAGATCATCTAGGTCGAGCATGTGATATATTTTTGTCAGCAACTCAGTACAGTATTCTTGAAAAAAAAAAGATTAGTTTCAAAGAAAAATTCAAGTTTAAAACCATTGGATTCAAGAAATCTAGATATGAATTAAAGAATCTTATTAGAAGTTAAAACTATATTACAATAACATTTGTTCACCGATAAACACTTAAACAGGGGACACTAGTGAACCACATGCAAAATTACACATCCAAATATGTCATATATTACTGCCTTCATATGCCAGCACGACGACGCAACGAAGCTGGAAACGGGGCGAGGCTAGCGGCGGCGGCGAGGCGAGGCTAGCAGAGGTAGGGCGGCGCGGCGAGGTTGGTAGAGGCAGGGTGACGCGGCGAGAGGCTAGCGGCGATGACTTTCTTGCAAGCAAACAGCAAGTTTGTTCGTTTGAGACTCTCAGTGAAAGCAAACTAGGTCTATGACATTTTATTTTTCAATTTTCATTTTCAGTAAGAAAGCAAAACTGAAAAGGGAAAAAAATCAAAAAATGAAAAATAAAATAAACCAAGACGGTTTGACTGATTTTTTTGGTTTGTCCGGTTCACCGGTTCTCGCCCGGTTCAGAACGGTTCGTATCCGATTCTTGAGTAGCCGGTTTTCAGAGTCAACTCGGACCAGAAATCTGACCGGTTCCCGGTTCAACCGGTCCGACCGGCCGGTCCGGTCCAATTTTTAGAACACTGCAAAAAAGAATATTAATTATTGACAAATAAGTATTAAATAAAATCTAATAATTTAGTATAAATTTTGAGACCCAAAATAAATTCTTATCAATAAGGGTTAATAAAAAATTTAGATGGCATAAACTTTTAGGAATTTTTATAATTTGACCCTTGTGATACCGTAATTATCAATTTAGTCCTCTAGGATATCTAACTTTTGAATTTTGAAAATAATTAGAATTTCTACAAGTGTAATTATTTTCCATTTTCTTTATCTGATCCTTCAAGTTTTTATTTTTTATTTTTAATTTATCATACATTTCAAGCCTGCATACAAAACCTAATTATTTTTTCAAGTGTAAATTTTTATTTTCTAATTTACATATAAACTTTATCATTGTTTTAATATCTAAATAAAGTTGATTAGGAGATAGAAAACATATCTTACTTATCATATCATTTTCAAAATTTTAAAGCTCCCTCTTTGTCGCTGCTATCTTCTGGTGTGACTTCCCCTTCATCGATGCTTTCTTCGTCTTGGTGGGTAGCCATCAGCGTTAGTCCGACGTATTCCTTAAGATTGAACTCATCCGATGAGGATTCGTCTCATATGACCTTCAGGTTCTTGTGTTTGGATTTGTTCACCTTTAGCCTTAGCCAGTTTTCCTTGATGTGTCATTCTTCCTCACAATTGTAGTAACGGATCTTCCTTTGCTTCTTATTCTGCACTTTATTAAACATTTTAGCTTTGAAATACTTAAATAATTTCCTTACCATGTATGTCATGTCTTCTTCAACTTCTGAAGATTCCTTCTCGAGTTGGATCTTCCTTGTGCTTAGAGCGATATTTTCCATTTTACTCTTTCCTGCACAACGAGATTCATGAAGTTTTAAAAACGAAAATAAATGTTCTAAGGTACTTACCTCGAGATCCTTAGAAATATAGTATGCGTCGACTATGGATATCCAATTTAGAATTCTCGAGATGGCGTTGAGAGCATACCTTTGTGCGTCGTGATTACTTACCGCTCCGAGATTGTTGATTCTCGTGATTAGGTCTTTCAGTTTTACGTGTAGTTATGCTACTGACTCTCCTTCTTCCATTCGGAGATTGCTGAGTTGATTCTGAAACAAGTCTCTTTTTGCTAGTTTGACTTTAGAGGTACCTTTGTGGAGTTCCAAGAACTTTTCCTAAAGTTCCTTTGTCGATTGATAAGTTCTAATTCGATTGACTTCTTGTGTAGGTAGTATGGTGTGCAGATGGAATTCTGTTTTCCCATTTGCCATAAAATTCGCTTGCTCTTTCTTCATCCAGAGGTGTTCCTCTTTGTCATTGTCGTCTTCATCTTTGGGAGCTACAAAATCATCCTTCATTGTTAATAATAATTCAAAGTCTATTTTAAAAAATAGATGAATTTTTTTGCTTTCATATAGTGAACTCCCCCTCGAACTTTGGTGGGTAGATAACTAGTCTGACCATTTTGTATGTGCTTCAGTTGACGGTTAGTCCTTCTGGAATGTTCTAGCTCTGATACCACTTGTTGGGGATTGTACGGTCGACAAGAGGGGGTGAATTACCCCTGAAAAATATAACTAATCTTTTACTTATGATAACAAAGATAGTAGTTAGTTACAAACAAATAATATAAATAATTAACAGAACCAAATTAATAATTTAGAAAAAGATACAAAAGGTATTACTTGGTTGCAACCAAGAAAGTTGCTAATCCAAGACAATAGTAGCGTAAACTCTAAATGAACTCCTTGAGGGTGGAAAAGTCTCTTACATAATTAGAACTTAGAGAAAATGAAAGAACTATTATAGAAATCATTTTCAGTTCGAAGTGATGAAAAGAACTGAGTTCAAGGGTTTATTTATAGCCCCTGTGAAATTCTATTGAAGCGCTGATGTGGCACTTCTCAGGCGCCTGACACGTGGTCAATCATTATCCACGTTGTTTGTGATAAGACAACACAATACAGGTGCTCTTATTTAATATGAGCGCCCTCATCAATACAGGTGCCCGTGTTCAATATGAGCACTCCTGTCAATACGAGCGCCCCCATGCTTGGTCAACTCTAGGTTGACTAGTAGCTTTGTCTTGGGGTGATTTTCTAGCCTTCCGGAGTTGGGCTCACCCAAACTCGTCTCCGACCTTCTCCTCGAGCGTGCTTCCTCTTGGCTTCTCGTATCTCGAACGTTGTGCGCATCCTTCTCGCTCCACCAGCGTAGTCTTCCACAAACTTCTGCATCCCTCGGATGCACCGAGCATGTCAGCTCCCTTCCCGTGTCATCCTTCTCATTCGCTGCATCTTCCACTCGACTTTCTGTGCTCTTAAGCTCCTACACACTTAGACACAGAGATCAAATACCAACATGACCTAACCTAATATGGTTGACCACATCAAAAACTCACTCGGGATACTTACGAAAAGGACACTATTTATAACCCTTTGTTCAAACTAGTCGTTACTGACGTTATACCTTCCAGATACCTGGAAGTCTATCCGAGCGCCTGGACTTTGTCGAGACTGATCCACTTATCAATGATCGTTGGATGAGTTTGAACCATTCTGAGCACCTGGAAGGCGGTCCGGGTGCTTAGACTATGCTGACGTGGATTTGAATTCGATCTCTTTGACAACGACTCCTAATGATGTGGCAGCTCATTTCAGGCGCCTAAAAGGGGTTCCAGACGCTTGGAATCCGATTGCCTAGACTAGATCTAGGCACATGGAATTCGAGCGTGCCTGGAATGGTCAACTTCGAGTTAACAATTCAGTCGGTTGGGCTTTGGTGATGCTTCTGTTAGTGCAGTTTGCACTAACGGTCAAACTCTGATTTTGATGTATAACAAATGGATTAAAGTTAGGGTTATTATTATTTAATCTTGTTACAAAGTGTGTAGGATCAAAAGATTTAGGACTTGACACCAGATTGAAGTCTAGGGTGGTTGAGTCTTGGCAGGAAGTTTAGTTGGGTCTGCGGAGCCTAATAAATGGTTGAAGCCCAGGTTGGTGGAGACCTGGTATGAAGTCAACGCAGAACCTGATAGTTAGCTGAAAGACCTAGTGGGTTAAAAAGTTAAGTAAGTCTGCATAAGGTAAGTTAGGTAAGTCACTTGAGGAGTGAAATTCGTTGAGGACGAGTCCTTGATAGGACTTTAGGCGTGTTTCAACTTAGAACCATTTTGGAACTCTAAGCTAAGACCTTTGCCTAGATCCTGATCTTAGAAAGACATGATCTAACTAATACTCATTTCATTTACCATGTCTTATACTTGTGCTAACTTTATTTTGCAGGGTATACTTTGTATTTAGACTAATACATTTTGTAGGGGCTTAAATGTAAAAAATTAACCTTTGATGAACAGTGACTGAGGCTGAGGCACCTCGGGTGGGACATGAGACGCCTTAGTTGGGACTGGAGGCCCCTTTAATGTCTGAGGGTGCCTCAGCAGCCATTGAAGATGAGGATTTGGTGAGTTAAGACGCCTTAGCTTGGATCTGAGGCACCTCAGTTGGGAACTAAGGCGCCTTAATTGAGATCAGAGGTGTCTTCCAGAGGATAAGCTGCGTAGGCTTCAGATGTGAAATTTTTTAGATCTGAGGTACCTCAGTTCCCAACTGAGAGGCCTTAGATGCTTTATAAAAGAGTAGTGAGAGCAGGTTTCAAGGCATAACTTCTACATTCCGTTCTTGAGCTCAAGTGATCATTCTGCTTCCCCATCTTCGTGTTGCAGCCCTGCTATGACTCGACTACGACTGATCGCTGCCAGAAGACTGACGCCAACATTCGAGCCCGATCAAGATTCTACTACTGTGTTGGATAACGAAAGTTCATTTCTGTACTTTCATTATTGCAAAAAGGGAGGTGTAGGATTGTTAAACTTCCTGATTATTCATTTATACTTGATCACTCTACCGAGAGTTTACTAGTAGAGGTTATTCGTAGATTCCCAGTCGAAAAGGTCCAACGGACCTAGGCCTTGGAGTAGGAATCGCCAAAGGCTCCGAACAAAGTAAATATTGGTGTCCTTGTGTTTGTTTCTTAATTCGTTTATTTCGTTGTGCACTGTGTTCTGATTTCCGAAAGAGCCTAGTTTTTTAATTTACACTAGATTCATCCCCCCCTCTCTCTCATGCATCGATCCTATAGATTTTGGTCGTCCGGAGTTGAGTATGCTCGAACTCAACTCTGACCTTTTCCTCGAACAATCTTCCTCTCCCGCTTCTCGTCCCTCAAACGTCGCATATGTCATTCTCATCCACCACTATACTCGTTCATAGCTTCTTGTTCCTCTGATGTACTAAGCTTGTCGACTCGTTTCCTGTGATATCATTCTCGCTTACTGCATCTTTCACTTAACTTCTTGTGCTCTTAGGTTCTTACACACTTAGACACAATGTATTAAACATAAACAGAACCTAACATAACTTAATTGAGCGCATTGAAACCATCCCCATTCCCCAGGGTATTTACATCTATGTGCTTTGGAATTATTAGCATAACCAACAAATATACTTTTTATTCCCCTTGCACCTAACTTTGATGATTTAGGATCATATACTCTATAGAAGGCTAAACAACCCCCTACTCTTAAATATATCAAGTTTGATTTTCTTCCTTTCCATACTTTATAAGGAGAAATATGTGCTTTTATAGAAGTAATTCTGTTATTAACATAATAGGCATAAGCAAAGCTTCTCCCCACAAGTTATTTAGCAATTTAGCATTAAAAAGCATTGAATTAATTATATACATATAAATTCTATTTTTCCTTTTCAATTAAATCATTTTGTTGAGGAGTAAACAGTGCTGACTTTTGGTGAATAATACCATGTTTTTCACAGAAGTCATCAAACTCATTCAAAAGATATTTACCGCTTCTATCATTTCGAACCATTTTAATCTTTTTATGGTTTTGATTCTTAACTTTGGCCATGAAAAATTTAAACTTTTTAAATGCTTCATCTTTTGTTCTAATCAAATATACATAGGTATATTTAGAACAATTATCAATGAAAGTGATAAAGTATTTTTTTTCTTCTTTAGTCAAAACACCATTATACACATAAATATCAATATGAATGATATATAATATTCGTTCAACTTTTGAAAATGACTTCTTAGTTATTTTTGCTTATATTCAAATTTCACACTTAACATATTTTGTATCTTTACAATTAATTAAACTATGTTTAGACATATATTTTAAAGATCTAAAATTTAAGTGTGCTAAATGAGCATGCCAATGTCTTTGCATAATAATATTTTCCTATGAAAAACTCATTCTTTGATACAATACGTATATTACCCTCAAGTACAACCTTAAGCTTATTCTTACACATAAGACTAGTAGATACAAGATTTTTTTTATGCCAAGAATATGGTAGACATTGCTCAAAGTCATTTTCTTCCTAGAAGAAAATGTAATTTACACCATTTTTTTTCTAGCAACCACCGCTGCATTATAATCCTCCATAAGAACAATTTGTTCTTGCTTTTCAATTTGATATGAGGAAAATAATTTCTTATTATTGCAAACATGAATGATATCACTAGAATCAAGCCACCAATCATTGAACTTTGTTGCAGTCATGTAGGTTTCAATTATAACGCCAATTTCCATTTTTGAGATCATTGCACAAATTTCTTCATGTTATTTACAACCACATTAGCATTATTGACATTGATTTCTTTCTTCTACCTGTAGTTATTTTTGCGATGATCTTTCTTGCCACAATTGAAACATTTACCAAGAAACTTTTTCTGGTTATTTCTGAACTTCTTGAACTTTCTGCTATTATTGACCTTGAAGTTCTTTTTAAACTTTCTTGCTTCGATAACATTAACTTTAGAGGATTCATTGTTATTGCCCTTGCATTACAGACATAGTCTCCTCTTTAATCCTCAGATGTTTTTGCAAGACCTATAAGGTTAAATCTGTTGGAAATCAGACGTTACTGGCCTTTGACGTTACAAGCGTTACTGGCCTTCGTCTTCAATCGTCGGCGTTACTGGCTGCGTGCATTGAAGACCTCCATTGATGGAGGTAAATGAACGTCTGCTTCTCCCCCTATAAAATGGCGTCCAAATGCAATCCATGGGGATGAACGAAGGAGGAATCGGAGCTTCCATCAGAGTGGATTTTGGTTTGTGGCTATTTGGGATCGGTCCGGTGACGTTCTCACGACAGCGAGCAGAAGAAGAAAAGGGAAGAAGAAGATCAAATCGCTGTAAGTCTAAAATATTTGATCTTTCAAGTAGATCTCATGCATAGAAACAACAGTAGTATCAGAGCAATTGTAAAAGCATGATTTACCTTTTTTTTCCTTTGCGATGAACTCTCGATCTTGATCTGTTGATGGAAATCGCTGAGATCGCTTTCTTCAATCGCTGCGCGTTTTCACACCACTGGCCGACGATCGCATCACGCGCGCGCAAGGGAGCCTTGTGATGGCGAGAAAATAAATGGCTGTGTGGGGAAGAAAGCTGCGGAGAAGAAGAGGCGGCCGTGCGTTGAGAAGAATGAAATTAGGTTTCGGTTTTTTTTAAGGAAAAGTTTTTTTTATTTAAAAAAAAAACCTGAACCTGCCGAAATTTTTCTCTGCACTGGGAAAAATGTTGCTGTCCGGGAGGTTCAAACTAATGACCTCCCCGTGAAGGCAAACAGGCCCAACCAAAAGCTCTATTCGATAATTGATTTAGGTTTGGTTCAATTTATTTAAATTAGATTCTAGTTTGGTTGAAAAAGATTAAGTTAGTCAAATCGGTTTTGGTTCAAACCATTAGTTGGTTTAACCAAACCATTTTGATCAAATAATCTGAACTAAACAGAATGATTTGATTATTAAATTGAACCTCAAATCTAAATAGGCTTAATGGTAGCTACAAACGTAAAGGAAACTTATATGTCTTTATCTATTTGTGTTGTGAATTGAATTGAACCAGTTTTGTTACTGGTTTGTCGGTTTTGTACTGACATTGTGTATTTCAATTCCAGATGCCGAGATTTATTACCACAATAACTCGTCGAGATGTGCGACGGAATCATTTGAGAGAACAGATAGAGGAGATTGACTTCCTCCCACACCTAGGCATCCAAGGGCATATAGGAAGGCTTGATCGTCTATTTTGGAAACTCGAACAGGAAGAGTTTCCAGTTCTAGATAACTACCGGATCGGGGCATTGATTAATTCATTGCCGAGGCGTGCTGAAGTAGCTGCAAGAGGTATTTGGGGATGCTACGAAGGACGTATCTCTTATACCGAGTTGCGTAGAGAACTACTTCGCCAGAATTTTTCAGAAGAGGATCTGGAAGATTCTGAAGACGATCTGGAAGAGGATCTGGAAGATTCTGAGGACGATCTGGAAGAGGATCTGGAAGATTCTGAGGACGATCTGGAAAAGGATCCTGAAGAATTTGAAGAGGATCCAGAGATAGATCTGATTGAAGAATTCCAAGGGGATCCTGAGGAAATCGAGTGGGATCCAATAGTGGATTCTGAGGAGGACCCAGAGGAAGATCCCGAAATATTCGAGGACGATCCCGAAATGTTCGAGGACGATCCCGAAATGTTCAAGGAAGATCTTGAAATACCTGGGGAAAATCCTGAAATATTTGAGGAAGATCTTGATATTGAAATGATCGAGGAAGATCCTGAAATATTTGAGGAAGATCCGATAGAATCTGTGGAAGATCCCGAGCCTGATCAGATTGGCCGATTAGAGATGAACGAGAGAGTGATAGCCACTGCCATAATATTTTTTATTATGGGAATGATGTCAGCTTATCTAGTTCATTGAATTTTGTTTGTTGTACCTACTTATTAAGCCTATTAAATAAAGTTATGTTATGTGTTAACTGACTTGTCAATGATTAGTTAATTATATGATTAGTTTATAGTCAATGATTAGTTCATTTATATGATTAGTTCATATTTAAGACAAATGATTGGTTCATTTAATAGGATGTATGTAATATAATTGATCAATGTTAATTAGATTGGATGATGCGAATGATGAGTGAGAACGTAGTTATCACTTGATTTCGTAATCCAAGTCAAGTTTACATTGAGTCAATCAAAAATTATGTACAGATGAGATACACTGAATTAATGAATAATATGTTTATTTATGATAGATCATGGCAACTAAGAACATCATAGCTGAACTGAACAAGGGAGAGAAATTGTATGGGGACAACTACAAAATATGGCATCTCAAGATATAATATGTTCTTGAGGAACAAGAAGTTCTGGAGGCTGTAAATCATTTTATGGTAGAACATGCTGTTGGTATAACTGCACAGTACAGACTGGATCTTGATGCCTATAGGGCATGGAAGAAAAAGGACTCCACTACAAAGGGGATATTGATTAGTTCAATGATAGATGACCTGGTATTTGAGTATGAGCCACTACCATCAGCTCATGCTGTCTGGGTTGCCCTGAGAGAGAGATACAGTGGAGTTAGTGTGAGCAAGCTTCGTCAACTGACAATCAAGTTTGACAGTTGTAAGAAGCGCCCGAATGTGACAATGACCCAACATCTGAGAGAAATGGGTAATATGATTCGGGAGCTTAAGACTACTGGTCATGAGTTGACCGACGAACAACAAGTTCAAGCAGTTATTCGTTCCCTTCCTGATTCTTGGGAAACAATGAAGCAGAACCTTACTCACAGTGAAAGTATCAGGACTTTCATTGATGTCTCACGCCATATTGAACTGGAGGCGGAGAGAATAGAATCTGCCAGGATTTCTGAGCAAGCTTTTGTAGCTGAAGGTTCTGGATCCAAGAATAAGAAAAAATGGTTTAAGAAAGGAAAGGGAAAGGGAAAGGGAAAAGAAGCTGGTGCTACTACTGTGCAGGACCCAATCAAGAAGAAAGAAAAGAAGAATGGAAAGAAACCTAAGGGCAAGCTTACTTGCTACAACTGTGGCAAGAAGGGCCATTTTGCTCGGGAGTGTACCGAACCGAAAAAGGTAAATCCATTTATGTCTTCTTTTCATGAGCTTTATGTTGCTAGTTCGGTGTTGTTAGCTGATTCTTATCCTTTGTGGATTATAGATTCAGGAGCAACGAACCATGTAGCTCGTGATCGAGCTACATACGTGGAGTACCGTCGTGTACCAGCTGGCAATAAGTGGATTTATGTGGGAAACAATGCAAGAATTGAAGTCAAAGGAATTGACACTTGCAAACTCAACCTTCGTGGTGGGTGTACATTGTTTCTGCATGATGTCCTGTATGCTCCTGAGATTCGACGGAATCTGGTTTCTGTGAATTGTCTTCTTGAATTGGGTTATTGTATGAATTTTTACAGTCGTCGTGTAGAACTTAAAATTGACTCTGTGTTAATTGGATATGGTTTTATATCAAACGGTTTCATGGTTCTTGATGTAGAACCAGATGTTAATTGTGGAAATAATGGTTGTTTTTCAAACATTGCTCTTACTAGTGATGCTGATGTTAATGATGAAGTTTGGCATGCTAGATTGGGACATATAGGACAAGAAAGAATGAATAGATTAGCAAGAGAGGGTCTGCTCGGCACTCGTGCTAAAGTTGACTTGTCTATATGTGAGCATTGTCTTGCTGGAAAAGCAACTAGGAAACCGTTTGGTAAGGCTATTAGGGCTGATTCACCATTGCAATTGATTCATTCGGATATTTGTGGTCCGATGAACATGAAGGCTAGAATTGGTAGTTCATATTTCATTACATTTATTGATGATTTCACTCGTTTTGGTCATGTGTATTTGATTTCTCATAAATCTGAAGCATTAGATTGCTTTAATCGTTATTTGAACGAAGTTGAGAATCAATTGGAACGTAAGGTTAAAATCTTACGCACTGACCGTGGAGGTGAATACTTGTCTGATCAGTTCAAGACAATATGTAATGAGAAAGGGATTATTAGACAGTTAACTATCCCTGGAACTCCACAGCAAAATGGAGTTGCTGAAAGAAGAAATCGAACTCTTCTTAAAATGGTTAGGTCGATGATGGCTCAAGCTAATTTGCCTATTTCCTATTGGGGAGATGCATTATTAGCTGTAACCTACATACTTAACCGGGTGCCTTCTAAATCTGTTCTATCTACTCCATATGAATTTTGGACAGGCAGAAAACCAGATTTGAGTAATCTGAGACCATGGGGGTCAGCTGCTTATATTCATGACAAGACTCACAAATATGGAAAATTAGGACCCAGAGATAAGAAGTGTATCTTTGTAAGATATTCTGATACCTCTAAGGGTTATGTCTTTATTGGTGAGCAGCAAGATGGAACCATCTCTGAAATTGAGTCAAGAGATGCTACTTTTCTCGAAACTGAGTTCCCAACAAGAGGTGAAGTTGATAAATCAACTCCTCTAA